>CM055662.1:0-17431 GCA_029378335.1 Agrilus mali | reverse complement strand
AGACAATTATATACGAAGCTCATATTATTCAAAAATCAGTAGTGCCTTTAATTACCTATTAATTCACTTTTTAACCGTTATTTTTATTATTTAGATAGTAAGTACTCTAAATTTTTTAACACTAGACAGTATAGAGGTTTAACGTAGATATTGTGACAGAGAGAGAGTTGTCTAGAAACGTCCATAATACTATATAAGGAACAGTGTTGGATAGTTTGACAGTATTTTGATAGAAGAGAGCGACAGATATAAGCGAGAAGAGAAGAAAGCGATTGACAAGTGAAATAGTTATAGAGTTGTTGTTGTTATCGAAATAGATATTGAATCGTTGTTGTGTTGGAGTTAATTTAAATAAAAAGTGTTGAGATAAATACGTGATAATTGTTGTATTACGTAACAATTGGTGTCAGCAGTAAGGATTTATGCCAGTAACAAGAAGTCAAGCGGCAAAAATGGAGGAGCAGATGAAAATTTTGATGGAAATGCTTAAAGAAATGAAGGCAGGCCAGGAAGAAATGAAGGCAAGCCAGGAAGAAATGAAGGCAGGTCAGGAAGAAATGAAGGAGGAAATAAAGGCAGGCCAGGAAGAAATTAAGGAAGAAATGAAGGCAGGTCAAGAAGAAATGAAACAAAAATTGGAGAAAGTACAAGAAGGATTGAAAGAACAGTTAAAGGAAGTAAGAGTAGAATTTCAAGAAGAGTTAAAAGAAGTAAGAGTTGGATTTCAAGAAGAGTTAAAGGAAGTAAGAGTAGAAGTTCAAGAAGAGTTAAAGGCCGTACACAAAAAGTTTCAAAAGGAGTTAGACGATATGAAGGCCAATCTGACCGTTCAAGAATACCCAAAATTAAACAAAATCGAAGAAGGAAGTGTAAGAATATCGAGAATAAAACCACCAACATTTGATGGGAAGGTCTCTTGGTCAGTCTATCTTAAACAATTCGATGCTGCTGCCAAGTCAAATGAATGGAATGAAATGGAAAAAGCCACTGCCCTGATCATAGCGCTACGTGGGGATGCTCTCGACGTTCTGCAAGGTATACCAGAAATGCAACAAAACGATTTTAAAATTCTGGTGGACCGATTGGAGATGCGCTACGGTGATAAACATCTACAACAAATGTATCAGACTCAATTAAAAAGTCGATATCAACGTAGCAGTGAAAGCCTTCAACAATTCGAAGCGGACGTCGAAAGGCTTGTGCGGTTGGCTTATCCTAGTGCCCCTCAATACTTTACAGACCAGCTGTCCATCCAAATGTTTGTCGATGGAGTGCGAGATGTCGAAATACAGCAAGCTCTGCGCATGTCTCGACATAAAACTGCAGGCGAAGCATTGTCGCATGCGCTAGAATATGAAGCAGCCAAACAAGCATCCAAAGGACATGTTAGAATCCGGCAGGCTGGGTTGAATTTTGAAGAAGATGGCGAGATTTTTCGGCAAGAAATGGTAAAAATAGCTAAAGAAGTCATGTCTTCAAAACCGAAAGAAGAGATGAGTGAGCGCCCACGCTGTTGGACTTGCGACAAACAGGGGCATCTTTCACGCGATTGTGTCAAGAGAAGAGAAGTTACATGTTGGAATTGTGAACGTAGGGGGCACTTGAGCAGCGGCTGTCCATCTGGAAGAAGACAGGCGTCAGCCGCCGAAGAAAACAAGCAGGGAAACTAAGAATAGCCGGCCTTACGGGGCGAAAGCCGGCTTTGCGCCCCCAAGCCCCAATCAAAATCTCCGTATCGAAAACAACCACTGATAATTCACTTACTGTGGATGATTTCGTGGATGGCAGGAAATTAAAACTGATAGTGGATACCGGCGCATCAAGAACGATAGTTAACCCTCGAATAATCAGTAAATGGAGGATTCGACCGCTAACCATAAATGCTGTCTTAACAACTGCGACAGGGGAAACAACATCGTTTCATGGAGAATGCGAAGTGGTGATCGGTCTTGGAGACGCAAGCCTATTCCAACAAGTGCTAGTGGCCGATATCACCGATGACATAATTTTGGGACTCGACTTCATGGAAAGACACCGAATCCAGCTAGACATGGGCACAAAATGTTTACGAATAGGAGATCAAGAACTGCCACTACAAAGAAATGGGACTGATCAGCGAACACTACGGGTCGTCGTTGCTGAAGACCAAGTTTTACCTGGACACTCCGAAGCTGTTGCCCGAATTACAATAGAGGACAATGTCCCTTATGAAATTACTGGAGTCATAGAGCAAGACAACGAAGAATTGAGGCATAAGGCCATCCTTGTCGGAAGAACTGTGGTACAAACCGGCTCGACCACGATTCCAATCATAGTTGTCAATCTGAAAGGCTTTGAACAAAAACTTTCCAAAGGAATACCAATAGGGACATTGGAACCAGTCACCACCATCAATCATTTGGACCAAATGAGAGAACAGAGAGAAGAAAACGGGATGCTGCCGGAAGCATTACAAGAATTAATCAACAAGGCAACTGAACATCTTACTGAAGAAGAAACTCGAAAGCTAGAACACCTAATTCGAACTAACAAGAACGTCTTTGCGATTGATGACAGCGATTATGGAAGAACCAATTTAGCGTACCACCGAATCAACACAGGATATGCAAGACCAATCAAACAGCCACCCAGACGAGTACCATGGCCAAACGAGAAGAAGTCGATTCATTGATTAAGGATACGCGCGAGAAAGGGATAATAGAACCATCGAAAAGTCCATGGACCTCCCCTATCGTTTTGGTACGTAAGTAGGACGGATCAACGAGATTCTGTGTTGATTATCGACGATTAAATGAAGTAACACATAAAGACAGCTATCCTTTGCCACGAATCGACGACACGTTAGATTGTCTGTCCAGTGAAATTAAAAGGTTCTCGATGTTGGACCTAAAGAGCGGATATTGGCAAGTCGAAGTACATCCTGAAGACAAGGAAAAGACTGCGTTTACTACTGGGAACGGTCTCTGGCAATTCAATGTAATGCCCTTCGGTCTATGCAACGCACCAGCTACCTTTATAAGATTAATGGAGACAATTTTACAAGGATTGAATTGGGAAATCTGCTTGGTCTATTTGGGTGATGTCATTGTGTTTGGACGAACGTTTGAAGACCATCTCGCCAATCTAAGCAGAGTACTTCAGAAATTCACAGCAGCAAAACTAAAATTAAATCCCAAAAAGTGTGCGTTGTTTAGAACTGAAGTGAAATATCTAGGCCATGTCATATCAAGTAAAGGCGTTGGTACAGATCCTGACAAGACCGAGGCAGTTCGTAAATGGCCGCAACCAACGAACCAGCATGAATTGAGGAGTTTCTTAGGATTATATTCGTACTATAGAAGATTCGTGAAGGGATTTGCGGATGTGGCTCGCCCCTTGCACAGACTTACCGAGAATGGAGTGCCTTTTGATTGGACGAATACCTGTCAAGAAGCTTTTCAAGTTCTTGAAAATAAGTTGTCTAACACCCCGATTTTGACTTACCCCGAATTTGGAAAACCATTCATAGTCGACACCGATGCGAGCAATGTGGGTATTGGAGGGGTTCTTTCTCAAGTTCAAGACGGCAAAGAAAGAGTAATCGCATATTTTAGCAAGACACTGTCAAAGCCCGAGAAGAACTATTGTGTGACCCGCCGAGAACTATTGGCCGCGGTGAAAACTATAGAACATTTCCACAAATATCTATATGGGCGAGAATTCCTGCTGAGAACTGACCACTCTTCTCTTAAATGGTTGCTGCAATTCCGAAACCCTGAAGGACAGGTGGCCAGATGGTTACAGCGTTTACAAGAGTACAATTTCAAAATTGAACATCGGCCAGGAAAACATTGTTCTTCTGTGGAACGAAAAGAAGGGTTAGAACAAATTCCATGCCTACATACCACCGTGGAGAGACAAGAAAATTGGGAAGACACAGTGTTGATTGAAGAACAGCGAACCGATGATGACCTTGGACCCATCATGAAATGGAAGGAGACAGAAGAATCTCGACCAACGTGGGCGGACGTAAGCCCCCTGAGTACTACGACGAAATGTTATTGGGCTCAATGGGATTCCTTAAAGCTCGAGAATGGAGTCCTTAAAAGAATCTGGGAAAGTCCGGACGGGACCAAGAAGCGATTACAAGTTGTGTTGCCCAAGAAAAAGACGAAAGAAGTAATAAAAGAGCTGCATGCTGGGACTGGAGGTGGACATTTTGGGGTGAAGAAGAACTTTGAGAAACTACGTGAACGGTATTGCTGGGTAAACGCTAGATTGGATGTGGAAGACTGGTGCAGAAAATGCGAAGTATGTGCTTCCAACAAAGGTCCGAGAACCAGGACACGAGGAAAGATGCACCAGTATAACGTCGGAGCACCATTCGAAAGAATAGCCATGGATATCGCTGGTCCCTTTCCCCGAACTGAAGATGGCAACCGCTACATCCTCGTTGTGATGGATTACTTCAGCAAGTGGCCGGAAGCCTATGCAATCTCCAACCAGGATGCAACCACCGTGGCGGAGGCAATAATAAACAACTGGATCAGCCGATATGGAGTTCCTATGGAGATTCACACTGACCAGGGCCGAAATTTTGAATCAGAAATATTCCAACGAGTATGTGAATTGATGGGAATAAGGAAAACTAGAACGACTCCGCTGCATCCTCGGTCTGATGGCATGGTAGAACGATTTAATGCGACTATAGAAAACAACCTGAGGATGTTCGTGAACGATCATCAGACCGACTGGGATCGCCACATTCCCTTATTCCTTCTGGCCTATAGGACATCCATACACGAGACCACCGGACAGACACCTTATGTGTTTAAACTACGCGAGCGACTAAACACCATCCATAAAGCCGTCAGAACAAGAATAAAATTTGAAAGTGACCGAATGAAGACCCGCTACGATCAGCGAGCGAATTCCACTGGATTCAGGGAGGGCGATCGTGTATGGCTCTATAACCCAGTTCGCAAGAAAGGAAGGTGCCCTAAATTACAACGGAATTGGGAGGGCCCGTACAAAGTGATTACCCGGATAAACGATGTCGTCTACAGGATACAACGAGGCCCCAAATCGAAGATGAAAGTTGTACACCTCGACCGGTTGGCTCCATACACAGTGGAAGAAACTGATCGGGACGATCAGCGCTAGAGGGGGGGCAGTGTGACAGATGTGTCATTCTGACGTTGACAAGCGCCGACTGCGAAAATTGCGGGGAAGTAATCCATGACGCGTTCCAGAAAGTCCGAGAGTTGCTGGACGTTTCGAGAGTTGTCTAGAAACGTCCATAATACTATATAAGGAACAGCGTTGGATAGTTTGACAGTATTTTGATAGAAGAGAGCGACAGATATAAGCGAGAAGAGAAGAAAGCGATTGACAAGCGAAATAGTTATAGAGTTGTTGTTGTTATCGAAATAGATATTGAATCGTTGTTGTGTTGGAGTTAATTTGAATAAAAAGTGTTGAGATAAATACGTGATAATTGTTGTATTACGTAACAATATTTAATTTTTCAGACTGTAAGTATAGTTTATTTTTTGTATGTTACGTACTTTCCAAAAGTTCTGGCTACGTTAACGTATGCATTTCAAGAGATGTTTTTTAACTTTATAATTGATGTATATAGTACTTATGTACTATTGTAAACAGTACTGTTCTTTTATTTTTTGGTAAGTTTAATTATATTTTGTATGTATTAGGCTATTACTACTATATTAGGTGTATATCATTTCCAAGCTTTAAAGTCCGCGAGTGCCCTCTTAGCGCATGGGAGACTTACATACGTGTCCCTTAATGTGCTTTGTGTGTTGCATACCCTATTAGTATTATTCGGTAATACAGATAATATTGTTTACGCTCGGTCCATACTATAATCACGTCTATGCATTAAACCCTCACGGAGCTGCATGGTTCGGTTGAGGAGCATTAGCAGCAGCATGTACATTACACTTTTATTTTTACAATGTAATTTTTCTTTTTTTTTTTTCATCAATTAAAATCTTTGTTCGCACTTATGAGAGTGTTCAAATTCTCAGCAAACAATATTGTTGTCTACTCTATCTATCAGTATTTATAAAATTCATGAATGCACTGACAAAAAAGAAAACAGTTTTCCGTCGTTTATAAACTAGTAAGTTAACTGCGTAGGTATAAATGATTTCGAGAGACGATGTGTTATTTAAGGGATCTGAATCAGCTTTGAATGATTATTTGCTAATCTCTCCAGTTTCTAGGGGAGCGAAATTAGAAACGCACGAAACTCGAAGATAAGACAAGAGATCTGAAAGTGACAATATATTGCAGAGGTTAACTAAGTTACGAAGTGAGTAACAAAAAGATGGAGGATTCCGATGCTTCATTTGCATTTTACTAAATGAAGGTCTTAAAGCACTTTGAGAGACAAAAAGTAAGTGGAAGATAGGCCTATGATGAAGTTACTTGTGTACCCTTTAGTGTTAATAATATTTATAAGGTTATCACATGTAGGCAATTTATCATCAATAAGAAATAATGGTATCCTCAGATGTTATAAATATTTTAGAGTTTTCTTTCTTAAATAATTGTTCACAGAAAGTGCACAACACATGGTACAACAGCAAATGGTGAAATATTGTTGTATATTAACAATTAAATTTTTATTAGTGAATAGAAACATATATTGTTTATCTTAATGCCTTTCTGTAGGATCGTATTGTCTGTGCGAATAGATTTAACATCTTTATCTTTTCAACGGTTCGTTCAGCGGAAGCCAGAAGGCATAACCACCCCGGCCGCTGCCGAGACCGAACCGAGGGTAGTTAACACCCCCTTCGGTGACGCGGCTGCACCGGGTGCGACCGCACGCCCGTGCCAGTCGCCGCAACCGTGGGTCCTCCTTGTCCTACGACCTAACGACGCGACCGACGCCAGACGCCCCGACGACGACGTCGCTTCGCGCGCCGACGCGTCGTGATGATAGGACACCCAAGGTGGCTAGAAGGAGGTTTCGTTATTACGATGTAGTGACGCTCCACCAAGTGGTTCGTAATTAGCAAGATGATATTACAGTAGAATGATTTTCATTAGTAAAGATAGGGTAATTTATCAAAAGGTACCTATCAATTTAACAGTTTTTCTTTAAGACACAGGTACTAAGTGAATTTGTATGAGATGCTGAATACGTATTGTATTTATATTTGAGAGATTGAATCATTTAATAGATCATAAGGAACCTCCAAACGAATTAAAGATATCATTAAATTGAAAAAAAAAATACCGGAGCTTTGAAGAAATTGAGAAAAATTATGAAATGACTATGAGATTAAGAAAAATACATAACTGAATTAAATAAAACACTTGGTGTAGGTTTCGGAGATTTATCACTTCTGACATATAATGTTTTGACATACAGTTAGGTCATTATCAAGCAGTAGGTACACGCTATTGAATTTTTTGAAAATGTTATCTTGCCATATTTTCTTAAGTAGAGTCAGGTAACTGTAAAAGCAGGGTTATTGAAAAAAGGCTCTTTGTTTGATGAAAAAGGACTCTTGATTATTCCAACCAATGGGAATTATGTACTGTGGTGTTGACTTTTGACGACTGGATGCTTTAACGCGCTAAACAGCAGAGGAAAAGTGTCGCAATATTTTATGTTAAACAATGAAAATATTTCTATATTTTAATATATAATTGTAAACATGGCTTTATAAATATAATTTTCATTGGAATTCACGTTTGAAAGCGAATTGTTCACTTTTGCCACATTAAAAACCTTTATAAAGCCAGTACAAACAAGATTATTGTTCACATTAACATAATAACAGAAATTCAGTTAGAACCAAACAAAGACCTAAATTAATCATATAGTCGCCTAAATTTGATCATCATCTAAGATATATCGAGCTTAAGAAGTCAAACTTCAAAAATCGTTCACAATAACCCCCTTGACCTTATTCATTTTGTAATCGGTTATGCCAAATACTTGCAAAACTTCGGTCTTCACGGGTGAATATGAAAGGAAAGAGTAGTTTGTTAGAAAAGATTACTAAGAATTACTGGTTTCAAACACGCAATTAGGTTTCATTCACTACTCGAATAGTTTCATATTTCGTTATTTTTACTACAGTTCTCTAAAATTTTTGTTTTGATCTAAGAACTCTCTTCCATCCTATCCATTGCATTAAGAATTGAAATTAACTACCTAGTTAGCATTAGTAGCATTGTATTTAGTTTTGAAGGAAATAATAGTATTTGGTGTCTATACCACAGTTGAATTCCAAACCTATAGGCCTATCACTTTTAAATCGCCATTTATAACCCACCATATTTATATAAATTTTATATATTTTATGAATATTTATTATCTATGTCAACTAATACCGCCTTTATACTATGTTCAGAAGAATCAATAGGCAGGCACCAACGATTTAGATCATATTTCCGTTCTAATAATACGTTAAAGAAATCGTTGGCAGGACTTCAATGAGAGATTTTGTTGTCATTTTCAGTAAAAAGTAATGTTTTATTCACTGTTGAGAAAATTCGATTTAAAAATATGGACGTTGAAAGTTCTAACTACGATTTTGATAAATTTAAATCTCGAACTAAGTCATTAAGTTTCGCACTGTGAAATAAACTGTTTTGAGAAAATATGATTTCTGGGCACTAAAATATATTAGAAACAGCTAAAGAATGCCATGTTAAAAAATATTTATCATTGAAATCATTAACGGTAGGAGCGGATCATTATAGTTTTTAATGTGATAAGGTTTTGATTGACATAATTAAATAAAAAGTGAAGTGGGAGCATTAAACAACATTTATTGGGATTTTTGCATCTGTTAGAAGTAAAATTTTGATTTGAAATATTTGACTTTTGGATTCTATAAAACTTCTCTTCCAAAAACTCAGTGTACCATTAAAACTAATTTTGAGCAGCATAACTTCTGGAGCAACCATTAACATTTATTATATTATTAACAGAAATTACAATAGTGGTCGTAAGTTGATAAATTTTACTTTAACTTTGCATAAATGAAAATATTAATACATGGATCAATCACCAAATTTTGTCGAAAATTCATCAACTACATGAGCTAAAACCGGGAAGGGAGGTAAATCTAGTAAAGTCTCATCAAATTTTCAAATTTTATAGCAAGAAGGGAAGTTATTAAAGAACTCATAATTCACAGAATTGTTATAATTTCCTTCCTATTTTTATTAAAAACTCACTAGGGTATAAAGGGTCCTATCACATTTTACAAAATCTCAGTAGGGGAGTAGAGGTTTAAAATAAAAGAAAGATACCACAGGAAATTAATAGCCCTGTCGTGAAAAATACGACTAATTATTACAACAACAAAAAGCAATTGTATTAAAAATTGGAATTAACTAGTAATCATTAGCAGCACTGTTTTTAGTTTCGAAGGAAATAATTATATTTGTATAGGTATATACCTCAGTTGAATTCCAATGAGATAGACCTATCACTTTCAAATTTCCACTTATGACTCACTCATAGGTATTCATTTTAATAAATGCATTCTGCACACGTATATCCAGCTAGCACGACAAAGTTATTTTTCCGATTTCTGACTTGCACTATAATTTGTCGCTAATTTGTTACCAAATCCAAAAATTTGTCGCTCGTGCCGTTTAGCCATAATCAGCTGATATGCTAGCTTGATATCAAGCTAGCACTACACATGGCGTATCTCGAAAAGGAAATGTCGTAGGATATTACTGTAAAGGCCATAATTTGTCCCTGAAAGATGATGCAATTATTAAAAATATGTATGATCTATTAAAATGAAGAATCAATAAGCCAATGATTTAGATCTCGTTTCAGTTTTAATAATGCGTCAAAAAAAGTGTACAACAAATCACCTTCTTATGGAAAGCAACGAAGACTTTTGGATATTTTCGGAAAAAAGCAATATTTACGTCACTGTGGAATATATTCCACCCTTTTAATGTGCATGCTGAAAGTTCTGAGTACAATTTTGATAGATTAAATCTGGAACTAAGTTATTAAGTTCGCACTGTGGAATTAGATAGGGTAACTTATGGGTGATAAAGTGGGAATAAAGTTAACTAAATTATTTAAAATTTATTAATGCATTGGTTCAAATTCAAATTGATCAATTAAGGTAAATCAGACGTTAAAATTTATACGTAGCGTCATTTAATTGATGCAGTAATTAATCAACATATAAAAATAGACGTGGGCAGTGTGTTCATATATTTCAGTTACAGCAACAACTACCCAGCGCAGGCGACCGACCGGTGCGTGTTCGTGTGTCGTAGTTGCCTCGAGCTCCTATCCTACATTATTGTGGCTGAATATTTGTAGTTGTGGTTGTATTTTGAGATACAGTGGTTGAATGTGGTCAGCCCATATATATTTCGACTAATAAAATGTCTTTAAATTTTCTATACTTAATGTCCGAGATTTCGTAGTTTTGTTTAGGGACAGCACAAGCTGCGATTTAGCATTTATACGAATATAGTGCTCATATTTTTTCAAAATAATATTTTCAATTATTTGTTTTATATTTCGTTATATTACAATTGTTCTAATTTCAATATAAAATGTGTTAAATTTACGAAACACGGAACTTCGACATAGTAGGCTGTAACCAACTTCCAATTTTCCGTTTGGGGTAACTAAAAGAGCACTATGTGAGTCATTATAAAATAATCAGTTTTGGTAGTCTAAAGAGAGTCTGCAGTAAAATCAGAAGCAAGCCGGAGGGGTTAGGGTGGTGTAGCGGGTGACCGCTATTACTCACCCTAATGCCCTATTAAAATTCTCTGCCATTATCAAAGCCCCTAATTGATTAAATTTTTAGTCAAGTACTTTTATAATTTAATAATTATTTTAAGTGTTATCTATTGTGTAAAACCTTACCAAATTAAATATTTTCCAAAACATCATATAAAATTGAAATGGTTATGACCGAAACGTCATTTTATGGTTGTTGGATTGTTAATAAAAAATATTGAATGGAATAGTCGCTTAAATTGTACTTCAGTTAATGACGAAGTTTCTCTTTCTCTCTCTCTCTCTTTATTATAAAGAGGATTTATCTTTGATAAGCGAGAATATAAAAGTTTGTTGTTTATATTTTTGCAATTATTAAAAATATGTATGATCTAAGAATTAAACTAAGTTTATTTAAAAGAGCATTAATTAGCAGCCGCAACTGTTCTATTTCACACTTTTTGGATGAATAATGTTTCTTTATTTGTATTCATGTGCACATGTATAATTAATTAATGTAAAATTAACATTAGTTTTTCTTTTTTAGGGAAAAGCTTTACACTTACGATAATGATCTCGACCACCCCTCCTCAAGTAGCAACATACAACAAAGCTATAAAGGTGACAGTAGATGGACCAAGGGAGCCTAGGTCAAAAACAAGTGAGTACTTTTTAACACTATATTCTAAAATTGTCGAGAAATTGTTCTTAGGTCATCGACGTACCTATTCAATTTTAACGACGCTTAATATAATAAGTGTTGGAAGCATCAACACCCACCATATTAAGTAGGTTATGGTTTAAATGTACTATTCATATTACGGAAACATAAGGGTTTAGAATAAAAAACGATAAAATCTGAATTTCGTCTCGTCTTATCACTCGAATGAAAAGTTATTCATTTCCGTATTACAATATTATTACCGGCATTATTTTTCACAAAAGATTGAATAAATATATACACCTTATTAACTGAAACTATTTCAAATGTGCTTAAATAAGAAAAAAAATAATGGAAAATAGTGAAGAACCGTGTAAAATGACCCATACGATTGTTGAAAACTATAATCTTTTAGGTATCGCTCACATTGCTAAAAATAATTTAAAAATATCTTTAATAATGTGACGTGTTCAGTCACGGAAAACACAATTAACAAAACAAAACAACGAGTTTATTATATTACTAAAATTAATTTGACTACACTACAGTTATGAACAAGTCCGCACAATTTATTTCACTAAAAGTCACTTTTTAATCGCCGTTCCGGTAGACACTATTTATCGCTCTCTATGAACACTATCGCCTCTATGGTTCGCCTGTATCGCCTATCGATCGCTTTGCATCAGCTGTTACTGTAAACTGTCAACTAACTCGGTGTGAGTGTCTCGTCTGCTTTTATAGTCTTCTCAGCCTTTTTCTAGGGTATTCTACAGCCGTCTAGTAATTCAATTGTTTTCCCATTGATCTTTGCTGGTGTTTTCTAGATGTATCAGGAAAGCCGAGAATATTCCTTATGTAATCAGGGAAGATGTTCATTAATTATGTTCACACCAACTTAATTGGCAAGTACTCGCAACACTGCCCCCTTCTTAGAATTGATCGTCCCGATCAATGTCTTGACCTTTGTAGGGCGCCAGGCGGTCCAAGTGTACAACTTTCATCTTGGTCTTTGGTCCTCTCTGAATACGGTAGACCACGTCATTCAGCCTTCTGACCACAGTGTAAGGTCCTTCCCACGCTCGCTGTAGCTTCGGTGAGCGTCCTTTCCGACGGACAGGATTGTAAAGCCACACCTGGTCCCCTTCTCTGAATCCTGTGCTGTTGGCTCTCCGGTCGTACCTGGTCTTCATGCGGTCACTCCCTACTTGGATTTTGTTACGAACGGCTCTATGGATGGTATCGAGTCGTTCCTCTAGCTGCTCTGCGTAGTCGGTAGCTGAAGGTCGCCGATCTTCTGGGTGTCCAAACCGGATGTCCATCGGTAACTTCAGCTCTCTTCCAAATAAAATGCTGGCTGGTGTTCTGCCGGTGGTCTCATGAACCGCACTTCGATAGGCCAACAGGAACAAAGGTATATGCTGGTCCCAGTCTGTCTGATGATCGTTAACAACCATTTTCAAATTGGTTTCTAGCGTCGCGTTAAACCGTTCGACCATTCCGTCAGATTGTGGATGTAATGGAGTGGTCCTAGTTTTCTGTACTCCTAGCAGCTCACAGACTTCCCGGAATACTGCGGATTCAAAGTTCCGTCCCTGGTCAGAGTGGATCTCCATCGGAACTCCATACCGGCTGATCCATTGGTTGACCAACATTCCAGCGACCGTAGTAGCTTCTTGATTTGGGATTGCGTACACTTCGGGCCATTTGCTAAAATAGTCCATCACTACCAAGATGTACTTATTGCCAGCAGCTGTTGTTGGGAATGGTCCTGCTACGTCCAGAGCTATTCTCTCAAATGGGGCACCAACATTGTACTGCTTCATTCGCCCTCGGCTTCGAGTCTGAGGTCCCTTGGCTGACGCACACGTTGGACACTTCCTACACCAATTTTCGACGTCTCTTCTACACTTTAGCCAATAAAATCGCTCTCGCACCTTCTCCAACGTCTTTGTTACTCCGAAGTGTCCTCCACCAACACCTCCATGGACTTCTGTCAGCACCTCATTGACTCTGTTCTTCGGGAGAACTACTTGATGTCGAATTTTAGTTCCGTCAGGGCTTTCCCACACTCTTTTTAGTACCCCATTCTCGACGATGAGCGAATCCCATAAGGCCCAATAGCTCTTCGTGATGGTACTCGTACTACTAACATCTGCCCAGGTAGGTCGTGCTGTTCCTGCCTTTTTCCACCGCAGTATCGGTTTAATGTCTTCGTCGTTATCTTGGTCTTTCGCCAGGTCTTCGTTCTGCCAGTGTTCTTCAGGTTCCACCATCGTCTGACAGATCCGTGCCAAGTTGACTGGTTCCTTCTTTTCGGCGGCCATGCAATGTTTGCAGTTCTTCGAGCATGGTCTTCGCGAGAGGGCATCAGCGTTACCATGTTGTTTTCCAGCACGATGCTCGATGCTGAAGTCGTATACTTGTAGCCGCTGTAGCCATCGAGCCAGTTGTCCTTCTGGGTTTTTAAATTGCAGCAGCCATTTCAGGGACGCATGGTCTGTCCTTAGCAGGAATTTTCGTCCGTAGAGATACTTATGGAAATGTTCGAGAGTTTTGACGACTGCCAGCAATTCTCTACGGGTCACGCAATAGTTTCGCTCCGGCTTTGACAGTGCCTTACTGAAGTAGCCAATAACTTTCTCTTTTCCTTCCTGCATCTGCGACAGTACACCACCAATTCCTACATTGCTGGCATCCGTATCGACAATGAAGTCTGTGTCGAACTGTGGGTACGTCAGTATTGGGGCTTGAGAAAGGGTAGACTTCAGTGTTTCAAAAGCTTGCTGACATCGTTCTGACCATTGGAAAGGGACACCATCCTCTGTTAACTTGTGGAGCGGTCGAGCTATATCTGCAAATCCCTTTACGAATCGTCGGTAATAGGAACACAGCCCCAAAAAGCTTCTCAAGTCGTGTTGGTTCTTCGGGACAGGCCAACTTCTCACAGCTTCAGTCTTGTCAGGATCAGTTCTTATTCCTTCTGGGGTAATAACGTGGCCAAGATATTTCACCTCCTTACAGAACAGATGGCATTTCTTGGGACTGAGTTTCAACTTGACTGCTGAAAGCTTCTTGATCACTTCTTCGACATTCTGGAGGTGGTCTTCGAATGTCTTTCCCAGTACTATCACGTCGTCTAGGTACACCAGACAAACCTTCCAATTGAGCCCTTGTAGCACATTTTCCATAAGTCGCTCGAAGGTGACAGGAGCGTTACATAGTCCAAATGGCATAACGTTAAAGTGCCACAGCCCGTAACCAGTCGTGAATGCGGTCTTCTGCTTGTCTTGTGGATCCAGTTCCACTTGCCAGTATCCACTCTTCAAATCTAACGTTGAAAACCATTTGGCACCAACCAAGCTGTCAAGGGTGTCGTCGATTCTGGGTAAGGGATAGCTGTCCTTTAAAGTTACGTCGTTGAGCTTCCTGTAGTCAACGCAGAACCTGGTCGATCCATCCTTCTTCCTAACCAACACTATCGGCGAAGCCCAAGCACTTTGTGATGGTTCGATTACCCCCTGTTCTTCCATGTTCTTCACCAGGTTGTTGACTTCTTCTTGCTTAGCCCATGGAACTCTTCTAGATGGTTGTTTAATAGGACGAGCTGATCCCGTGTCTATACGGTGGTATGTCAGATTCGTTCTCCCAAAGTCGTTGTCAGAGAGGGCGAAGACGTTTCGATACTTGCTGAGTAGTTCTTCGAATTTTCTAATTTGGTCGCTGTTAAGGTTTGTGGCCGAACGCTGCACTAAGTCTCGAAGAACGGTTGGAAGTGGTTCGCTCTCTGCCATTGAGGGTTCAGCTTCAACTTCGCACTGGAGGATGGACACCACGGGTTCAAGGACTCCTACTTCCATTCCTTTACACACTTTTTGCCCGAAGTCCTTCAGATTGACCACTCTGACAGATGCGTTTGGCGTCCCAGTTCGAATTAGTGTTCGTCCTATCAGTATGGCTTTCTGTGTCAAATCCGGGTTTTTGGCTTCTACTATCCCCACCAAACCATCCGCACCTTCGCCGTCGATGTTTATTTTGAGAACTACCTCGGATCTAGCAGGTAGTAATCGGTCTTCTGCTACGATGACCTTTCGAAGACCGTACTCTTTGGTGGGGTTTGTCATCACCAACTCTTCCTTGCCGATGCGTAAAATGCCGGAGCCCAAATCCAGATTAATTTTGTTTCGTTCAAGAAGATCCAATCCAATGATCACGTCGTCGGCGACATCGGCTACCAGTGCCCTGTGTCGAAGGCATACTTCTCCCAATCTCAATTCGATGTCGCATTCTCCTCTAATCGGCGCTGTTTCTCCGGTAACCGTGGTCAAACGTAGCTTCCTCTGCAGGGGACGGATTCTCCACTCGTTAACGATGTTCGGCCGGATTATGGTCTTAGAAGCTCCCGTATCGACCACCATTCTAACCTTCTTGTTGTTGATGTGACCTTCGACGAATAAGGACTTGCTTTCGTTTAGTTGGGAAACGACGATTTCTGCTGGGGCTTGGTGGGGAGAAGCCAACTTGCGCCCCTCAAAGTTGGCTGATCTTAGTTTCCCGACTGCTGTCGGTCCGTACGGCGTTCTTCGGCCGGGCAGTCTCGCCGTAAATGTCCGTGCCTTCCACATTCCCAGCACCTTGGTCTTCCTTTGTTTTTGTCACAGTCTCGGGAAAAGTGACCGACCTTCCCGCATTCCCAACATTTGGCCGATTCTCTCTTGTCGTTGATGGTAGTCTTCTTGACAGTTTCGACGCATTCTTTAATCAGCCTCGTAACTTCATTCTTGTATTCGTTGTCTTCAACAGCTGTTTGGCGTACACGCACGTGGCCCTTGGAAGCTTGTTTTGCAGCTTCGAATTCTAAGGCGTGCGCCAGTGCGTCACTCGCAGTCTTATGGCGGGCCAAACGGATAACTTGCTGTAAGTCGGTGTCCCTCACGCCATCGACGAATGTTTGGACTGCTAGCTGGTCTGCGAAGTCCTGCGGAGCGGTAGGATAGGCCAATCTAACTAGACGTTCCACATCGGCCTCGAACTCCTGTAGATTTTCTGATGTCCTCTGATTGCGACACTTTAGTTGGGTTTGGTACACTTGTTGTAAATGTTTGTCGCCATATCTCATTTCAAGTCGCTCTAGCAGCGCAGAGAAGTCTCGTTGTTGGCGCTCTGGAATACCTTGAAGGACATCCAATGCTTCTCCTCGCAGAGCTATGACCAGCGCCGTTGCTTTCTCAAAATCGTTCCAGTTGTTTGCTTCTGCCGCTGCCTCGAACTGTCGTTTGTATACAGACCAGCAAACTTTTCCGTCGAAAGTCGGTGGTTTAATTCTAATCGTTTTCGCAGTGTCTTCGGACTTCACTTCACTAGCCGGTCTAGTGTTCTCGAACTTCTGTCTCATCTTCTCTACTTCCTTTTGTACTTCTTCTTTCAACTGATCTCTTAGTTTCTCTTGTGTCGTCTCCAATTCTTGTCGTACTTCCTTTAATTCTTCTTGCACTTCTACTCTGACTTCCTTTAACTCTTCTTGCACTTCGGTTCTGACTTCTTTTAACTGTTCTTTCAATCCTTCCTGCTCAATTTTTATTGCTCTCATATCTTCAATCAATTTTTCTTGACCTGCCTTAATTTCTACTTGGCCCGCCTTCATTTCTTCTTGTGCTAATTTCATTTCGTCCTGTCCAGCTTCCATTTTATTCTTCAATTCTTCCTTCATTTCTTCCTGGCCTGCCTTCATTTCTTCCTGGCCTGCCTTCATTTCTTCCTTCATTTCTTCCTGGCCTGCCTTCATTGCCTTCATCATTTCCATTAAAGCCTTTATTTGTTCTTCCATTATCGCTGATTGTTTTCTTGTTACTGGCATAAGGCTTCAAAATTCTTCTTCTCTTCGGACCTCTTCTACGATCTGTCGCACTAACTTTCTTCGGGAATCTTCAATTCCCTTACTATCCCACTCCTGACACCAAATGTGACGTGTTCAGTCACGGAAAACACAATTAACAAAACAAAACAACGAGTTTATTATATTACTAAAATTAATT
>CM055661.1:21902581-22265877 GCA_029378335.1 Agrilus mali | reverse complement strand
TATTTGTTTCTATTTAACAGAAATTTTACCAAAGCAATTCCACGGGTAGTTCAAAGGATGTCTCATAGAAAGGAACAACGCATTTAGGAAAATTAAAATAAATAAACTTGTAGCTAAGATTGTTTAATGGACCAATTTATGCTTTGAAAATATTCATAAGTTTCTCTTACCATGTTTTCCTACAAGCTTCCATATAAATAAATAAACGTCCTCCTTAGCAAATTATTTACTTTGTGCTTGTTATCCTCATTTCCAGGGATAAAAAGGACACTTTAGCAATCCTCATTTGAAGCTAAATTAATACATAAAATAATAGTGCATAGTCAATAATGAGCAATTTTTAATTAATTTTTATTTATTCTTACCTTAATTACGTGCAGGCTGTGAATTTTCTGGTTAATGATGGCAAGCTGAAGATGTCGACATCAACTCAAATGCAGAAATTATACCATTATTGTTGTAACAAATTTACAACCAGCACTGTGATTTCAACAGACTGGAAACTTTGGCAGTTCTCTTCGGTCCCTGTAGAAAGATAAATTTGCAACAGCCAAGTGCTTCGGACGTTTAGTGTTGTCTTTCGGAGTTGGGGATTGAGCTATTGTTTTATTAATGTTTTTGTTCCAAAAGCAACGTCAAAAATGAGCTTCAATTTTCCGTCATTCATCTGCCAATCTGAAGAAATGGACAACAGAAATAAATTAAGTACAACATTAAATAAGTTAATCACCAGATATAATAAAAGCACAAACCGAAAAAATAATTAAAATTGGAAAAATTAAAAGTTCCAGAAGGCGTCACTCATCTGACCCCTTTTTTTAAATGACATATAATAATAATAATAATATTTATTCTCATTTAACCACAGATAAATGCATAACCCTAAAAATATCTATAGAATGTAGTGGCGCTATAAACGACTACCGATACTACTCGAAAGAAATTACGTAAATAAAATAATTTTAATCTTAATATTTTAACTTTTGAAAATTAACTAACAAATGTTTTTGAAGTTGATGCAGTATCTTTAATTAATCCTGAAAATTCGTTTTTATATGAAGAATGGTATAATATACACCTACTTTGTAAATAAATAATAAAAATATCTACATTACTACCTAAGCAAAATGCAACGAAATTAAAACCAAGGCTCATTCTGTTAAATTATACATATTATAAATAACACTCCAAAATTTCTTTAATTATAATCTAATCATTTCCTATGACCTAAATTCACTTGATGAAAATTGATAATTCAATAAATAAAACAAAACCAACAGTTGATTTCCACAAAATATGTATATTGAAGAAACACGTAAAAATTGTTTCCCTTTAATACGACTTCATCAGAAGTACAAACTATTCATTCAGGCAAAACAATGGTCAAGTACTTTTTTAATATATTCTGTAGTTAGTTTCATTTTATTTATCTTTAAATATGACCTTTAAAGAAAATTTGGAATCATATGCATAATAATTTAACAAAATGGGCTTTGGGTTTCAATTTCCTTGAATTTGAACTAGTTAATATACATATTACTGTTTATTTATTTGCAAAGTAGGTGTATGTTATTATAAAATTCTTATTTTGACAATCTATGTTCTCAGTTCTATCAACAATAATATTTAACATTAATTAAAATAGATACTTAAAGACCATAGATTAGAAGATGACAGATAATCATAGAAAAATTTATAACAAATAAAATTCAAAAATGTAGTGGTGCTATAAACGACAACCAGCATGTTTTAATAATAAAATTGATAAAATAATTCTGGTTTTACATTTTTATAAGATAACTTGGCGATTAAAAATATGTAATAAATAATTACTGATTCTCCCCCTAATTACTAATACAGATGTAAAATCAAAGCTATTAGGGATCAATACAAAAAAATTATTACTAAAATATTTACATCTTAATTTCCAATTTTAAGGCTAAAATCGACCTAAAGGGGCCCTTCTATTAATTTTGCCACTCATTTAAAAAAATCGCAAAAAAAACATCACTAGACAACAATAGATCATGCCATTGAACTTTTAAAATAGTTGAAATACAGAAGATATTATATGATATCTAACTTCTAGAGGGTAGCACTTATCTTGGGGGCGTACAACCCTGAGGCGATGCTACACTCTTATATATATATAAAAGATTTGGAAATTTTAACCTGCGAAAATAGCTATAAAATTTTACTCCTTCCCAAACCAGTTTTCAAAACTTTTTTAAAGATTGATATAATTTTATTTTTTTCTAAAGAAAACTAAATGCATATGAAAACTTAGAACGACTAACAGAAAATTATGTTTTCACAGCATCTTCAACAACATTCTATTAAGGTTTAATATTTACAGTTGATTCATGTACAAAACGTTTTTTTGTTTTAAGATTAAATCAGGTAGTTTACAATAATACAAATGACTACGTAAATATTGCTTATTAACTATTTATACATACATATGCAATGAATTTCAGGGTTCAACTAGACTAGTATTTAAAATTTAAAATGGAAATTTACAAATATGTAAGAATAAGCAATAACCTGCCTTATAATAACATTTACAGGCACTCGTAGTGTGAAAATATAATAAATTAAAAATGCAATTATACAAAGCACATTAAAATACAAAATTTGAAGGAAAAAGAAACAATATAAATTTGTATATAAATACGTATATGTATCTATGTGTTATGATATTACGAGAGTAATAATTTTAAGTCGAGTCGATCATGAATAAAATTTATTAAAATATCCCTCCGCCCGGCCGATGTAAAAGAGAAATAATTTAATGGTATTTTACAATTACTTTACAAAATAGATACTATACAATGTGATATGTGATGTTGTTAGGTACTATAAACAAATAGAAAAATTACAGAGTAGGTACAGTACTTGGTGATATGAAATTTATTTTTATCCAATTCATTTCATTAAACAATGGTATGAAATATAATTAGAAGAAAAAAAAAGAAAAGAAAAAACAAATACTAGTTTGATGCTGCGATTAAGGTCAATTTTTGACTGTATATTGGGCTTTCCGCTTTCTACTGGCTAAGCATATCGTAAAAAGGATTATGACTTATACTTTGACTTAATCTGTTCATCCAATCGACCTTTTCCTCTTCGCTGCTAGCCGACATTCTATAAACAGTATGCTTACCTTCGACAACTTTGCCTTCCGAATCAGTTTTACAGGCCTTTATAAAATCCGCACCACCACTCGCATAAAGTTCAAAACAATGCTGTTTTTGACGATCGGTACATTCACGGACGGAAATGTTCTCCAAAGGGATTATACCCCGTGGCTCCTTGTCTGTTGTGTATTCAAAATAATACAGACAGTTATCATTTAAAATGAACCAACGCCGCTTCCAACTTTTATAACGACCACCCTGCTTCCATAACCAGCCTTCTTTGTCCGGATTAAAAAATGTGTGCATTAAATCGTTACCGTCATCTTCTGGAATTTTAAAGGGTTCTGCTTTGATACTTTCATAAAGACCCTATAAATGTAAAATTTTAATATCAATTAATAGTTTCGCAATCTAATGACTAATCGTTTCTTTTAAACCGATACGTTTTTTGAAATAAAACAATTCAATACATGAAACGTATACCTACTTACCACCAGTAATTCTCTTGGTAAATCCTGTCCCATATTAATGCCCCGATTCATATTAATAAACTGATCTATCGTTGGTTTTTCTTTGACACTTGGATTGTGGAGACTCGTGTTTAGCATAATGATGGCAAATGAAAGAACATAACATGTGTCTGAATTTTGAAATATATTATTTTCTCCCTGGCATTCACAATATCTTTTTGCAAAACACTCCATCATCCTGTCGATCTTTTGCGCCTCTCCTGGCAAACGAAAACTCCACAAGAATTGTCTGTAAATAATATACCTATGTAATATACTAATTTAATCATGCATATATACTCATTGTAATAATGGTATCCATGAATAGAAATGAAAATTATGTATTATAACTAATGATGTGGAAATACCATTTTATAACTTATAAAGAAAAATGTAAATTTATCCTTGTAGTGATTAAAAAAATAATAAAAACAATTTTTAAAAATGGGTAAGAGAGTATTCCATACCTCAAGGCTTGTACTAGAATAAGATCAGTAAAATCATGCAATTCAACAAAAGCCTGTAGGACTTTCTCATTGAAATCGTTCTTTTCTCCTAGATAATCTCCTATGGCAGTCTTGTTAAGTCCCTCTCCTTTATGAAGAAATTGGGCAACGCTCTCGGGTGTGTTCTGGATTAGATCCTTTTCAATTAAATATTCAATGCCTTTTTTTGGATCCATGTTAAATTTCTTCCTACCAATAGACATCATTTTTGCCTTATTGCTGTTTTTGCCTTCCTCTCCAGAATCCAATGATTCCATTTCAGACACCACTTCACACAGTTCATCCTTAAGTTGCTAGAAAAAAGAATAGAAAACAGAACATTTAATAATAATAACAAAAGATTAATAAAAAACAGTTTTAAAAAAAGTTGTATATTTTCTACACGTAAAAGAATTCTGTGCCGACTGACCGACTGATGATCAACGTAACGTATGGCCGTAACTAAACTATTGGGTCGATTTGAATGAAATTATGAGAGCATGTATTGTAACTACGTATCAGATGGGAACGTAATAAGGATGAAGTGATTGCAAAAAAATCAAATTTTAAAAGAGTTAAGCACAGCAAACCACAGGGGCGTCATTCGACAGATAACGAATTTGTAAGTGTCATATCCTTCTTCGATGCTTCGTAAAAATCCTAGTTGTTGAATGATAAATGCATAAGCGATTGGAAACTTGAAATTTAAAAATGAATCATCCGTAGACTGTTTTCGGTTATAAAACGCGCCTCGCATCAGGATATTACATACTGAACGTTTAAAACCATTAATTACTACTATCAGTTAATTTTATAGTAGTAATCCTCAGGCTATATTAATAAAAACTAAAATTTCATAACAAAGTGGTGTAAAGACGAATTTTTTAAAACTTTTGTTTTTAATTCTCCTTTCCTTATGCAACTTATTAATAAATTTACATGATAATAAACTAACTAATTCAACGAGTTGTTTTACAATGGTATGTATTTACAGATATGTACTTTAATCTCAACCACATTTGTCGGAATGAGTTTTTAGGGAATTAGATCCTTTGTACATACCCCTAAACTTATTGTACTGGCTTTGTAAACTGATAGAAATTTTATAACTGTTGCTCTCAAACAACTGAAAGCCGTATGTAACATACCTATGCATACCTAGATTATAATATCAACTGCTTAATACCGACTGTGATGTTTACCAGTTTTCGAATTTCAACAGCAAGATATACCTGTTACCGCTTGTTAATATTAATACGATCTATAAGATAACAGAATAAGTTTTTAGGACACATACCCAACGAGATGACGTCGTAGTAATTGTTGAGATATCCCAGTCGCTTCTAGAAGTCGAGAAATTATTCGTTTGTGAAGCTTTTCCCTTTTTCCCATGTCTTCTGAGAGAATTGAACCAACCCGAAAATGTCGTAGTTGTGGAAAGGGTACTGATAGAACTTTTTCGCGTCCTCCCGACAGTATTATACTGCATCTTTTTAACATTTGAATTTGCAATTTTTCAATAAACAAACAATCCGATTCGACACTACCTTCTACACGAACCGACTGACAATTTTAATAATAAACTATAACATCACGGAAACACATACATTGCAGACAGGGAAGTTTGATATTACGACTAACTAATTAAAAGAGCATTTATTAGTGATTAATAATTGTAAGCACTTTTCTTATTATTTCTTCACTTATACTGATAGAAAAAATAAAATTTACTTTCAAACTTTGTACCGTTTCGTCGTTTCGTTTTGATTTAACGAACCGGTAATTGAAAACATTTAGCAATTAACGCACTGATGTTCAATGTTTGTGATGACGAACGAGCGAGATAAGGCAGATAAGTGATAATGATAAGTTTCACCATCATGATAGGTACTCGTGTTGTTGCAGGAGCATACCAAGACTTTTTTTGTAACTTTTTACACAACATGGGCACTAGTTTTAAAATTGTATGAATAATAAGCACATTATTTTTAAACTTATGTTCAATGTAAATAAACTTATACACAAAACGAGACTTAAGTAAGGATTGTATCACAGAACAATAAATTACGATATATATACATAAACACCTTGATTAGGTATTTATCTGCAAATAAACGTGGGTGAGTACCAATTTAACATTATGTACGTATACCTATACATATTATAAAAATGATCTAAAACGAAATATGGATTATAAGTATGTAGGTAGGTACATATTTTAAAAATCACTTTTTTACGTATCTGTCGTTATTTGCGTTTTGATATGATTATATTTTTTTTTACAGCAACAATTAAATCCTTTTTATTGAAAATTTTGAATATTTATTATTCAGAATAAATAAGGTGTAGCTGCAAACGAAACGATCTACAGTATTTTTTAAGATGATGTAACTGCCTACGGAAAATAGGTACCTATACAAAAATTTATTTAACGAATTGTGAACAAAAACAAATGTTTAATTAGGTACCGATTAAACAAAAAAAAAAAAACAATAGACGAATCGTTTACATACGGTACAGGTAATTATTTTATGTAATAAAATAACAAAATAGGTATAACAGGTACCTATACAACCTATGAGAATAGTAATTATAATAAGGTACCCACATATAACGATTTTTTTTAACTATCTGGTTAATAAATGTGAACAACGTTAATGTTTATAAATAAGTTATTATTGTAGAAACGCAACTTGGCAAGGAACATTTTTAAAAACAACATACAGTGTGATAAGATAAGCGTACCGCGTCCGCGAACGAAACGAGCGCTACACCGTCCGCACGCCTACTGGTGAGTAATTACGAGTTGTGAGCAATATAATAAAACCTAAGCTTTCAACCTATAAGACTAAAGGCTATTATTATTATTCTATTATTATGAATACATTTTCATTTTCATTCTATTTGAATTTCCACGCACAGTTGCCAATTGATGTTAAAAACATTTAACACCACGTTTTACTTATTAACGTATGTAATTATGCATGTATTGTATACGTATTAAGTATGACTGACAAAATGTTTGTTCAATATTCTCAATCGATGTTTTAAAACTATGTAATAAAATCTCCTTGAAAACATACATAGTAAACTCTAATACACATGTGGCAACATTATTGGATATAATAATAGCAGTTGTGATCGTTGTGATGATGACCACGGGCAAGGCAAACAAGACATTTGTATACACGATTACTTTAAAATTAAAAAAACGATGACAGATACAAGTAATGTCGTATCTATATACATATGTATTTGTGTAATTTGTTCCAGGAAACGTGCCACAATGGAAATCGGTATTTTCATTCTTCACTATTGCTAAAAAAAATACTACTTTCCAATAAGAACCGATCGTCTTCTTTCAACTAAAAAAGGCACGTTTGTTTGCTTAAAGGTTTATTAACAAAGAAAAAAAAGTCTGTCATATCTACCTCAGGATAGATTGAAATTTTCTAAAAACATACTTTAATATAATTAGAAAATCATAGTTAGAGCTTTTGTTTATCAAATAACAAAAAGAAAAACTGTTTAATACTGCGATAATAAGGGTCTGACCTCTAACCCAGAACCTGATGCCCAAAAAATTAATCGGTTACCGGCTGCCAGGTGATTAAATCGCTCGCTTTAGGGCTCCCGCATATCACCCAACCAACGACAACGAAGGGATACGAGTAAAAGTCGGCCGTTTTAAATTTACAATTAGTATTTTTAAAACGCTAAAGAAAATCGCTGACGTAAGGTTTGCTGGCAAACTTTTCTGGATAAACTCCAATAGAGACGAACACACTAATGCAATAATAACACTTACAATTATGAATGAATAACTTTTCGTATGATCAACAAGATAATATTTATCACAAAAGTTTAAAAAGGTACGAACCGCTTTATTTTATTTTTTCTCGTAATTACCGACCTCTTTACACAATTCTACGATAGTACTAGATGTAACTATTTTTTTACAATTTCTCACGAAACAAAATCACCTAGGTATGTGCAGATGACATCATTGTACGCTAAATCAACTGAATTAATAATAAATAATAAGCAGAGGTCGACTATTTCTTGAAGTATATTGGGTCTCTTTATCTATCTGCATAGGTATTTTATGTATGTATGTATATTCCTTACGTTCGAAACACAATAATGTATGAATTGAATTCCAAAGGAAAACTGTTTAGAATTTAAAAAAGGCTGCCACTTTTATTGCGGATTTTTAACTATGCATGTATCTATATATATACGTATTTATTAAGTTAATATGCTCTTTTCAGAAATTTAAATATAATTTATATGAAATAGCAATCTGACTCAAAGCTTAGTGTATGTTTTAAAAATGCCAAACCAACTTTATCAGTATAACATTCCTATGGGCCGGATATGTTTGTAAGCAACCATACTGTATCATTTTTGAAACGGAAGCCACTTTCCTCAAGATAACAATAAAGAGATGAAAAGGAAAAAACACCATAAAAGAAGTAAAACATTTTAATAATACATATTATGTAATAAGTAAAAAGAAAATCCAAAAATATAGGCAAATAAACTATCAGTAAATATAGTATATGCTGTATACTTTTTATTTAAAACCGTTCCAAGACAGGCTTAGCATTTATTGTCAATAAGTTTTTTTTTTTCTATAAATTTTACTTTTTTCAAGTAAGTTTATCAACGAGAAACTTAACTGGAGAAACAAAAAGTAATATACAAGAAACAAACGGCAGAACGATGACCCTTTAAATATGTAAATAATTTATGTTAAACAAATCAATCAACTGCACATATTACTCTGGTTATTAATATGTAATTATTTATCAAGTTAGCATTATGCAACACCCAATACGGCTTACAAATACTTGAATATTTACACTCACATACTATTGAATATATGCAACATTGCATACACACGTGTAATCGTTGTATATATCCAGGTATCGTAAATATTAAAAATATAACGAAAGATTTATTAATCAAGTATTCGTAAAATGAAACAATAAGGCCGCTTTCTGACTTGTCGGTGTAGCAGCGGTGCGGTATCGGTATGCTCGGTATACGCGGTACCGAATGCTTACTGAGCACTTATATTTCAATACGGTCTTCCTGACTTGTGCGGCACGTGCGGTAGAGGAGTGATATCGGTTCGGTATACTGCATCGCGGTAGAAACGTCCAGTGGCCGCTCGGGATTACTGCATGAGACATCATACAGTATCTCCATCACTCAAGGAGGACGACATCTTCTTGTGACGGTACAAGCAGTTCTGCTCCGTTTTATGCCGAAAACATACCGATAGATTGTAAATGCAAAGCAAACACGGAATCGGTTTTCCGGTACGCAACCATTAAATATAACCGCACCGATGCTATTAACAAGTTTTTAAAATGAAACAATAAAACTACTGAATTTTAGCTGCATACATCACAAACAAGATCATAAAATTTAATCAAAGCGCGGCCGATATCAACGATTTAATTTATGGATATAAGAAACAAAATAAACTGATAGACAAAACTAAAGTCCCATCTTATAAAACTTACTTATTTAAATTTAAAGTAAAATCCAAATTACATTGGAACCTACAAATTACATAGATTTATACAATATTTGGCAGGTATTGACCCAAATAAACCTTATTTTAAATGATGATTTGGGGGTGCGATAGTTTTGTTCAAAAGTTTATAAGTGCAACAATTATCATGTACAGAAGAAAATTACAAGTACCCAACAGATTTGACAACTTACCTGGATTTCAAGAAGTAAATCAGTTTTCCTCCTTCTTATATCTATTAAAACTTTTTGTTGTTCAGGTGTCAGCTCTAAAACGGAAATAACAATTGTAGGTACATGTTGCAATCAATACATATTTAAAAATATATGTCTATTAAATATGCATAACAATATAAATGTAAAACCATGAATACTTAGAACAAAAATTACATTATCTACATATCTATCTAACAAATACAAAAATACATACGTATATTACAATACCTACTTACATTCATTCTTACTGCTACTTAAATTGAATTAAAAGAAAGTACTGTTCACACACCTAAGAACTAACGTATCAATAAATAAAAATCAAGTAAATTATTACTACAAGATAAAACAAACAGCTCAGTTAACCTGCAAACGTTTACCTGATATATTAAAAGAGTCCAAAGTGGGACCAGTCGAGTTCATTCTCGCTACAGGTTTTTCCTTCAACATGTTCTAAATAGTGGACCGCATGAAAGCACAAGAATATGGAAAAATTAAGCAAATCCCTTTTCTAAACAAATTTTCTGTGCTGTGCACTACGTCGCCATTTTGCATTATTTGATTTTGGATCTTTTGGATTTTGACCATAGATTTTGGCGAAGTTGCTGAAGTTGGTTGGAGAAATTGAACCCACAGACTTGCAATAGATGTTTTAACAAATCATAGATAGACATCGGTTTTTGGCGCCATCTCTGAATCACAGGAGCATACTAAAAAATAAAATTTTAAACCAAAGATATATATATGAACGTCATGGGAACCAAAATTTAAATACATAACTAGATTTCTTTATGTAATTAG
Source organism: Agrilus mali (assembly GCA_029378335.1). Taxonomy (NCBI): domain Eukaryota; kingdom Metazoa; phylum Arthropoda; class Insecta; order Coleoptera; family Buprestidae; genus Agrilus; species Agrilus mali. The sequence goes on along the minus strand of CM055661.1, from coordinate 22,255,188 downwards.
TAGATAATAAAATTGTGTGTGTACATAAGTATATTGACATTTACCAAAATGTCAGGAAATTAGTGTTATATCGTAATATTATTTATATCTGGCAGTTTATTCCAAAATTATTAGCAGTCAGTACCATGTAAAATATAGGTACAGATATATACTTGTATATATATTATATGTATACGTACAATGTACATACAATAAATAAAAAGAACGATTGAAGAGAGAACAAAAAGTTATTTTTTATTTAAAAAAATGAATCGTTAAAAGGAACGAAGAACAATGGAGAATGATGGTTTCAGCATGTCCAATTTGATGATGAAATTGGTGACAATTAAACTGATGTTTGTATTGTTTATTTTTGGAATTCTGGATTTGTTTTTATTTGTGGTACATTCTCTATTTGTCCCTATCGGCAGTTTAATTGTTGTACTTTTTATCTGCGTACCATTAATTACGGTCCTGAGTGGTCTTTACAGGTCGTTAAATTTTCTAATTGGTGTACCCTCCAAGGTTCGCAGTGCCCTTTTTATAATATCGAACGAAATGAAACAAACATCGGAAGAAAACATATAATAATGTATTTCGTATTACAAATGATAGAGAGAAAGAGAATAATACATATTAAAAAAATATCGATTCTTCCTTTTTAAATTTTATAATTACCTATGTATGTATCCACCCAAATGTGGTTAATAAACTTGATTAAAATAACAACAAATTGATTACGCCTAATTAGGAGGTATCCCTATTTAAAGAAAATTTAATAATTAAAAAAAATTACAAGCCTTTTTTATCAATTGAAATGCGGTCTTCTTATAGTCGCGTAGCTTCGATAACGATAACACTGTTGGCGTTGCTTATATATATGACAAATAATAATTATATATAATACAGGTGAAGAATGGGAAAATTTGGGACATATTAAATAGAAGATAACATATCTGTATAAATAAAAACGACATCAGAATTTAATAGCTACATTTGGGAGTTTCTCTCTTTTTTTTTCGAACAACAAATAAAATGCAATAATTTTTTTAAAGAAAATATTAATATTGAATTAAGTGATGGAATAATATTAATTGTTTGATATGTACATTTTTCGGTAGTACCTACAATCTAACGTTAGTAGTAAAGGAACCCACTTGACATGAATTTTTTGCTCTTTTGGGTATTATTTTTAGTAGACACCTAAATAAATAAAAGCACTGAATTGTACTTACAGTATACAAGTATGGTATGTAGGTAGGTACTACTTTGTATTTTATACCTACATATCAAATAAATTCACTACTTTCGGCAAACACTTTAGGACAATACTTTTTCGCCAAAAACGCGTAGGGAACGTTACTATCTACAGTAATTTTACTTTTTTCACTATGTTTGTTCCAAACGTGGACAACGTAACTGTTTTTAATTTTTTTTATCACTTGCTCTCTGTATTTTTCGTCAAAATACATTGTCCAATTCCACCAAGGTATAGGATAAAAATATTCGGGAGGATGTACAGTGAAACCGCGACAATTCCTATTTACCATATCTTTAGCCTTTTTTGCTCGACAAATTCGACGAAGAAGTCTACAAGTAAATTACGAAACGTTAGAAACGACCGATAAGTAAAATTAAGCAGACTTACAAAGTAAAAAAAAGTAAGCGCCTTCTAAAACTATGTAATAAATTGTAGGTACATTTTGTATGTATCCTACGTACCTCGTTATAACACCTGGTCCGTTGTGGCCCCAGTCGTAGCCTGTAAAATGTTCGCTCAGATCAATGAGACATTCTTCGGCAAGGAAATGTCCGAGACCATCCGGAGCGAAATTCATAACACCCGCAGCAACATTATCGTCCGATTCGGCCCCGGCATAATTACTTCGTAACCCTTCTAACGATCTCATTACGATCACATCAAGATCCAAATAAATACCGCCAAATTTCCATAGCGTTAGATAACGTAGTACATCGCTGGCGTGGGAAATTGCGTAGTAAGACGTTTCTATCTTGCCACTTTTATACAAACTCTCTACAGGAGTTCCTTCGGTGTAATTTTTGTAATTGACATGAAAAAATTTTATATTCGGATAACTGAGCAATACTTTAATAAATCTATCAGACTCTGTGTTGTTGTTTATGAATATACCTGGAGAAGTAAATAAAACAAAAACGTCGAAATATGGATTAGATTTGGCTGCAGATTCGACAGCACAAGCCTGTCTCGAATTGAGAATTGTTTTCCCTTCTGTATGAGACTTGCACGACGTTTCGTGGAAAAAAATCGCTTTCCCTTCTCTCGTCTTTATTTCAGATATGTCCGGAAAGGCGTTCAAATTTTCAATTCGATAACAAGATAACGAATCGAACGGATAAAAAAATGTTTGAATGTACTTAAAAAAAATCACATCGACAATTATTGTAATAAGGAGACTTATTATAACTAACGTTACAATATAAGGCCTTTTTCTGTTTCTATTTAGAACGTTAACGAAATAACAACAAAAGACAAACCGTGGCATAACAACCTTCTTTTTTTTTTTCCTATTCTACCTGTATGTAATTATTATTAACTAATATAATTCCATTTACATATACGTCGAACGTCATCTGAAAGAATAGGAACAGAATAATATAGAATAAGAAAATTAAATATTTGTAGCTAGGTAGGTAGGTAGGTAGGTAGGTAGGTGCCTATTTAAAAAGTGTACCGAAACAATATATTAGGTACCTAGGTACATACAAGTATAATGTATAAGTACAGTATATAATTTATTATTCTTATCATATCTAGGTAGGTAGGTAGGTAGGTACTTACGCGAATTTGTTCTACACTTTTCTGACAACTGTATTAATTTACTGGTTAAATTATAATAACGTTAAATTATGTTACAACGAACCTATTGTACTGTTTGTTGAAAACTGGTGGTGGATGATCGTTCATAGGTACATTACATACCCGTAAAAATTACATACATAGGTACCTACGAGTATATTAATCGCATCATAAAAATTATGATTCGGTCTGTACATTGGTGTGTGTAGCTTTGGTAGTAGCTAACTTGAATTTTATGTTAAGATAAATTTGTAACTCATTGTTTATTGCTTTTTTTCAGTTTTTGTCGATTTAAATTTAAAACTAACACACCAAAACCACAGTTAAACCGAACAAAGTACCTTTAATTCTATTTAAGGAGGTACCTACCCTTGAAACTATGTATATAAAATAAATTCACTGAAAATTCACATACCTATTCCTACACCATGAATTAGATACTTGCCTGTTACTGTTGTTATTAATGCCAGGTGCCCACGAGGGTTACGACTACGAACTAACTAATACGTAAATAATTAATTAGGTAACCGTGATGGTGGTTTCACGCTCGAACTGATCGTTTTTTGAACATAACTTCTTAATAAAGTTTTCACATTTTTATTTATTTACTGTTACGTAGCGTAGGTACAGTCAGTCTACGTTATGTCACACTCACTAATCTCGGGAAGGGTGTGCAGATGACGAAATTCTAGCCTGCAACCGTATCGATTTAATATTATATTGTAGGGTTGGACTCGAATGCCACTGTCAACTAACTAACTAACTAACTTTTGGTAGGTACATACGTAAAAAAGAAGGAAGCTTTAACAAAACAGTGCAAAGCAAAAAGTGTTTAACTACATTTGATATCAATAAATACATATATGTATTGTATGTATGTATGTATGTATGCAATAATACACGTTGTCAATTTCTGTTTCTAATCATCAACTTATGCAATAAATGTATAAGTAAACAACTATTTTTTGTATTATTAGCTAATTTCGGAGATAAATAACTTTAAAACTGTTTATTTTAAAATTATAAAATAAAATTATTTGAGACCCTTACCACAACAAGCCCTTTCATTTGATACCTATAGTACCTAGTCAGACGGTGCAGTTTGCTCCCCAAAAGAGACCTCCACCCCCACAACCCCCATCATATTTAAAATTCGTCTATTCGCGTTGTATTATCGTATTTGGGTGATAGGAACTGATTAAAATGTGTGCCAATAAATTTCAATTCAATCGGTCCAACAGATTGGCTGTAACAGACACACGAGTGATCCTAATAAAACGTACCTACTTATATCTAACTACATACACGGGTGCAGATATGTATTTTTTACTTATTATATTTCGTTATCGTTTCTATGATAAAACTGTTATTTTTTGTTTTTTATATATGTAGGTAGGTATGTATAATATAATACCTACATAAATATAGTTTAGCAAGTATTTTACCTATACTAGATAAATTAAGCAATAACACGTATGTACAATTGTACATAATACGATAGAACGAGCGAGAATTCTTATTAAGAATCGGTTCATCGACTTAAAAATAAATTTGACAACGCCAGGTCATAGGTCACAGGTCTCTGATAAGGATATTTAAAATTTCAGAAACGGTTTATTAAAGAATGTTTTCGTCGAACAATTTATTAAATGTTTATAATCGACATCGGCGGCATGAGATCATTAATAATAAGCAACTTGTCGTTATATGTAGTTAGTTAGTGTGTGTTTGTAGGTACTTGTCGTGTTCGTTCGTTCGTTCGTTCGTTCGTTCGTACTATATATTCTCTTACTGTACTGTCCACTTGTCCACTTGTCCACTTGTCCACTGTCCAGCATGGATGATGACGTTTCTTTATCTGACTTGAGTATAACAGTGATTTTGTTTTTGATCGCAGTGTTTCTCACACCCCTATTCATACTCACCCATCTGGGTTAGTCTTTTATTATTTCATTTCTATTTATTTACCTATCCTATTTATTATAAATATAGATAGGTACATATTTATTGTCTACCTATCTAAGTATGTACCTATATTTTTTCGAATTACGTTTTTAATTATTAATTAACAATAAAATAGATACCTACCTAAATAATGTGTTGTTATTAGGTACCTATATAACATAGGTAGGTAGGTATGTAATTATTCATCCAATAAACACCTGTAGGATGTGCAGTTATTATTATGTACGTACTACGTACATAGGTATTATTAAAAGGAGACGTTCGTCGATTATATAATTAACCGCTGTGTTTCACGTGTTATTTATTATTCACCCTGAACCGTGTCATCCGATTATCAGTAAACGTATTTATTTCATATTTCAGCTGTTAAAGTATTTAACAAAATATGGCTAGCCGTTGTGTCGGTTTTATATCCGGAAATTGAATTTGTAAAGACGACAACGATACGATCCCTGATCGACACCCCACGTAATCAAGGCATTATCGCAGTCCTACTTGAAATCAATGGTCCACCAAATATCGAATATGTACGAAGGCATGTGCAGGCAAGTAATTAATTTTCACCATCATTTACTTCCTATCCTATTATAATTATTACAAATACATTGGCGTTGTTTCATTTCAGGAAGTGGTGAACAGACGCACGAAAACTGGAGAACTAGCATTTCCACGACTGAGACATTGTCTCGTGACTAAATGTGGTTATTACGCGTGGAAAAGAACCAATTTCGAAATAAATAACAATTTAATAATTGCTCCTTCGACTTTCAGAGGAAGAACGTTGACTGAACTTAATTTACAAGTCAGTACAGTACCTACCTAAACAAATACTGTTTACAAATACATATTTATACCTATTTACAGGAATACGTCAGCGATGTGGTATCAAAATATTTACCGTCCTCAATACCCCCTTGGCAAGTGGTTGTTATACCGGCAGGTGAAAATCAGCATTGCATCCTTTTAAGAATCCATCACGTTTTACTAACTGAAGGATTAAATATCGCAGATCTTTTGCCGTTGATTCCGCCTGTTCGACAACCAGGGTAAAGAAATTGTTTTCTTATTCAAATAATACATAGATTTATTTGTTTTTTTTTTTTATTAGAGTTCACGAACTTCCGAGTGCTTTCGTAAATGTTTTGAAGAAACCTCGTTACACTTTGGAGTTTAAAGAACGGATACAAGAGGACCTAACAAACAGATGGAACGAATTTATTTACAATCACGACCCGTTCGAAAATCCGGAACTGTTCAAAAGGAAACAGGGAATATCGGAATTCGTTTGTCTGTCTCTGATTACGATAATGTCCGTGTATAAAGAATGCAAAAAAGGATTCCCCTTGGTGAAAAACGATTTGTTGTCGAAACTAAAATACGTCCGTAACGTTTTCAACAGGGAGACGTTAAAACGCGAAATAAACTTTTACACATTCATAAAAGCATCCATCTCGACATTCAATCCATTTAACATATGTCTTAGAGTTGTTTCGTTCTGGATTAATATGTTTTCTCTTTTAATAGCGTTTCCTAGACTAATACGAAGAGAATTAGCGGCGATACATTCTTGTATTGCTCTCGATTATTGCGGATATCAAAACACATTGACTAATTACCTTTACAATTACATTCCGTTATTTTACAAGTCTTCGAAAGAGATGGCGTACAATTTCGGTCTTTTAGTTAAATTTCCAAGATTGCTGTTAAAACTTTTATCGTCCGATATTGAAACGATACCGATAATTCCACCGAGCGGAAGAAAAGTGGTCGCATGGTCGGAACCGGTAAAAACAGAATACATAACGCAATTAGCTAAATCATTAAACAGGACGGAAACTGAAATATTACTGGCCACTGCTAGTGCCGCAATAGCACGATATTGTGACCAGTCCGGTCTCCAACATCCCGACGAGGTCCCGATTACAGCACGAAATGTCAGTTCTAATTTGATGTTTCTAACCGGGAACAATACGAAAGTTGAGGATTGGTTTAATGGGCAGCTAAGTTTCCAATTACCGATATTGAAAAGTAACGACGAAATTACGCTCGACGAAAACTTGAAACGGATAACTGACAATCTTACAACAACAGTCAACCAACAACCCATCACCTATCTGTTGACTTTGTTACAAACTAAATATGGCTTCATAACGAACAGTTTGCCGGCATCGTTTCTTAGAATTTTACTTAAATATTTGTCCAGAAGATATACGATTTCTGTTACTGAAGTTACAAGCCCCTACCCCAATACAAAGCAAAAAACCATTTGGGGCGAACAAGTGACGAGTGCTATATACTGGAGACCACCACAAGCTAATATAAGTAAGAATGAAATTAATAAATAGATTCTAGATACTCTGAGGTTTTTAGTTTCAAAAGATTTACAATTATTTATAAATCGATACCTTCAATTGTTTCATCAGGCGATTACATAATAGTAGATGAGGTGAAGTTACTATAAAACAATTGCAGGTAGCGATTTATAAATATTATCTAGCTAATAAATATTTCGAAATTAATCAATCACTAGTTGATAGAATTAGATTTCATTTTTTTAAAATAATAAATAACGTAATAATATTAATTTAATAATATTCGTAATGTTAATTTCGTTTTTGATTCCAGCAATATCATTGTGTTTCAATCAGTATGATGATCACGTAATTCTTGGGGTAATGTGCGACGCTCAGTTAATGCCGTATCATCCTCTTCTGGCAAGGGACTTTCCCGAATATGTTAGAGACATTGCGGATCTGGTCGGATCGTTTTAATAACAAAATAGATACATATATGTAGGTACCTAGTGTTCTGCTAGTCGTTCGTTCGTTCGTCGTCGTCGTCCATTATTTCTGTAGCAATGTTAAATACTTTATATACCTATCTATTAATTTTTTAAATGCATACTTATCTTATGTAGGTAGATACATATGTATGTATGTACGTACCCAATAAGTAAGTGAAGAGGCTTATTTTTTGCACGTTGTTATTTTTAACACGAACCCTTTTATATTTAAATAAATCGACAAAAAAATGTTTTTTTTTTTAATTTTTTAACGTACCTACCAACCTATGCAAGTACGAGATATGGTAAATAATGCTTATTTATATTATACTGATGGTTACGTTTGACAATGGGAAAATCGAAATTGGTAATGATGATCTCATACTTGTCTGTCGTCGAAGGAGTTTCAAAGAAAGTACGATATTACATACATATATACATAATATGTGCCTGTGTATGTTATTTATATGAAAAACACATTATTTAAATATTTCGGTTAATTAATTAAAATTAAATTTATAACAGAAAAACAATTTCTCATTTTCGTTAACCCATTGTTTATTAATATTGCACTTTCTTCTTTTATTTATTTCGAAACAAATGCAATTTGTCAACATATGCAACGATCGTTTAAAAAATGACATTTGTCCTTTTATTGTATATGTATAATACGAGAAACGTGCACGTAACGTATGCATCTAAATATGTATGTATATATAAATACGTACAACATGCCTAAATAAAGGTAATAATACAGCCTATAGGTGAATATTATAAAAAGTAGTGAGTCATTGATGCAACTTGTACTTAACTTTTATCAAATAAATAAATATTAGGTGTAGGTACGTTATGATAAATAATAATTATTATTGTACGCATGTAATTATTAAATAGGTAGGTGTCTATATTAAAGATAAGTTCGATAGAGACTTGGACGTTAGATTAAGACAGAACACTTGGAATAAAACGATTATTAGGTATTAAAAATGAAATTGATGTTAATGAGATTCTAGAAGAGTTACAAGTTTCCTAGAATTTGGAGTCCGGGAAGCGCCCGGGCGAAGGGGGGGGGGATTGGTTTCATTTGTAGTCCGGGTTTAAAAGTTTTCAAATTACTTAATTTACAATTCTTAAAACAAACATTAAGAAGGTTTTGTTTTGTTTCTTATGAAGAAGAAGACTGAATTTAATGTAGAAATAAATGAAAATCAAAACAATTGTAAGTAACTTATTAAAGAAAAACAATGGTAACATGTCCGGGGGGTTTTACGCTTCTTGTCCTGGTTGCCAGATTTTATAGATGGCAACCCTAAAAATATATGTACAGGTACGATATTAGCTTTTGGTCAAGTTTTATGACTTAACAATGGAGTTGTGTTTTATTGTTAGGGTTCAGACAACACAGAAGATCGTGAAAGGGATTAATGAGAATGAGAAGTGAAGTGGTGGTGAGCCGGTCGCCGTGATATCCACCCACGGTCATCGGACCACGTCTCCTCACGTCTGCTTTTTAACTTACGATACCATGAGATACTGGACCATACAATCTGAATCTTACCGTCAGATTTGACTCGTTATTCGCACAGAGTATACACTACTACTATTCGGTACTTGGTTGAACGAGTGAAAAACGAAAGTGAACAGTTAAAAAAATTAATTGCATTTATTTGATGACCGACTGACTGATACACATACTTGCTACGATTTAACAACAACAGGTAAGTACGTAAAATAACTTATAAAAAATATCTAATCAATTATGTACCTTTTTTTTTAAATTGATTTTTACATATGTAAATGTAAACATTTTGAAATTCCATGCAGTACTACTAACTTTTTGCGTAAACTAACTACTTTATAACTAACAATAAGTATTACAACAATATGTTGTTGTTATTATTTATTTCCGACTGATTGTTAAGTAGGTACCTACCTAATTTTGGTGGTGCGTTACATTTCATAGTTATTGCTAAATTATCTACCTATACAAGTACATGTATATAATATACATACATACATACATAGATACATGTACACCTGAACATAGTGAGTGACATCAGTATACCGACTGAGATCATGTTCTATAATTTCTAAAAATAAGTTAATTTATATTATAAACATTACGTATTAGGTATAAATAAGAGAAGACCTCTATCAGAACAGTCAGTTTTTCGATACAATTAGGTAATATGACAAAAAAAAGAAAAAGTTGAAATAATAAGACTATCATCATAGGTATAAAATTTTGTAATGAATCGCATATTGGGCCACGGCCATCAGGTTAAGGAACATGGTGGTACAATTCTGTCTTAATAAATTCTCACTTTAGGTACTTTAACCATATAAAGCAGCATTGCCATAAATGGATATGTAGGCTAAAACACGAGACAGTTACATATACGGGTACAGGTACTTATGGTACACATTCAGATGTAATTGGAAATTGCAACTGCAAATCTGTTAATAATTGTTAAGTACCTTACGTATTATGTATATGTATATGGTATTATATTTACGCACTGCACTGTGTATATAGATATTATACAACATATCTACATGTATGTAATGTATGTATGCAAAATGACCTAATGCAATCTGTATCTACTTATATCTCATACAATTAGTGGGTATCGTAGTATAAAATCTTGTAGGCGCCGGACACAATTATTAGAAAATTATGTACCTACTTTTAACAGATAGATAGATATATACGACTTTTAGTCAACATAACATCACTAGCTACTTACGTATGTAATTAAAATTAACATTTAATAATGTAGGTGCCATTTTATTCTATTCGTTTGTTTTCCAAAAGATTTCGAACCGGTTCATTTTACAATAGTTTATTTTTTCTTCTTTTAGTTATTGAACTATAAATACACAACAACATTTAATCCACTCACACATAAAAATGACGACGGAAACAACAAGCAACAACAGCAATCTTGCGGCAATCAAAGACGAGGAAATTTTACGAAAACTGGTACCTGACATAACTGCATAAAAAATTAATTACATACTTTATTTTTTTGTTTTACGTATTTAAGTGGCAAGACGCGCAAGATTTCGGTAAGAAGAAAGAGATCCGAGCTCAAATGTTCAAACTGCGCGAAGAAAGATTAAAAACATTTTATGACGAAGAAAGTAAAAATTCGCACATTTCGTACAACATTTCCGAAAAAAAACAGCAACAACAGTCCGATACTCAAAGTCATGCAGATGCTCTTCAAGACCACAGCTTTATGAGTTTAAAAAGTAAAGAAGTCCGAGACTCCAGCTCACCCACCAAAGACATTCGCGGCGATCATGTTGAAATTGTTTTAGGTATAAATAAATATAGTTATAATATTATTTGACGATAACGATAAACGTAATTTCAGGTGACACAAGTGACAAATTTAGCTCAACAATACACGAAATAACAAACGACGGTAAGACTGTTAAACACATTGAAAGTGGTTCGAAGTCAACAACCAAACTAAAAGATAACGACATGCATTCGACCTGTTCTTCTACTTTCAAAAATACTACGACTACATTAACTTCTGAAAATGGTGATCGAAATGACACAAAAGGCGCGTTATTAACAACAAATATCAACGAAAACGAAAATAACAACTCGTCCGTATCGTCGAAAACGTTTCGAACTTCCTCGTCACAGTCGTCATCATCATCGTCGGCGGCAACCGTTGGCGTTGGCGTTGCTTCTAATACTAGCAGCGGATTATTAACTGACAACAATAATTATTGTCATCTAAAGAAACCAGTTGAGAATGTGACTACCGAAAGTTATACGACTCCGGACGGAACTAAAATTACCACTGAAAATATTCACTATCAAGACGGAACAAGGGTCACTAAAACTAGAAAGGAAAAAACAGAACGAAAACTGACTGACTCTTTAAGTTCAACTGCTAGGAAAAGCAGCGAAATGAACACTTTACATCAAACGTTGGATGGTTCAAAAATAGAAAAACTTGTGCAATCTGATACTGTAAATGAAAATATCCAGAAAAGGGACGACAACATTTCGCAAAATAAAAGTTCTGCAATTGCTGTTGATCTAAATGTTCACAAGTCCAATAATGAAAACGCTCAAATTTATAAAGTTGATGATAATACAATTTGTGGCGAATCTTCAAAAGCACGGGCGGCAGTTCCTAATAGCTCTTTGCGAAATGTTTCAGACACAGACGTCCATATTACATCAATAACTAATCGTAAAACAACAAATTATGAAAATAAGGAGAGTGACACGAAAATAATTAACAGTCGCATTAGCGTAGAGTCTAATAACTGTACTACTCCGTCTCATCAATATTTTGCCAGTACTTTAAGATCCTCCAGTTCAGATCGTAATAAAAACAAAAATAATAGCACAAAATCGAGTAATTCGTCGTCATTAAGAAGTAGCTCGAGTCCTGAACGGATATTGTCTTCTCATTCTAGAGAAATATCACCGGTAAAAACGATCAAAACTGCTGCGAACAAAGAACAAGAAAAATCTACTCATCATTTTTCAACAAACGTCAAACAACATCGCACAACTACAGCAAATATTAAATACAGATCTAGGAGCGCATCACCTGCCGTAACTGACACCAGCGATTTCGAGTTTTTCGGAATTAGTTCTCTACCCCCACCCCCGAACGATTCTTCTTCTTCTTCCGTTGAAAAAAGGGGAACAATTTCCGTGAATAATGTCAAAAAAACAAACAAAATTGAGGAGCGTTCGTATTCCAGTCCGATTTCAACAAATACGATCCAAAAACCAATACTAAGACGTAAAGATACTTACGAAGAACGATGCAAGGAGATCCTTGGAATCTCACAGAAAAAACAAACCGAACAATCGGACAGTAGTTTCAAAAAGTTCAATTCAAACGATATTACGTCTACTGTCGTAGAGACGAAGAAGAAGTTAACGCATGAGTCATCTCCAAAAGCAAACAGAAGAAGACCACAAATGCGATCGTCATCTTCCGAAAAAGAATGTTCACCAGAAAGGCGCCCATCAACCGAAAAAAAATCACCTATGAACAAGAGAAAGTCGGAAATTAAAGATTTTCAAGTACAAACAAAAGAGTTGTCTGAAAATGAATTAAGTGACGGATCATATGCAAAATTTAACCAAAGGACGCGGACACCTTTACCGTCACAAATAAGACGATCTCCTGAAAATGAACGTTCACCAGAGAGACAATCGAAGGTTGAATTATTTCCAAAACGTGATAAAAAGTCTCCCGTGAAGATTGAGGAGTTTCCATCACAAATACGACCATCCCCTGAAAAAGAACGTTCACTCGAGAAAGAGCCAAAAAACAAATCGTCGTCTCTAGTACAAGACAATAATAAAACTTCGAAGAAAAAAGAATTTCCTTCGCAAATAAGATCATCGCCTGAATATAAATATTCTTCTGAAAAAGAGTTAAAAAGCGATAGATCATCTCCAAACAAACAACAAAACGACGATAAGCGTCCGTTACTACACAAGAAACCACCAATTAACGAGTTTCCCTGCCAAACAAGACGATCTGTTGAAAAAGAAAATTATCTCGAGGAAGAGTTTAAAAAAAAAATTAATCTAAACAAATCCAATAAAAAGTCAGGTCAGAAAACAAGCAAAAAAGAAATACACTTGCAAATTCATCGAAAATCTCCTGAAAAAGACCACTCCATAAAGTTCGACAAATCATCCCCAAAATCTAACAATAAGTCGACATTGGGACAGAAAGTGCAAATTCCTACTGAAAAATCTTTTAATATAAAAATTGATGATGCTATAAATTTATCTGCATTGGGTGTAAAGTCAGACTCGGAAATTCTCACGTTCCAAACTAAAAAATCAGACGATGAAAGTTTATTAAAGAGAACAACTAAATCTAAAAAAAGTCAACCGATTTATTTAAACGAACGCACGTTGCAAAAACAACAACCATTGCCGATTAATAGCGAACCTAAATCTAAACATAAAACAGTAAAAAAAGATGAGCCCATTGGATCGCCTTATCGAAAACAATCGGAAAAGGAAACATCATCACATATTATAAAGAACAAAGAAAACGAATTAATTAAAGCGTCAGTAGATAAAATGGACTATAAAAATATAAAACCAGTGGTCGAACCGAAAGCAGTGAAAAAATTTGTAAGTCTCCTCTATGAAGCAGAAGAAAATGACAGGAAAAGCTTGAAAAAATCTTTAACGAAAAATAAAACCATAAACGAGTTAGAAACGGAAATAATTTCCGAGAAGAGAAAACCACAAGTTGCTAAAGTTAAACCTACAAATCGTGTTTTTAATATTAGAAAAGACACACAAGTCAAAGTCACAAATATAAAAAAAGGTGCGAATAAAAAAGAAACAACTGACAGTGGTGGCAAAACAATCGAAAAGGTAACAAAAATCGTTTCTATTCCACCTTACTCGGTAAAAACAAAATCGACAACAACAACAATGACAGTAAAACGACCTGAAAAAATAACTAGACATGTTGTTACCGCAATTTTACCGGTTCCTCCTTTAGGAAAGAAAACAATCACAACAAGAGAAGATCTAGACATACTCGATTCTAATAATACAATTAACAAGAACAACAAGCCAAAAACAAAAAGTTATACCAACAACTGTATCACCACAAAATCTGTAACGGTTAATGCTGACCTGGATGACGAAAAGGAAGTCGTCATAAAATTGCAAAGATCGAAATCATCTCGCGAACCTACTCCGGATCGTCCTTCGGCTTTCCCTTGTGACGAGGACGACGGATTAATACCTAGATATCCCGATCAAATATCGGAACCTGATGATTCGAAATGTAAATTGGAAACGGTCAACTTGTCGGAAATTGTAATACACGAATCAGCAGAAGACGAGCATGAGGACGAGGACAAAACAAACGTCAACAAATACGACGATAAAGACGAATGTTTGTTGTCGGTTAACGAGAAAGTCAATAAGTTTGTTAACGAAGCTCAGAAGCTCATTTCACCAGAAGCTTTATTAAAGACCGAAACGTCGACAAACGTAGTAACTATTAGGAAAGTAGTAGAACTCAAAAAAGACCGATCACCTACACCTGAACGACTAACAATTATTACAAACATCGATACTCCTAAATCAAAACGAAAAAGTACCGAAACTATACGGAAAGCCAAACAAGTCTTTGAAAATATAGGAGTCACTAATAGTAACGTAAATAAGACGAGTTATTATGACCAGAATCAGAATCGTTCGTCAGACTTTATGAAACCAATTCGTTGTGTACGACACCTTTCGCCAACAGGTACAAGTGAAAAAATTGTAAACATACATAAGAAAACGACGTTAAACCAAGACGACGGAAACAGTACAAACATTAAAATAGCTGTTGGAAGATTTTCTGAAGAAAACCAAAAAACTAAAGCAACTACCACGACGACAGAAACAATCGGTGCAGTTGATCAAAATGTACGAGATATCGACGACATCGAGCTCCTTGAAACATTGGTAAGTCTTAATTAATAATTATATAATACGTAGATAATTGTAAAGGAACGACTAAATAAGTTTTCTTTTTGTTACGTAGTTGGAGCAAACAACAGACGACGACTTAAGAAACAAAATACGCACTCATATAAAGCGAGACGGTTTCAAAAACAAAGAAAATGCAACGAAAACTAATGTAAGCGTTACAGAGTTTGAAAAATTGTCTAATAATAATGATTATGAAGAAACATCAACTAAACAACAACCAAAAGGATTAAAACAGGGCAATGAATTGATAAAAAGTCAAAAATTTACGCCATATCATAAAACAAATACACAAGAAACATCAAAAAGTTCAAAATTTACCAGAAAAGGTTCGGTCAAAGAAATATCCAAGAAGTTTATCGATAACGCAAGTGAGTACTTACTAAATAACTAACTAACCAGGTACATACGGGGTAAATAAATATTTAAAACCGAAAACAATTTTAGTTGAAAGTTGCAAAAACGAAAAAAAATATTCGTATCCGAAGGCAGGCCTGATTCTGAGATCATCTCACCGTCAGACATCTTTCAACGATTCGAAAAATAACGAAGAGAAGTCAACTATAACTACAACTACTGCAGAAAATTCATCAAACACTTTTTTAACAAATACAACTAAAGTGACAGGGGTTCACGATATAATTAATAGAATAAAAAACGCCGAAAATGGTAAGTACCTAATAAATAAAGCTATCCTACTTCTACTACATACATGTTCTTTTACTGTAATAAAAAAGTTAAAAATTGTCTATTGCGCCAATAACGCCAAGGTTAAGCGATGAGAGCCACAATAAAAATAGCAATCAGTTATACGAAAGATTATGTACACATATCTACCTATAACAAAGGAATCGAAAAAAAAATTGAAAAATTTGCTATTTTTTTTAGATGCTCTTGACCGTAACGAAGATGAAGATGCACAAGCTCGCATGCTGCTCAATAAATTTCTCGGTTGTCAAGTTCTTCTCACTGGCATAGAATCGTCTTTAACATCATCAGAATCAAGAATAACTACCATTAAGAAAACAATAAATAAGGTAAAAAAATAAAATAAATTAACCGTAGATACCTCTCACTTAGGTACCTACTATAGGTACGCTCGCTTATAATAAAAATCAAAGTTTTGCCAATCGTAAGTTTGATTCCCAAATGCAAAAAGTGGCGAAGAGAACAGAACGATTTCTAAATTAGGCGTCGTGACGTTCGGCGTCTCCGACGTCCGTCGTCGCGGCGGACTCGATGTAATGTAATGGGTTCTCGGTTGTTTCGGAGTGCAGTGTGCACTGGACATCCACTATTGTAAGATTTCGTAAGAAAACTTGCCGCGCCTACGTATATACCTACATAAAATAGATATACAATTGTTTTTTTTTTTGTTTCTGTAAATGTAAAACAAAAGAAAAAGAGTTCCAATGGTGTGTGTGTGATTTAAAACTTTTCTTCGAGTGTTGATTTGATTATCGCACGTCTGTTAGTAGTAGGTACCTATCTATCTAACACGTCGGCGTGTCCAATTTTGGTCATAGTGCATGAGCATCATACATTTCGACTATAGTACTTAGTAAGTTTCTATTTTATTTAATATTCGATTTAATTGAATAATCATACAGTCAATAAGTAAACTACTAATAAACTCGAACAAATTGTAAATTGTGTGTCGAAATAGTAAATCGGATTAGGTACGTGTAGGTAATATATTTACTGTAAAGATAAACTAAAAAAGTAATCAAATTTTATTTTGAAAATAATCGTGCCTAAAAAGTTAACTAACGATTATATTATTATTTTTTTAATTTTTTTTTTGTCTTATTTGCGTAGAAAACCTGACGCGCACTTGTATGTTATATTCATGTAGGTACATTACTAAGTATTATACACACCAACCACGTATACTCTATAGATACCGATACGCGAAAAAGTCTCTCTCCCACGTCTGTTACTATAATTAGTAGAATCCTAAAATAAAAGCCATTGTCGCAAAAACTAACGTTAGCGCAAATTCAAACAAATGCGTACGCGTATACCTATCTATACCGACCGATTTTTATTTTATTTTAAAAGGAAAACTAACAATAAACTACCTATCTATTAGCGATAAGCTTATTAACATTTTTTAGCGAATGATTTTGTTTTTAATATAAAAGATATACCGTAGGTATATAAAAATAACTTGCTAACACGTGAATATATATATACGTTTAAAGTTAAAACAAAAGAACAGATAGGATATTATATTAGGTACCTACGCATATAAATTATATGTATTAGATACGGTATTTATAAAGACTACCTACATATAGAGAGCATTCGTTCTATTTTCGATCACTTTTATTTTTAAACAGTTCTAATTATCAACAAACAAAAGCACTATTGGAAAGAATCCGGAAAATAATATATATAGATATACATAGATATTAATTAGCCACTGTTTTCTGTATGTACCTATGGTATGAGTTACATATTTACCATATATAGATATACATATACGTATACGTAGATAGATACAGTTCGTTATTTTTTTCATGCAGGGAGGAAAAACGATCTTTGTGGAGCTCAGTTTTCGACATCCAATTTCAGAAAAAGATCTCTACGATATTTGGGACGTTGATGTACTTCAGTTGTTAGTATGTGTTTTTAAACGAGTGTATAAAAAACAATATCGTAACGCCTTTTAATTTTCAGCTTGAAAAGTGTAGACATTTCGAGGAACAGCAAGTAGTTAAAGCAAGACTAGATTTGGTCATGGCAGAACAAGAAGGTAAATAGATATCTTATTTATACATATATGTACCTACGTAAGTTAAATTTTAAAAACATAATTTGTATTATATAAAAAGTACGTACATGTCTATAATTTTACCCTTCTCCATCCAACCAAGCACGTGGCGACGTCTTGAAAACACCAAGGGAAGAAGTAGTATCGAATGTATCGATTCACGGTGAGTCTCTCCTTCCGCTTCTTCAGGGTCTTCTGAACGTTCCGGAAACGGAACAGACGGCAGATTCCGGGACCGAATCTGGCGAGGACTTACGTGGTGGACTTTTGAACGAAGTGCAGTGCGCGTTAGCAAAATTGTCGTCCAGTTTAAAAACCGATTCGACCGGAATGACCCCGGAGAAACGGAACACTCTCCTTCAATTAGTAACGAAATTACAGGCAGGACTCACGTCACAAAATTGTAACCAACAACAACAACAGCAGCAGCAACCTTCGAACGAAAGGAGAGCCTCCAGTGGATCTTCAAGATTTGTTAGAAGAAGACAAAGACAAAACAGACACACCGTGGGCGTAAGTAGCGAAGAATTAGAAGACGCTAGAAGACTGATGGAAGAGATAGCGTTCAGAGAGGGTATGTCCGGTGATATCGCCCCTAACCAATTTCAAACGTCAATTAGTAAACAAAGTTCAGAAGGAAGTGTTAAAAAATCCGATTATCAACCTGTAATATTATCAGCTAATAAAGTTTCGATTAAAAATGCGGTCGCCAAACCGTACAGTTCGTCGAACACAAGTTTGAGTCAATCGGGCGGCAGCATTAACCAATCGGGCGCATCTTCGACCGCCCAAACCCCCTCCGAACGGACTGACTCGCCAGATTTTAACGACAAATTGATCAAACCAAATAATAATAACGATACAACCACGACCGCCGCGGCCATCAGGAAAACAAACTCGAATAACGAAAGCATGGACGAAGGACAATCCGATTCAGCTTCAGAGGAAGAAGAAGAAGATGATGACGAAGAAGCGGTATCTACAACGTCGCCCTCGAAGACTTTAAAAAAACAAATTTCCATAAACGCTCAACCGAAAACAAACGAATCGCCACTGCCGAAAATTCTTCCTCTATCTGAAGAGCAATTTTACGAAACAAAAGCTAGTGTCGTTTTAAAATCGAGTCCGACGATCTACGGCCAAAAGAACGATGTAACGGATAAAAAATCGTACAACAGATTCAACAGTAAAAAATCAAAAATGAAACGTGCAAACACGATCGATATTCCAAAACCACTTGTATTTTACGACGACGACGATTCCGACGACGAATACGAACGATCGCCCAAAGAGTCCAACGGTACTACTATTACTGGTGTAGGCTTAAGAGGTCCCGTACAGGTAGGCGAAAAAATAAATCCGAACAAAACGCTTCCTACATTCAAGCCAAAAACGGAAAACGATCGCAAATTCGTTGCGTTCATCAGTAAATTTAATAACAATGGCGTAAAGACGTCGACAACAACTTCGTGGTCGAATAGACCACCGCCGGAAACGTCCGGCAGAAACCATTGGGGTAGTAAATTCGGTAATTTAAAGAAGGCATTCGAAGTAGCATCAGCACCGACTAACTTTTGGAAATCGGCAGACGATACTCTCACAGCTGGAAAAGTTTCTTATTCCGGACCGACAATAAGCAGACAAAGTGCAAGAAATTTACAAAGAATGTTCGAAGAGAAATCGAAACTCAACGAAAATAATCAATCTACGAACGTTTTTGAACAAAATCATAACCTAATAACCGATAATAACATAAGATCAGTTCCTAAACCGGCTCCTATAAATAAATTCTCTCACGCGCCCACTTCTGCCTTTATGCCAATTCCAAAGAGAACAACAACAACAACAACAACCGAAACGAAACCTTCAAAACCGAATACTTTAGATCTGCACGGTAAAATCGTAAAAACGGACTTGAAAAATGACGATCCAACGTCTCCCCTTTACTTGTATAGTCCCAAAACTCCCACGTTCAAAGAAACAAAAACACTCTTCTCTCCGACGACAACGACAACAAATCCCCATATTACAACACCTCCAATTTCAAACACAACACCGTGGTCTAAAACTAACGACTTTGGTGAACACAGGGTACATAAATTAGCTTCGTCCAAATTCGAAAAACAGAACAACACGGTCGATCTTCATCTTCGGCCAAAAATTGAATCTGAAAAAGTTACGATACCGACGACCTTTCAAAAACAAAATCGATCAGAAACAACCGAAACACAATATTTATCTAAAAGCAGCGACAAAAGGAACGCCGTTAGAAAATTAAGCGATCAGTTTGACAACATGGCCACTAAACTTATCAACGACAATAACAACAATCAGCAATCTCAATATACGCCGCCGACAAAAATGGAAAAGAAATTCCCGTCCCATTCTCAACCGCATCATTTTCAACCAGTATTTCATGACTTTAACAAACCACTGACGTCTGTGTCTGTTGTCCAATCGCACGCCAATCAGCGAACTAAAGGGAACGTTTCAAATTTGCAACAAAATTTTCTGCCTAAAATCCAAACCTCTTATGTACCTTACAATAGTAATCACGAAATTCAATCTGTTCAGAAGAAAAAGAACGAACCACCAACAACAGACCACCAACAGTACCTTCCTCCTCAATATACGTCTTTTCAAGAAGTCGCGTTAAAACGTTCGAGTCCATTAGAATCTGTAGATAAAAAAACCGAACACAAACCAAATCCACAATACGAGGCTCGTACATCCTTACAAACCGTAATGTATTCGAAACCAAATTATGAAAAGCAGTTATCAAGAGACGCCGCGACAACCAAACCGAAATACCATAAACAAAAGTCAAACGAAAGTATAAAAGAATACCAA
Source organism: Agrilus mali (assembly GCA_029378335.1). Lineage (NCBI taxonomy): Eukaryota > Metazoa > Arthropoda > Insecta > Coleoptera > Buprestidae > Agrilus > Agrilus mali. The sequence goes on along the minus strand of CM055661.1, from coordinate 22,234,487 downwards.
GCGGCAGAAACCAGAGTGATGAAAGGGCCTGTAAGCCATCAAGCTGTTACCGTACATAACGGCCCTAAAACTCGAAACGAGCACGATTTAGATACGGCGTTTAATATTAAAATGTCTTTGAACAAATTTAGTAAGCAAAACGAAACAGGTAAAGTTAAACAATTAGAAAACGCCACCACCAAACGAATTTCTGCAAACGTCCAATCGCATAAAAACAACGAGATGTGCTATCCAAAAAAAGCGAACGCACCAAACACTAAAACAATTGCAGAAACAAAAGAGCCTGTAAACAAAAGTTCGGTCAGAAAAATGGTGGAACAAAACAATCAAACGAAACGTTACAACGATCAGCAAGTGCAAAGAGCTTCCAGCTTGAAAATATCCCCCGTGGATTCTAAACAAAGTAGCGTTGGTCAAAAAACGGTCCCCAACTTTTTAGTTAACGATTTTCCAGTTGGCGTAGACGCTTTAGAAGAAAAAAGTAGAAAAAGTACCATATCAAAAATGGAAGCGTGGCAGAAAATCGTACAGGAAAACCAGAGTCAGGGAAAACCAGTAGTAAAAAGTATACTAAAGTCCAAATCGAGTAACACACTTGCTGTTCCGAACTTGCAATTTCAAGCAGGTATGACAAAAGACGAACTGGTGCACAAAAAGAGAACCATCGAGGCGTATTTCACGGGCACCAAATCGCCCCAGAGTTTGTCCAGATCGTCGTCAGATGATGGATTAGACAAAAGAGAAGGAGGTCTCAGCTCACCTTCAGTACCACCGAAAACTACTATAAATCGAAAGAAAACATCTGAAAAAGTTTCTTCTCAAAGTCAATCGGTGACCAGTGTCAGCGGTGTTGTTAGAAGTAGAACTCTGCCGAATATCGTATGTCCACGACTTTTGGACGAGACCAATATCGACGAGGCATTCGAAGATCTCTTTCGATCGACATCTTAACAACTTTTTAAAAAAAAATAGCAAAAAAACCATTCCATTAAACTTCTAAGTCTCAACTACGTATAAATACTTATTAGGTACATAATAATTATGTGATAACAACCTGTAGAAAAGTAGATATATTTAATTTAAACGATGGTTTAGCATTAGAATAAAGTACGCTTTCTGTGGAATCTGCGGGGCGATTTATTTTTGTGGACGGATTGTGGTGTGCGCACACCACAACTCCCGCACCACCACAACAACTACTACTACTGGAACGAATTCTTGTTATTAGGAGTGAAAACTACCCCTAAGTAGATACATGATGGGAAGAAAGAAATACATAAACACGGTGAGAAGGCAAATGCGCTGTGGTTTGATGGTGTGCGCACCCACTAATTCAGCTTGCATTTATTGTCCATATCACCATTACATAACAATTGTTTTTTTTTCTATTCGAATATAAAAATATACATAGGTATCTATCTACAGGTTACAATACATATTATATGCAAAAGTGTGGTTATGTTCATGTACATACATATTAGGTATATTAATTAAGATTATACTTGTTTATTCGAGTTAAAATTAAACAACAAATTAATAGATAATTTTTGTATAGATAATGATGAAACTTTATCCAAATTTAAATAGGATAGGTACCTTTCAAACTAATTATCACAGTTTACTTTAACTTTGATGTTATGCATGATTTAATAATTTTCTTGTGTGATTTATCTAACTTTTGCATAAAAAAAATGCATGAATGCGTAAAACAAACCTTGCCAGATGGAGAAAATTACAGTAAATATAAAAATATGTACCTACTGAAAATAGCAAAATTTGTTCCAACTGTATCTTTTACGAATAAGAAAATCGGTGAGGTTTGAAATAAAATTAACAACCCATTTAAAAAAAAAGAAAAACGAAACAATAAATAATGATCTATCTATTGTTTAGTTTCAGAAAGAAAAACAGAAGAATCTGCACAAGAGATAAATAAAGAAGACGAAGGTATGTGCCTACTAGATACATACTAGAAAATTAAAATTGCATTTATTTTTATAACGGAATGCCTACAATTTTTTTATTGTAGAAAAAGAAGATACACCTGCAGTGGACAAAAAAGTTCTGTTGGAAAATGAATCTGAAAAAGACTCGTCGAATGAACATAAAACTGTTTCTGATATCGATGAGAAAAAATCAGAAAAAAACGAAATCAAATCTCTTGAAAACGATCAAGAAGATGGTAAAAAACTAATTGCACCAGGTAATATTAAATTTATTATACACACCAGTACCTATAATAACGAAACGTAGTAGATAAGTAGAAAAACTAAATTTAAAATTATTTGTATCGTAGCAACAAAATCACGAACTCTTCCTACAAAAACACCTGTTTCTCCGTTTGCTAAATTCCGCCAACTCGACAAGCAAAGCAGCGGTTCATCTCCTAGGTATGTAATTAATTATATCTAATGTTATTTTCATTTCACAGGCATCAAAAAACACAAATATATACGTATACAGTAAAATCCGGTTATAACGGCTGCAAACTCTATAAACGAAGCCAAGCCGTCGTCATAAGCGGCCTTTACTGTGAATCAATAACCGAAAAAAAAATCATTTCATTAATAGATAGGTACTTCTTTAGAAATAAAATAAACGATAACATTAACTGTCTATCGATTAAGTACGTTTAATTAGAATATAATATATGTACCTGTATTATATATAAGTACTACTTATGTATCTCCCGGATTCCCAGCACACCAAACACTCCCACGGGCTCACGCCCCCTTTTTAAATTTACTGACCCAGACGTGAACAAGAAAGCGAGTACCGTCACGGCACGTCTTTTGCAATGGGTTCAAATGAAGACGAAGGAGTACGAGGTATAAAAAGAAAAAAATAATACAAATAACATTCAAGACACGCAAAAAAACAAAAATACCTAATAACCGATGGATGTTGTTTTTTTACCGCTCAAATAATTTATAAAAAAAACTGTACATAATACATACGTGTACTAGGTACATACATACATATATGTACTTGGCATCATATAATACGTGTTTATTAATTTAACAATTAGTAATATTTGTTGTTTTAAACGTTCTCTGATACTACCTAGATATATATTAATTATGAAGATAAATTCAAATATACAAATATTTTATTTTTTTTTTAATAACAAACTAATTAGCAAATTATGTAAATATGTAATTTGAAAGCTGTGCCACAGAAAGAGTATGCTTTTGGCTGAAGTTATCGCTTACTTTTTTCTTTTTTTTTACAATTGGTCTGATTCCTTTCAGGCTTTCGCGACCATTATTACCTGTATTAAGTATAATGTAGAATATACAGTATGTCTGAAAAAGTTGGCAACAAATTTAATGAAAACAATTTTTATTACCTATTACTTTCTTTTTTGCAAGACCTATCAAAAATTTTCAGTCGTATGAATAGGTACGAGGTTTTTTAAAAATATGAATTAATTTTGCTCAAGAGTAAATAATGTGCCTACCTTTATTTTTAAACCATTATATTCCTACTTTAAGGAAATTTTAATTTTAACACAAACTTTTTGATACACCCCGGTAACTGACAATTGAAAAAAGTCAATTACGGGGGTGTATCAAAAAGTTTGTGTTAAAATTAAAACTTTCTTAAAGTAGGAATCATATCTTGCCCAAAATCGGTTTATTAACGTAAAAAAAGAGCCTTTTGTGAAGAATGACATTTTCCCTAAACGTATTTATTTATAAAAAAGAAATTCCATTTGTTGCCAACTTTTTCAGACATATAAGTACGTATGTATATTTAAAACAAAAGTTGTAGAATTCTCATTTTTTTCGTTCAATATTTTAAAAACACGACAACTTTTGTTTTAAACAAATCTTACGATGTTATAACGGAAAACAAAAAAAAACTTGACAACAAATTGATATTTTATGTTTTAGAACATATCAATAGATAATTTCTCAAGCAGCTGGGCTGATGGGTTGGCATTTTGTGCATTGATTCATCACTTTTTACCGGACGCTTTCGATTATAATTCTCTAACGCCAAAAAATCGTCGACACAATTTCACCCTCGCCTTCACCGTAGCCGAGTAAGTACTTTTATACCTATAAATACGTACGTATGTTGATTATTTTTATTATTTTAGAGAAAAAGCCGATATATATCCTTTATTAGATGTAGAAGACATGGTAATGATGTCAAAACCAGACTGGAAATGTGTATTTACTTATGTGCAGGCCATATATAGACGATTTAAAGATGAAGATTGAACAACTACATTAAATTAAATAATAAATAACGTTAACTACCACCTCACCTACTATTATCTAAGTATATAGGCTTTACTTGTGTATGTAGGTGCGTACTTTTATATATAAGACAATAACTGCACTAGGTATACTCAATACCTATATATAATAATAACAACAGTAACATAATAAGCAAAAATTGAATAACTCACCATGTCATTTTAAAGTCGTGTTGGCGCTCTCTAGATATTACTTTGCTTTAAAACAAGCATTTCCACGCTCAGGAAATAATATTCTAACCGAAATTTGTTTTGTTGATTATTATTTTTTTATGATCTCACACGAGTGCATTTTTTATTACCTACTAATTGTAAGTCCTTAAAAATGATGATGAATCAATGATACTACTTTCGTTAAGAGTACATATAATTTATATTATTCAGTTAACGTATTTTAACGCTTGAACGTAAATTTAATAATGTAGACTTCCACGGCTGTCGTCTGATGAAACTGAATTTCCGGATTGATACCGTGTCTTTTTGATAAAATACAACGTCAAGTTCCTGAAGATGTCCCTCGAAACGTCGAACACTATTGACGTCACCATGGGGACTTCATCAAAAAGACACGGTTACAAACAGGAATTTCAGTTTATCGATAAATGTTTTGCATTATCAACTTATTTTTTATTGTATTAATTAATTTATTACCTACAATATAACGCTTGCATAAATATTGGAAAAGAAAAAAGCGAACGCATTCGCTGTCTATGAGATATCTATTACTAATTAGATTTACATTTGGGTTGTTAACTTTTTTAATATACCTATACATATATGTATGTATGTATAAGTTGAAAATAACTGCTTTATTAAATTGTTATATAAATACCTATGCATATTCGTTTTTCTTATTAAAAATCAAATATATTTAAATGTATTTACACTACGTTTTATAAATACCTATTTTGAAATTTTTGTTTTTTTTTATCAACATTGGTCACTATAAAACAATAAACAACCATCTTAATATTAAGGAAGGTTTGTTAATCTACATTTTGACTAAAATCGAAAACCCCTGGCCAACAAAATTATCGCTCAGTTTATCACAATTAGATACATACTTAAAAATTATCACCTGCGATAGGGGTTATGAAAGGGGAAAAGGGGGTTATGGTATCTTCTTTCATCAGAACAAGAGTAGTTTGGAAACTAACAAGCAGTCCCCAAGAATCTTTTAATATAAGAAAAGATTCCCTTGGTGACAAAAAATGTGTACCTAACCTAACATAACTTCTTACTAGCCTGGCCTACATAATTCTCATTAGAATAGTCTTTAAGAAATCTAATGAATTAACAAATTTAATCCAAAAAACAGTCTACCTCGAGTATTTCTTATACTTATTCTTGCAATGTGTTTATTTACGCCTTGGGTTCGAACTTATACTAGGTAGGTAGGATACAAATTATTTGTAACCTCTCCACAATTCAGGAAAAATTTCCCCTACATTCCTGACATCTACTTGTTTTTTACTAATTGTTTAAAAATGCTTACCATAAGTTGATTAGTTCTGTCCCTTCGAAAAAAAGCACATCCATCCTCCAACGACATTTCTGTGATAAATGTAGGCATTCTTTTCGCCATTTTTCGGCACCATTTCACCACACATTCCACTGCAACTGTGTTGTGTTTATTAACAATAAACAATTGAACGATCACATTTCACGTAGTCTTAATACCGAATCAAAAGTTAATACACCCCGTAACAGAATAAAATAAATGAAAAGTAAAACACACGCCGATTTGTATCACTCAACAACCAACGAAAGAGAACTAACGGAAGTAACTGCATGACAATTAAAATTTGCAAAGTTATAGTGCCACGAGTGCCACCTTTCAGGAACTATAATTCAATTTTCCGAAAACGCCCGAAGTGATAATAAATTACGAATGATTACGAACGGGTTTCAAATAAAACATCTTTTATGGATAGCTGTACATACCTTATAACTACACATAAATAATTATCTTCGTGACGTTTGAACCGTAATAAAATAATACTACCTATAACAATATATACCTAATTAATAAATAACGCCTTGTTATACCTGGTATAGTATGTATACTATATATATATAATGTTTGATTTGTTTTACAGTTTTGTACCTGTATTGAATTGCTAAATTTGTTGTCAGGTTGCCTTAGTTTTACAAACACTATTGATTCTCCACTGTTGTATACCTACATTGCAAGAAGTTCCTTTTATTCTAAAAACAATAATTATAAGTTACATAATAATTAAACAACTATAAATAAACATTATGGGTCGTAAAAGTAAAAAAAGTATTGCCAATAAATTGGCTAAAATGAGTGACGAAGAACGAGCTAAGTATATGCAAAGAAAAGCGGACGCAGAAGAAGAAATTAAGCGACGAAGGGAACAACTTATTGCAATATTTATAAAGGTATATAGGTACATACTTAATTAAATTATTATCTATATTATTTACGTACATGTAACTACGTATGGTGGCCATGCAATTTTTGAACAAAAAAAAGGTAAATTTAATTTTTTTGAGGAAAAATACCGCTCACGCCCATACATATACATACACATAACGCAGTCAAAGGTATAATACCGGGGAACTCCCGTCTTACAACAAGCTAGTGATGGGCGGGTAATACAGTAACGAATACTTTATATCCGTTACTTCCAAATACCCGAAGTAACGATTACTCGTTTTCAAAAGTAATCGTTACTCGGTACCGACTCGCTTCTTACGTATCTGCGTACGTGCTAATTCGTATAACGTATATCGCATATGTATCGTAAATCGTATATCGTATCTCGTACTCTGTTTCTGTTATTGGTATCGTACGAACACCAACGACTTCGAATAGGAGCGAAAGTACTGAGGTAGAAATCTCAGCGCTCTCTGTTATTTAACTTACCTATTACTCTTCTCAAGTCTGCTTACGTATCTGTTATTATACAGTACAGGTCGCTTTTCAAATTCGGTAGTATAAAAGTCTGTACTCGATACATATTTACATTAATTTGTGAAAGTGTATATATATATATATATATAAACCGCATCATTACCGGTTCCAGCTGATGTTAATACCTACCTATTGCCGGCTATCGTTAATGATTACTAAGTACCGAATACAAAGTAACGAATACCAGATCCGAAAGTAACAATTACATACGAGTACTGAAAAGTAACGACAATTCCCATCACTACAACAAGCTAAACGGTGGTTACACAGAGGGATAAATTTCAAGTATCCACAACACTAAAACTTAACCCTTTACGAGCAGTTTATTTATCATGTGACATTTTTTAACTTCCTTTTACACGACAGATATATGAAAAGTAATCTATTCTGTTCTTTCTGTTTTTAGAAAAAAAGTAGGTACATAGGGTCATGATAGATTAATTATAATCATTTTAGAATAAACTAAAAAGAGAAGAAGGATATGGCAGATTAAATTTGGCCAAAATAAATCAACATTGGCATCAGTTATTGCGAAAACAAAAATGCAAACAAATGAAGGAAGAAGTAGGAGTAAGTGTTTAGTTTGTTGTTAATTAAGTAGTACCCACGAAATTTAATCAAAATCAAATTCATACAGCATTTGAAAAAATGGATAGGAAGAGTGTACAAATTAAAAGAAAAAACGATTAACAATTTAATCGACGAATTGGAAGAAGCTGAAACTCAACTGCAAAACAACTTTCAAGCTCATGTACTTCGTATCGACGAATTGATTGGTATAACTGGTATTTCTTGTATCGTTTTTACATAATTTAATTTTAAAATTAAGCGAGAATATGAACACAACAGAATAATTCTTATCATTATCTATAATAATATAATAATTATTCCATAATCAAATGTAATAATTTATTATATACCTACTTATGCCAATGAGTCGTTGTCGATAAAAAGCGTTTGTTAAATTTCAATTTAATTTAAGGCAAACACGAAGAATATTTGAAAAAAATGCATAGCCAATATGAAAAAGATAGAAATGGATTGATAGAAACTTTTTTAACTGAAAGAAGAAACATAATGGAAAAATCTTTTGCGAGTATCGAATTTTTAAAATGTCTTGTTTATGGAAATGACGAGAAACGGAAAAATACGATGAAAGAAAACGAGGAAAAACACGTTCAAAAGTTAATTAACATCACCGCCGATGTAAGTAAAAATTAAAATAATTTATCTACATATGTATATGCAACCCAACATACACGGTAGTATTCCAGTATTTTTTGAATTATATTACAAACTCCTCATCATTTATAAAGGTAATTTCAACATAATTGATCACATTTAAATTAATATTTTATTTTTATGAAAACCAATAACCAATTGAAGAGTTTCTATTAACAAAAAAAAAATTAAACTATTACTTACTTATTTATGTATTAATTACTTAAATTAAAATTTGATATAGGTACTTATTACTTCCTACCAATTTCATAAAGTGTAATTTTTATAATGTGTCGTCAGGACTAATAAGAGAAAATTCCAACTGGCCAATCGTTACAGTTCACTTTACCTTTCTCGGCTAAACACAATATTAATTCTGTAGAAAATTCGCAACTGTCCAAATATTTGTCTAAAAGGAGAAAGGAAAAATAAAACGAATACCTTAATAATTACAATTTACATACCATCCATTTGTCGATAACAATCGTTTATTGAATTTAAAAAAAAGTTTTGGACATCTCTTCCAATTACTTTTTCCAGTAGTTCTTTAGCGAGTCTTTGTTGGTCAGGAAAACCAGTTTCGTTTAGCTAAAATCAAATGATTAATGTAATGTATGTAGGCAAAAATCGTAATTGTGTAGTACCACATTCATTTGTTCCAAAAGACAATGTATTATACAGTTGTTATCTGTACCATTGTCGCCATTTGTTTCTTGAGATTGCTCTGAATCGTCCGTGACGCTTTTTTGATCTTGATCATCGCCATCGTCTTGATTTGACCAGTAGTGATCAGGAACAGAAGAAATGTTAGTGTTGGCCGGTTGGATGGTTATTATGGGGGTTTGTGCCCGAAATGATTCGTTCCTGTTTGATGATAAAATATTGTAGGTTGTTCTAACGTTGCTATCGTCATTGCGATTTTCAGTCACAGTCGGATTCCTTAATTGTATTTGAGCAATTCTTGCCGCTGTAATATGCCAAAAAGTTTATCTTGTAAACAATTCAAATATAATATATATATGTATACAATAGCGCTATACTTACTATTTATTTGAGGATTTGCATCGTCAGCTTCATCAGATTGCGATTCTAAAGACGATGAAAAATTATTTCTTATATTGGGCCGATCAGTTCTTGAAACAAATTCTGGAGTTGTTGAGAAATTATTGTTTAATAAAGCTTCAAAATCTTTTATTTCTACACAGTGTTGGAGTAATCGTTGGACTTGATCGAAATGACCATGAGCCGTTGAAAATCCACATTCTAATGCCTAAATTAATAAAATCATTTTTCATCAAAAACTTAATAAATTATAACTTTAATTTGTACCTGACTGTCATAAAAAAGACGTATTACAAAAATAAAAAACGTTAGAAAGAACATTATAAACAATAAGTTGAATATCAGGAAAGACTAATCGACAACTATGGAATCAAATAACGACTTGCTTTTATTTATATGTATTTTATATAATTTAAAAGGATACATGCTTAATTAAGCACACAAAACAGGGATTTATTTGTTTTAAAATTTTTAGTATATTTAGCCTTTTTTTATTAACACGATCGAATGATTTCCTTGCCCGCTTGATTGATTAAAGACAATCGTTGACACTGCGGAAAAATAAGGTAGATTTACGTTAGAAACGAAGGCTAGACGATGAATTACAATAATAAATAATTGTATTGCTAATAATCCTACCGCGTTAACTTTTCCTATTCAAAATTATGTTTAATTAGGCAGATAAAAAAGTTGTACTTGTATTTTTTTAGTATCACATCGAATACGAGAAAATGGAAAAGGACCTGAAAACAATATGTTGTTACATGGCGAAGAAATTATCAGATATAACAAAAAATAATTTTACAGAAACAAGCCCGAAGAGGGCTCATTATCAAGGACTATTAAAATTTGACCAAGAAAGTGCTATTATCATTAAAAAACAATTTGAATACATCCAACAGAAAGAAGTGAGTATTAAATACAGTTTTGGTGATAATTTACACACACTTTTATTATTAAGGATAACTTTAATATTGTTAATAATCACGTTGTAGGATTTCCTAAAGCGAATAGAAAAACGTTATTCTGAATTAAAAGAATCCCGACAAAAACAATTGCAAGTGGATCAATTCCAGTTAAACTATTTTAAAGATTGTCTGTTTGCCATGAGAAAAAGAATGCTCTCAGACATAAAATTAGACGAAAAACGACGCATCATATTAATAGACTGTTCTAGTAAAGCAATAAAAAATTTGGAAAGGATATTTTACAAGGGACAACAAGTTTTACAACTTGCGCAAACTTGTGAAAATCTCGAAACACAGTCAGATGAAGTATCGCGATGGCGTTATTTATTTCAACAGGAAAAAATGAAAGATCATTTCGATATAGAAGACGATTACAGTCATAATGATTACCTGTACGAAGATAGCGAAATCGAAACCGAACGAAAAAGCTTTAACGAAGATGAATGCTATTTTCGAAGAATTAATATGCTTCACTCGCCCTATCAAAAGATTAAAAGTAATTTAAAGGAATTCGGTGAATTAAACATCTCAGATAATACAAGAACGTCGACTTCTTCTGCAAAATCGAATATTTTGTCATCTACGTCGCAATCGTCATCATTTAATGTTGTTCCCCTCAATAAAACTGACGAAATTAAACATAACTTATTAATTTCTACTCGATCATATCCCAGCACCATTCGAACTTTTTCCGACTCGAAATTTACTCTTAAGCGAAGCGAATCAAGCACTCTCGCAACACAATACATACAAAAAATAATACAACCAAAGAAATCAAATTCAGCACCGGCATCTTTAATTAGTCGTAAACCGAGTGACGCAGATAAGGAAAATGAATTTCATGAAACAAGTCCGTCTATAATTAGAATTTTGGACGAATTTAAGTCGCTCGAAGGAATGGAGAAATTTTGGGCAATTTATAATAAAATCGAAGTAGAACATATCCGTTTAAAAAACGAAAAGTTTGTTTTGCTGAAAGAAAATAAACAACTAAAAGACAAGCTCACACTTTTGTTTCAAACACATAATAAGACAAACTCGCTGACTGCTCCTGCATCAGTTGGAAATGGTACAAAAATTTCGTTTACCATTTGAAAGCATTTTAAACACAACTACTCTAAGCAATTTCTTATTCCTCTGCAGATACCCCAACATGTATGGTAAATAAAAAAAAACAATGATTTTAGCAAATCCGCGGTTGTGGAAAATCAACTTTAATTAATGTAAAACAAGTATTATAAATAAAAACATTCCGATAAGTATATTTATTAATTCAAGTTATAAATTACGCAGGTAATATTGCATTCAAAAGACACATGAAGGAAGATTTCTTTTACGATTATTTTTAGCTTCTACTTACAATTTAAAATAAATAAAAATAGGAGAAACTGCAATGACATGATTGTTCTGTCTTTGCAAGTTATTTTTATCTCTTCTACAAGTTCCATAAAAAGCATTTAAATACGTATTCAAATAGTCCTATTACCCTTTACGTGATAATCGGGCTGAATAATAGTTATGAGGCACATATAAAGGCAGAAAGGCGAAATAGGTAGATTTTCAGCTAACAATTACACAACAAAACAAGTGCTGATTGACCATTTAATTAACATAAAAATCTTAGTAGTTTCTCTGATGTTTAGCTAAACCGAAATGTTTATTATATTCGTAAAAAATAAATAAAATATACATATACGTACAAGATGAAATCATTTCAGTCTTTCGTTATGTATAATAGATTTCTATCTGTGCTGCACATTCCACATACTCAGCAGTCTTTTTTGCATAATAAATAAATATCTTTAAGCTAATAAATAAAATCTTCAAACTTAAATCTTATGTAGACACTTGTCAGAAAAATTGACTAGAATTGTGTAGACTAGAAAGGTTTCTTAAAAGAAAATAATAAATATGCCTAATAATAAAATGAGTTTTCCGAAATTAAGCTTAAGAAATGTAAAATGTAAATTTTCGACCAGAGAATATGCGTCAGGAAAGACTTTTAAAACGAATATCTTGTATTCGATGGGCACAATAGAGAATATGCGTTTGTAAGTTATTTTAAATGGTTTAGAAGGTGAGATTCATTTCCATAGTTTCTATTGTACTGAACACACTGTAGAACCCGGTTTATTTTCATTTCCACTTGTTGCCCGTCGATTTATTCCTTCCAAGTAAACGTCCCTATTAAAAAGACCAGCTGCCAAAGGTATACTAAAATTTAAATAACAAAAGAACTACTAAAAGGCCGCTAGTTTTCTTTATATTATGTACATACGTGTCAACTCCAGGTCGGATTTTAACTCTAAAAACTCCCCAAACTGGTTTATGATCGGAAGTTGTAATAGAAGAAACAGAATCATACACTAAACACTCAATTTGTGTATGATCGTTTTCACTGTTAAGTCTTCTTTGAAAACGCTGCTTGTAAAGTATGCGATCGGTATAGGCCGGTATTCTTTGCTTTGATGAAGAATCGAAGTTTTGGGTACCAGGATCATACTACATAAATCATTTAAAGAAAACAACACAATAATAATTTCAAATCTATGAGACAATGCATACAAAGATTAAAAGGTATTTCTTACAAACATACTGATTATACCTTATAAGTTGGGGGAAAAGTGATGTTTGCTTCAGTAAAACCGTGAAAAGCGGCCCCGTCAGCCAGAACTGTGCACAACTGATCATGATGCATATATCCATGAGGCATATGGGATGGCAATGGAAAACTAGTATTCGAAATCCATTCTAAAACTTTACTTCTTGGTGACGCTAAGCGAAAATTCAAATCGCCAAACCAGAATACGTAATCGAAATTCTGAGTTACATCTAAGAAAAGAAGACATAAGTTTTTGTTTTTACAATTTTTATAAAGTATGTACCTCTGCTTTTATTTTTAGTCGGTAAAATGCGAGGCAAATCTAACGAGCGAACTATTTTTTTTACATCTGATACTCTTTCCTTAACTTTCTCTTGATGTGCGGTTAAATGGGCAGTAACAAAAAGAAATGAAGTACCAAATAAAATGAAAGCTGAAGCCACAGCACCTTTTGTGCGGAACGCAGTACCTGGCCGGACTGATAAACTCGAATCATCAGATAATGAACAATACCAAATCAAGTCACGTCTTAAAAATATCACCAGGTGTATTGTACCTGTAAATTTAAAAATAAATTACATTTTCTATTGTTACTTGTATCATTTATTGTTGAAAACTGAAGTACCTACCTAAAGATGTGGAATGATAAAGTACATGAGAAGGCCCTAATGTCTCTTGAAGACTAACTTCCCATTCAAATCTTTCAGGACTTGTTTCTTGAGTTCCAAACACTAAAATATCAGGTACATGTTCAAGACCGGTTGGTAAAACAAAGTCATTTAATTCCCTAGAAAAAAAAGCTTATTAAAAATGCAAAAGCTATGTATAATAAGAATATTTTTAAATTAATAAGAAAATGTAGTAAAACTGTAAACATTCACCTTGGAGGACACTGACCATTCATATTCCATGTTCCAACAAATACAGTTACTTGACGAGCAGGCAACGTTTTTTCTAACTCTGCAGCACCTAATAAAGATTGGGCACCAATTCTACCCTGTAAAAAATTTCTTTGTCTTGCAGTTGCAGTTGGTATCAAATGTAATACGTGGGCAGCTAAAAGAGCCTTTCTTGCCAAGTTATCAGTACTTGTATTTGATTTACTGCTTTCTGGTTTTAAAATGTTATCATGAGATGCACATTTTTCTAGAATGCGTCCTTCACAATCAGAATGTGGAGGTGTTAAGTGAAGATCATTTTCAGAAAAACTGCTGCTCTTCCTTATATGACCATTCACCTATATAAGAAAATGGTCACTTAAATGGCATTCAAATAACAGAACTATTAAACTAACCTCTCTTGCTCTTTTGTTGGGATGACTAGAACATAATTCCAAACTAAGTGGCCTTTCAAGAACAGTACTACGAAAAGAGTGAGTTCTCAATAAGTTCATGTAATGCACATCAGATTCTGCTGGCCTCGGATCTACTCCAACCTTGTTAGGTTTATAGGGCAAAAGAAACTTACTAATGGATTTTTTCTGTTTTCCTTTCGAGTCTCCACCAGAATTTCTGTTATCGGTGGTCATTTTCCATTGTTATTTCTATAATTACGACTAAGGTTTTCGTCTATCACATTTTGAGGTTAGGTTTTACTTTTTATAATTTAATTTTTCTGAAAATTAAAGGTGATAAAAGAAAATTTTTGCAATTACGACACGTAAATAGGTAACCGACCTTCACAAAAAGTCAATACAAACAAAATCGTAAAACTTCAGGATCAGGTGCGTACTCAAACTTTCCACATACCACCCTCTTCGTTTCTCTTTAATTTGATGATCATGTTTAAAATGCAACCTTCTAACTTTAAAAACAATTAAACACGTATTAAATTATCCGAAGGCGATAATAAAATTGAAAATAATAACAGCAACAACATACCAACATGTTTACTATTTGATCATCTGTTTGACATTTGTTATTGATGACATTTGTCGTCATTTTGTCGTCCTACACAAATGTAACCAGGCTATGAAATGTCGAGCGACAGCGCCACCTTAGTTTGCCCCACATGAACTACAGATATTTTTTAAATTACTAAAATCGATATTACCGACATACATTACTGATACTTTTTAGTGAAACGACAACAGATCACGCGACGGCGGTTGTTGTTGTAATTTGTTATTAGCAGAGAAATTCCCCATTAGTTGGAAACGTTGCTAAAACGTGTGTGGCGTTACAATTTTTTAATCGTAAAAAATTTTGTTAAAAGTGCTTGTGATAACTAGTTTTACCTGTCCTGAAAGTAAGTAATGTATTAAGTACGTCAATCATGCTTTACAATAAGTAATTATAGTCTGAAATAGTGCTTGTTAGAAACTTTGCTCTTCGAATCAAAACTAGTTAAATTAATAGGTAGTAATCGTTTATTAATCTGCTGTTGATATTACTACAGATAATAAAAAGATGGAAATACACAAGAATATGCTGCGTCGAAGGATGTAGGGAAATTACCCCAAGGTAACAATGAAATGATGTTCAGTATACAAGAGAATACATTTATTTGTTGTAATTCTTGTAGGTACAAGTTTCCCAAACAACCCCATTTGCAACGTGTATGAGTGGAAAGGGTGTTTTCTGTCCCACACAGAACAACATTGCCTGGCAGTTTACACCACTGTGGAGTGAAAATCCAGAAGCCTTACGCGGATCCACTCATTAATCTTGCTGCTGCTAAATGCAGCAATTATAGGTAATTTAATTATTTATTAGTTATATTTATCCTTATTATTGTATTTATGTATTATTTCGCATGTTGCCCAATTTTTTGTTTGGTCCAACACTTTATCGAACAGAACTTTGTTATTTTTATAACATGTTATTAACGTTTTAACGTTTGGCTTCTATTTTTTATAACAAATTGAAATTATATTCATTCTGAACAAAAAATATATGACTAAATACGTTAAAACGTTCAAATTGGGTTTTATTTGATAATAACATAATTACTTTTTTAGTATTTATTAAGTATTTTGATTTGATGTTTTGCTATTTACTCGTATATTGTACTAATTGTACTGATTACTGCATTTATACTTTGTTAATAAATTTGTTAATATTATATTTGTTTTTTTTTCAATTTCCAATAAAATAATTAAAAATTTGGTTAAATTTTGAAATGCGCGCCTTAAATGATGCTTCATAGTTTTATTTATAGATGGCGCAATAGTTTAGAAAGTTTTCTTTGTCATTTCCATTTATATATATTCCAAGTAACGTCTTATTAATGTGGGGCAAACAACAGATGGCGCTGAGTGTCCATCCCAAAAATACCGCGAGTCGTGCATCTATCCTAGTCTATGAATGTAATCTCGACCTTGCAATTTTGTCTATGGTCTATACTTGTATTTATAGTTCATAGATAGGGGGCAGGACTTGCGATTCGTCTGCCCCCTGCAGCAAATATCACAAACGAGTCATTTCAAAATATTGATAAGAGACCTTTATATTACTTATCTATGGTAACAACCCATAATCCGAAAACTGTCGTTTTGAAATAATGACAAGAGATGGCGCATTTTTAATCTAATTTTAATTAGGTTTAAAAATTAGTAATTTCTCATTAAGTATATTTATAGATTATTTGTATTTTAGTAATTTATAGTTAAGTTTAGTATTATTAGATAGTTTCTTATTTCATCTGCGTGTTTGAATAATTTTCAATTTGGTTTCTTTTAAATCGTAATAATTTCAAGTATTCCATTAAAATAAAAAAGAAAAACCTTATTTTTATGTGCATGAGGAATCATTTAATCACCATAATTAATACATACATATGTTACGCAATATATACTAACTTAACTTAAATTTAACACAGAAATTAAACTATGATAAAAATGTAGAAATTTTTTTAAATTATTCACATTTTATTTTAATTTGCAATAAAGTCCTAATTAAGAAATAGCACTTTCTGTTATCTAAACAATAAAAATCGTTCAACACAATATCATGTAATAAGCACCAGTAAAGTGTCCTTTTAGTTACAAATTGTTGCAGTTGGTTGCTTTACAGCTCTGTCTTTAAATTCTCTTCAAACTGCCCCTCCAAACTACAATTTATATACAAACATTTTATTTTATTTTCGAAAAACAATGAAACGACATAAAAAGCAGTTACTTATTTTACAACAAAACACCACTTTATTGAAAACACATTACTGTTTGTGGTATGTATTAATTAATTAGGTTTGTACCCTCTCTCTGTACTTATCAAAAATTGAAAATAAAAAAAGAAGTTAAAAGAGAAACAAAGTAAAAAGTAACTAAAATAAAAATAGATTGTCTGAGGAAATATATTTTTGAGGTAAGTAACTTAAAATGCACCATCACCATAAGTTCTTAAAGTTGAAACAAAACAAGAGAACAGAAACAACAAACAAGAATAACAAAAAACTTAAGATTTTACTAACAGATGTAGATACTCAGCTACAAAAATTCTCAAGACTTTGTTAATGTTTTCTGTAACTTGCAAGTCCACAATATTCCTGTTATCAGCGGAAGTGTGCCATTCTCTAGGAAATGGGGTTGAAATTAAATGCAAAATTGGAACTTCTGCAATATAAACAAAAAACAAACAATAGTAGTGTAAAAAAGTATGCTATCCGTTTTCTATTATACTAACTAATAATAAAAAGAAGAAAAAAAACAAAAAATAAAATATTAAACTTGAATAAAAGAAATGGGTTACGTTTTAACAAAAATGGTGTGTGATCATCTTCAATGTAAGAATTTGAAGATCTTCTGTTAAAACTTAATTGGGGAATGTTGAGAAGTCCCATTTGTGCCAAACGTTGTTCTGCATCCACAAGTCTTACATACCTAAAAGGTGATGGTTTAATTAAATAATAATCAGGAATCAGGAAAAAAAAAACGAACCATCGCTCCGTTGGCCGAAAAAAACTGTAAAATTGAGGTCTTGAAAACCCAATTAAATCTAAAAGAATCATAACGTCAATTCTTTTAATGTTCTTTATGTTTTCATTATCCACAGTATAAAAGTTAGTCTGATCCAGTTTATCAGCCAAATGTCTTGACCCATACAAAGAATCAGTTTTAGTCCATTCTTTAAATGCTTCTTCGCCATCAAAAAATACCAGTTTTAAACTGAGATCACTTTTACTTTTGATTTCTTCCAAATCATTATTCATTACTTTAATTAAGTTTAACATCATTGCACAAGGCACTGCTGAATCTGTTGCACCTAATAAATCAAACGTTATAAAACAATTTGATTTTCAAAAAAACAAAATAAATATTTACCTACAAAATCTTCAGTAGTAAAATACTTGCTGTCATAATGACAAGCAATAACTAAAAATCTTTCAGCTTTTGGATTCAAAGTGCCTATGATATTTCTAAAAGTTAATCTACCAAAATTTGGAGTATTTTCTTGAAATTCATCAATTTCAACATCCCAGCCTAGTTCCTTGAGCTGACTGATGATATAACTACGCACCTTATCATGCCCTGGTGTCCCTACTACTCTTGGAATTAGAATATTATTTAAAACATGGTCCATATGTTTTATATCGGATAGACCAGCCAAGTATTGCACTTGCCTATTACTCAACTCTTTAGGAGCATGATCATCCTAAACAAATAGTGGATTTATCTTGTTTACGGTTTAATAACTTATGAAAGCGTAACTTGAGTATACTCACTTTCTTTTGAAGGAATTTTTGGTTAGCATAAGAAAGGCTTACAGAAACAAAGATGTAAATTAAGACATTTGACAATTGCATTTTAGATTTTAGAAACGGAAAACAATCGATAACGTTTAAATGTGTATTAAATAATTCGGACGAACCAACAATAAACTGTTAAAATAACTTTTTGGGCTCTGCTTTATTCCTTTTCTTGCACTCAAACCTCCACCACCAATTTGCGACCTTGTGATGAAACATTTCCCTAGCAGATTCGACTGACGTGACAAAAATGTTAAAAATCGCATTTGCATTTTTATTAAACTTACTTCACTGCTGAATTCTAATTATATTCCTTCAAATTGCACCAGTATCTTGATATAAAAACATTTTTTTTTAATTTCAAAACATAAACGGGTGTGTGGAACACGTTGGACATTTAAACTAATCTAACATCTCACATGTACTTTAGAACTACTTATTGGGTAATGGATTTCTAACCCTTTATATCTATTTAACGATAAAAGTCAGGAGTATTTTTTTATAAAAACATAACTGACAATTCGAATATGCCATTTACATTTATCATAATTTCATAATGCTTAAATGACTACACCGATAAACAATAGACTACATGTACATAAGTAGATATAATACCGCAACACATTGGAACTAAACAAATTAGAATATACATACCAGGCTTAATCAAATAGTAAGCGGACGTCCATACGAGAGTGTAATTCGAAAGTGAAAGTACTCTTATTTAATATATTAGGATTTATTTTAAATAAACGTTTTTATTATACTTTATATTATACCACTGAAATTTAGAATATAAAGGATGAAGAGTGACTGAAACTAAGTTATTTAAATAAAAAATATAAGTTGGTAAATACTTTTTATTTAGTCAAAAAGTATATTTTAGCAAATTATTTATTACTGCTACCTCCCCAACCCCACAAACCTTTAACAAATCCAGAAATACCACCCTGCTTCTGTTTTTGTTTTTCATTCTCAATCTTATCTTCAAGATTAGGTATTTCAACGAAATTTAGAGCCAAATCGTAGAAAAGCGGTTTTGCAGGCACAGGCTCCATAGAAGGTGGAATAGATACCACGTTAGGATTTTTCGTAAGAAGTTGGGGTTCCTCCCTAAACTCATCTAATCTTTCGATTAATGGTTTCTTGCTCTTATGAAGTTTTGTCGGAGCTGTAGTTTCGTTTGCCTGTTCTTTATCGATAACAAGTTGAGCATGAGCAACGCCTTTTTCAACAAGAGCACTTTCAACGACGACCCTTATAAGATCTTCCAGCTCCTTGGGGAGACTTTTTTTAATAACTTTTTCGGCATAATCATTGGCTCGTTCGAATAATAATACTGCCTCGATTAGTCTGCGGGCCGCCGCATGTGCTTTAGCCATATAAAAACATCTTAACGTTTTAAATGCTTCCAAACGATTAGCAAGGTCTTCTTGAGCCTCTACATTATCTTGTAAAACTTCAGATTGTGAAAGTTCAGTAAATTGTTGTATAATAATATCAAATAGGCGTACGATTTCCTGCGCTTTTTTCGTCAATCTGATCAAATATAAATTTCGTTGCACAGTTCGCTCTATACGTATCGATAAAAGATATGAAAGAATCAATTGGACATTTTTACTGTCCAATTTCTCTTCGCGAACATACGATATAACATCGCGCAAATCGATGAACATATTCTCCAAAAGTTTTATTTTATCTTGCAGGTCTTGGGTTCTGCTCAGGGACTCATCAAGGCCCTCAATACTCAATAAAAACAACTTAACTCGTTCTAAATGAATTGGAATCTTGATACCATACCACTTTATTTCATGTAAGATGGCCAAAGACTTTTCCTTACTTTGTGATATGAAATGATCGAGACTTTCTAAAATCCCCTGACTTCGCAACTCTAACAAATCAACTCCCTTATTATCTCCTATATTGTATGCACAATAACGAAGACTTGGAGTGATTTCTTCGACCTTTTGCTTATATGGTATTTGTAGTTCTTCAGACAAAGCTGAGGCCAGTTTTTCATAAACCACTTGGGCCTTTTTCAGGTTTTCAGCAGCTGGAGCCCAAAGTTGAAGTTCAAACTGCAGAGTGCCATGTATCCACGAAACATAGGCTTGTGATTCAAGTTTTGTACGTGCATCACAACGATCAGACTAAAAAATTTACTTTTTCAGCCAAATCGGTTCAGAAAAGATGAAAAAAACTAGAATAAAACAAATAAATACTTACTTTACAGAGATCTTCCAACTGTAAAGCATAAAAACATGCTTTTCGTAATTTAGCTATTAAATGGAACTTTTTCCTAGGTTCAGTATTTGATTCTTGTCTTAATTGCATCGCATATGCCCAATTTCTCTCTGCTAGTACCAATGGAATGTGTAAATAACGCTCGTCTGCCCTTGGATTGTTTAGATGTAATTCGCTAACATCTCTCTTCTTAAAATGCCTCCTATCGCCCTGAGGAAGTTTTAATACTTTTCGTAACCTGCGAATTCTGCGAGAACAGTACCCTCTATAACGTTGATAATCCCCATGTCGCAATCCATGTTGTTGTTGTGCTTCTTTAATTATGTTTAAAACTGTCTCTCTTAAGGAAAGTAATTTTGCGAATAAATTTTACACAGCTGTCAAAGAGAGGTTATGAAATCAAAGGATACTTTCCAAAGTAAAGGGCTTTGGCAGATCTTTTTTTTCTTCTTTAAGTAAGCCTTTATCCATTTTTTTATTATTTTCTTCTAAAGTCATCTTTATAAAGTCTTAAAACCATTAATAGGTTACAAATTACTCTACAATTCTAGATACACGTTGTCACTTCGACCAATCTATAATGCGACCATAGATTAGATATAGTGGTTGATCATAAAATTTCAGCTTCTGATATAATAATTTGGTAAACAGTAATTAAGATGTAACTAGAGAGTAAAATAGGATATTTTTCGTATCGGTACCACTAATAAGTTACGTGATGATATTTGGAAAAAAAAAATAATTTTTTTTTGTTAAGTTTTCTATAATTTAGTCAAATGGTAAAAAACTGTTTTCGCTCTTAGTTGGCAGCAGTGCAGCAGTCATTTCCCGATCAACAATGGTCGTGTTGCGTAGCGTTTCATCTTCATGGTAAGAAATTTATTTTATTTTTAATAATTTTGCCAAGATTAATACAAATGTAGAAATCTTATCAGTAAATATTGCTAATTACATTTGTATTGATCATTGTCAATGTATTTTTTTCTTGATATTTTTGCTAGTACCTATTATATCAAGAAAAATTTTTAAAAATTAATTTGTTTTTCAATATTAATTGTGCATTTACGTCCATTGTATATTTCTTTAATATATTTGAACATATTTCCATTTCATTTTGTTTGGTTTGATTAGGAAAAAAATGTAAAAAATCGGGTTCAATTTTCAGTCATATAATAATAATAATAATACATTGTATCAGAAATATCTATGGAAATCGTACGAGTTTGGTCAATGGTTTACATTTACAGGTTGGCACTCTTTGGACGTACGCCATTACAGTATTATTGTGATACCTTCAATGGAGGCATCTTAATTTTCCGGTAAGAAATTAAACTTTTCTTAAGAAGACACTTTTGCTGCAGTTCAAACAATTATCAAAAGTTTACAGGTAAGTTTGGATACAAGGTATTGTTTATTTTAACAGGCACTGAGAACGTACCGTTTTTTTTCTCTTCTGTTCCAGGTTCATCCTGTTTAAAGTTTCTGTTGTGTTCGAATCGTTGTTAAAGTATATTTAAATAATATAATTTTCGCGAAAAGTTGGTGGCGTTCGCGGTCGGTTTTAAAGTGAAGTGTAATAGGAATTAATGTGTATGTTGTCTCCCTTCACACACAACCCACCCAGTCTGGATGAGGGCCCTGGACGTCCAACGCTGGATAGATAAAGGTTTCGGTGATCCCTAGTAAGGTCTAGCCGACGCCTAAAGGTTAGTCTTTAACTAATATTGTTTCAAATAGACCTGAGTGGCTATTATTTTTCTATTTTAATTTTTATTATACACTTTGGGGCCATTTTTGATGGTTCAGCCCTCTAACGTAGGGCTCCACTCTCGTTAATCGTTCGTTTAATGTGTTTAGGACCAACGTTGCAGACACGGCGCCTGTGACCTCAACATTTGATTCTCATTTGAGTTTTATGAAAGATGTAGGTATTTAGTTGTTGGTTTAGGTGTATTAATAACTTTCTTTAGTATTTCTTTGCTGGGGTAAGTTCGAAAATGGAGAACAAACTACGACGTGTTGTTTACACTTTCCTTTGTATTATATATTATATTTTATTGTTGCCACTGTTGGGTCTATTTGATATTCTTTTTTTCAGCTAGACCATCATTCCTGTTTTTATTCTCTTCAGAAGAGAACAATCAACACAAACACTCTTACACAAAGTCGCGATCGAGGTCTTTCTCGTTTAAAATTTCGTTACGTTATTGTTGATATAAATCTCCACTCAAAATATATGCCATTATCACAAAAACTCTGTGTGTAAAACACCAAACAATTAGTAAAATGAAATAGTTTGGAGGAAATCAGTTTTGTATTCTTCATTATTAACAGTTTTATAATTACAAAATGTTAGCTCGTAATATATTATCCTTTCTAAAAATTTAAAATAAGCCTATAATGAAATAAATTAAACATTAAAGGTAAACAAAACATATATACTTAAAAAAAAGCACTTAAATGCTAATCTTATTTTCTACTGCTTGTATGTACACACCTCTCAATATATTGTATAGATAAAAAGAACTTATCAATTACAGAAATTAAGACATTCTGATATTCTATATCTAATGAGATTTTTGTACTCTTAATTATTTGTGGATTAGTACAAGATCACAGTCAAAACAAACGTGCGTGTATGTGTATTTATAAGGGACAATATTATGTTTTAAAAATAGCAATTACAAGCATATAGAACAATTTCATTTTTTATGAAGGTGCCTAATTACTGTAGCTAGTTTGGTAACTTTATGATTAGAGCTAGAAATGGTGAGAATAAGAAAGCAAAAAGTAATTAAAAATTCTTAGAAAAACGCAATACATACTTCTTAATTTTCAAACTTGGGCAGTTTTTGAAATATCTACCACCCCTTAAAAAAAAAAAAAATTCTGTACATAAAAAATGTAAATTACTTAATTATAAACATTACAGACAAAACATCCTTTCTGCAACTAATATTTTAATTTATATATATTTCCATCTGTACTTTAATGACTAGCTCAAACAAATGACCTTTGGTCAAGTATAAAATAAGCAACAAAAGTAATCCGTAATGCAAATTTTAAAATCCATTCCTTACAAGTGGTAGTTTAAAAAGAAAATCTCGTTAAGACAACTTAAGATAGCAATAAATAAATAAGACACATGTGCACAGCCATCACAGTGTTTTCCAGAAAATATCTCATAAAAAATAAGCTATTGCTAGAAATATGTGTATATATATACATTATTAAAAGTAGCACATATTTATATAAATAATAGTATCATCCGTTCTATATTTCTTATCGATTTCTGGCCACGTGTAGTAAAACGCTGTGCTATGATACAATAGTGAACAAATCTGAAAATAAATTCGTATCTAAAAAAGCACCACCAAACAACTCAATACCGAAAATTAAAAAAACCGACTCTCACGTGAGGCTATCATTAATAGTTCCATGAACTCTGAACCTGTATAGGCACGTGTAGTTGGGATTGCCATGATTCGAAAATACCCTCAGTTCAATAATTTCAAAAGTTAGTCCGTGATTTTCGGCAGCGAAATATTGTAGAGGTGGACCGTCGTGGTTATAGTGGTAGGTGCCAATTATTATTGGTTCGGTATCAGTTTCGTTTTTCAAACCGTACACAGCGAAATCTTTGGGAGCTGAATCGATTTTACCATTGGGCATTAACTTTTTACTAATATGTTCGTACGAAAATGCATCAATTTTAATTGGCGCGGCTAGTTTGATAACTAAAAATCCAGGGAAGTTTTGAAAGGCCCAACATTCGCCAGGATTAACTCCTGGTGTTATAACAGTTCTGGGGGTGTTTGTGGGGTACCATAATGGGATGCCAAGTACCGATATGACTGCGGTACCGGCATGATACGTTTCTGAACAACGTGTTGATAACACCTGACCACCAGACGGTTCCATTGCATAGTCCACCAACCCAGTCTTATCGGCATCGTAAATTTCCAGAACTTGTTTAACTATACCTTTAACATACTCATCTGTAAGCGAATCTACAGTCAATTCACCCCGAAATTCTTCCCGGTGTATGCTCTGTTCAAGTTTTTCGATTCGATTATTAAGCTCCTTGGAAATTTTGCTGGTAATGTCGTCCATTATAACGTGACCGCTGCTTTCAATTAAATGGTCGTAGTTCGACTTTAGATTTTGAGTTAGATTTGCAAGTCGTGATTCTAAGTCATTCTTTGCCACAAACATAGAATGGAGCCACTTTGAAATGTCCTTTTCGTTCGTAAGCGGATGTGGGCTTCCTAATATCTTGCCCAAAATTCTACTTACATAGTTTTCCATTTGGACGAAGGAATTGCGACAACACCGCCTCAAATGATGTAACAATTTCGTGTTGCTCTGCAAATTTTCTGCTTTTAATTGGGCCATAAGTAATGACAGTTTTTCATCATATTTCCTTTCCAACATCATGAATTCGACCTTCATTTTTTGTATCTCATTTTCAAGATCTTCGACAGCTTTCCGCTGCCTTTCCAACAGATCATGGTCGGTGTGAATGTCCGATTCAATTTTGCTTGCATAATACGATTTTTCATTAGCGTTCACTTTAACGTCCAATTTGTTATAACCATCAATAATGTTTTGCATTGTAGGACTATGAAGTATTTTTTCTATTAAAACATTTTCTTGATTGTATAATTTGTCGTTTAACAAGTTACTAATTTCTTTTAATTGTTCTTCTGACAATTCGGCAGCTATTTCAGATGCGCTCGGAGGTTCCACTGTAACTTTTTCTTTTATGGTAACAATTTTTTCTATACTCGATTCTGAATCGTAATGTTCTCTATTATGAAATTCTACATCTCTTTTGACAACCCCTTCTGGTTCTACGGTAATTTTTTCATTAATTTTGTCCGTTGATATTGTGGGGGTAGTTAAGTTGATAAAGTTGTTGTAGAGAGTGAAGCTTAATCCGGATAATAACCACCACCCTGCAACCACACTTACTTAATTGAAAAATATACTTAAAGAAAATAATTTTTGTAAATAATAAATATATAAGTAACAATATGTAAAACAAACAAAAGAAAGCTAGAAGCAAAGCCTTTAAGTATATTTTTCCCTTACCTCACCTCACCACCTCTTGATCTCGCTTCGACTGTTTCTGTTCTCATTTTCAATAGAATGTGTGTTAACAAGAATTATAAAAAAAAGCATGAGTTAGGAGAACAAACGATATTACTGTTTTTCATAACTTTTATTTGTTACTGAGTTACATTAAATTCATTTGCCTTAAATATAATTGTTATAACAATACACGGGTACAACTGAAGTTAGTAATAAATATGCACACTAAATGATAAGAAGCAGCACCTTACTGAACGAAAGCGTGATTTTTACGATGACGTAAATCATAATATGTTTTAAAAAAAATATAGTTATATTAGTTGGATAAAATAAAAAATAATTAATTAAAGCTCCATCTCCGAATAAAATAAAACTATATTAAATTAAGTAAAAACAAGCTATAAAACTTAAAACAAAAATAAAAAACACCTAATAATTAATTTAAGAAAGACTAGTATAAAGGCGAGATAAAACTTTTACTTTGAAGAAATGCACTTCACAGAAAATTTTGAAATTCAGAATAAATAATCAGCGGTAGGATTCGGTTAATAATTCAAAAAAATAAGGAAAAACGTTTGTTAAAAAACTAAAGATTATGATTCAATATCGCTAATGTTTAAAGCGAGAAATGTAAATATAATGAGAGAAAAATAAAGATCTATTGATTATGGTGGTTCTTATAATTTTAATTTGTCGATATGCAATGTATTATAAGCATTCTCGATAAATGTATTGGCATAAGACGAGGCAATTTTACCACAGTTGGGGTGGCAGGGTGGGGTAAGGGGAACGCCTAACACCAGCAAGACGTGTAACCCTGTAATAATAGTTGAACAAGTTTAATTAAACTACCAACCGACTGCAATAAAGCTTTCATTACATATTTTTTTTAAATGGCAGTTAATAAGTGCATAATTAATTTAAAAATTTAATTTTGTTATACAATTACTAATAAGTATGTATATCTAGTAGGATAAATAGTCACGATAAGGAAAATGAAAGTGGGACGTTGGATAACAGAAACATAATAAAAATAATAAATTAACTAAAAAATATTTTGTACAATGAAGTAACAAAGTATAAAAATTGCAAATAGGGTATTTTTGGAAGAAACATTAATAAAATGAAGAATGTTAAAATAAATTTGTTCTTTTGTCTATTTTACCTACTTGTATGATGTCAACAAAATAAAAACTTACCTCCCAAAAGCAGTAAAGGTAGCAAACACAGGGCCAAAAGGGACGAAATCTTCTTTTTAGTATCGACAGACTGAAGCAACCAAGTGTCTATCAACATAATTTTACTAACAAACTTGTGAACTTTTTTGC
Source organism: Agrilus mali (assembly GCA_029378335.1). Lineage (NCBI taxonomy): Eukaryota > Metazoa > Arthropoda > Insecta > Coleoptera > Buprestidae > Agrilus > Agrilus mali. The sequence continues at coordinate 22,207,078 of CM055661.1, read as the reverse complement.
CAAACCAAACATAAGCTGCATTATGGGCGTCGTAAATTAAATAGCCAACGGTGGAAATAAAATTTAAAATAGTTAAAAATGTACCGGTAAAAACTGATAAAAATCTATAGAAAACATTCTTTTCTGTTGCTCTGGAACTTTTAGAAGAAACGTAGTGATTATTATTACTGCTAGAAAATAATGCTCGAGGTTTAATTTTTGAACTGTAATTGTCTGAATAATATTTTCGCGTGTAGCTGTTATGCTCGTCGGTTTCGTCTAGCGAAAATGAAGTGTTAGTTTGTTTATCGGATAAATAATCGGAATTTGAATCGTTACTATGAATAGATCTACGAGACATGTTTGGCATGGCAATTACACCTGGCGCTATTTCAACTCTATCTTTCGAATTGCGAGAATAAGTCCAATCGGTCTTCGGGTATTTGCTAAAAGAAAAAAAAACAAACATATTAGTATTACACTTACAATTAATTAATATTTTTATATGAGTATAAGAAAAATATATTGTAGGTATATCTGTTATCACTTAAATGGTAGCACAAAGATAAAAAGTAGGAATATCACTTAATACTGCAGTAATTACCTGCATATGTCATATGTACTTTTAACGTAACAGTTCCTCTGTAATTGTGATTTGAAAACACTATAATATAATTTAAAACATCACGATACGATAACAGACTGAGAACTGATTTATTAAGTTCGCGTTGACCGACTAAACCAAAAGAACGATAAAAAACGATAATAGAAGCAATAAAAATAATTTAATATACGTACTTATATACAAGTAATGTTGTGTTATACTCGAGTGTTTAATTTTTAAACGTATGATAGATATCTTCGTGGTTATCAGAAAAAAATAATGGTTTTTAGAAAAAACAAATTCATGTATATAATTATGTATATTATGTGTTTATAATTAATACAAAATGAAATGGTATCGACCAATTTGCGAAAACCCTATAGTTATGATTGTAATATTTAAATTCTGTGATTGTAGACCTAAAAATAATAAATTACCTAAACTGCACATTATACAAATTTAAAATAACTCCGAAGGTACGTATGTGTGCATATACCAGTGTTTAAATATAAACGGTAAAAAAATGAAATTTAAAATCCAGTCAAGGACAACAAATTAAATCTAGCGTTGACACACAAACACACCTACAAACGTACAGATAAACTCGTATTCTTACATTTTCATAAATATGCAAATATAGAACAGATCAACCTTAACTTTTATAAAAGAGCTAAAAGCGTTTTAATTTCGTTAATATCTAAAATAAAACAACAACAACATTGGAATATTTACAGAGAGAATAGAAGCACCATTGAGTGCATAATGTTCCGACTCATTTGAGGATGGATATTTAAATAGAAACGTATATTTAGATTCGTAATGTGAAGAGGAAATTAGAAAACTATAAAAAAGACTAAAATAGCATTGGTTTGTACAGACAGAAGGAACGCACAGGAAATAGGCAACTAAAAAAATAAAAAAAATATTTACCTCGAGCTATGCAACTTACAATGCACTACTGTATATTGTCGTGCATAACTTTTTTCGCTCTATAAAACACGATTAAATTTTCATCAATTTTACCTTTCCAAATATACGTAAGAAAAGATAATACGATTCTTAAAAAAAAAGCTAATTTAACTTACTTCCAATAATCACCAGCAGCCCTGTAAACATCAAGAGCAGATATACGAGAAGCAGTAGAGCTGTTGCTTGCAGATCTTCTTTTCCGTGCTTCTTCAATTAGTTGATTTTGTACATTTTGATCCTCGGTATGACTTGGAGAAAGTTCATTTTCACCATCTTCTGAAGAATAATCAGAAGTTTTGTAGCGTGAACTTCGTAAAGTTCTTTCAGACCTTGTATTTTTCATTTTATTTGTCGGTTGCTTGGGTATTTCTCTAGTAATGGACTCTAAATTTTGGCCAATATTAGTAATTTTAGCATCTTCATTGGACACCCTGTAACAAAAGAGACGAATTCGCTGATTCTGTTGACTAATTATTTATATAAAGGCACTAATTGTCTTGATTTATTTTTAAGGCTTTACTTGTATAAAATAATCATTATTATTATTTATATTTAAAGATTCTGAATAAAATTAAAACGCAAAAAATAAATAATAATAAATAGTGAAACACCAGACACCCTGTATTTGTAATATAAGAGTTACGAAATGTATATATATTATATAAATATTTAACTAATACTTTTGGCGGGAAAAAATTGATACTGTAAGCCAAATATACGAGGGAAGTTCAATTTTATTAGCATATATTTATAATGAACGGAATCGTAGAATACCGCAAATAAGATTAAGATTATTTAGTGAAAATTTACCTTGTCCCACTTCTTGTTGTTCGTGTTGTTACCGTGCGTTCCAATATATGATTTCCAATTTTATTAATTTCTTTTTCAAATGTAGAATCTGCAAAATAAGGCGTTTTCGATCTTGATCTGGAGCGTAGATCCATTTCTTTTGACCTATTCAATAACAATTACAAAATTCCATTTGAACTTTTTCTATACCAATCTACTTTTTTATAATGTGCACTGTTTATTTTATGATTCGAAAATAACACTCTAACGAAAAGTTCGGTACTATCTTCTAAAGCAACACTCGCTTTAAACATAGGCCAGTATTATTTTCGGTCGGTACCAACGGATAAATTGAAAATTTAAAATTAAAACGCACACGTCGCACGTCTGGTGGTCCTTTATTTGTGTTTATTTTCGGATTACCTTTACGTGTAGAATCTTATTATTCACTGTTCACCGTCACTGCACAAGTTTTCACTTCGTTAGTTATTACTTATTCGTTGAAATAATATGCAAAACATTATCGATTTAATATTTAACTGATAATAATTATCGCTTCGGAACGCAAACCTTGTGCTGTTTTTCGCCACGAATCATTCTATAATCTATAAGCAAATTTGGGCGAATGCTCACAAACACGCATACACATACACACACACATAAACGATTATGGGATACAAATAAGCTGTAATGACGTCACCTACGATTATAAATACACGTACAGATTATATGTTGTTTAGCTAAGAATAGTACATTTTGAACCCTATGTAAACTAATCTTAAGACGTACTACAACTTTCCATAACTTGTTTTTCGTTTGTTTTCACGATGGTCATGTGACTTGTACGGAACACGTAATCACCATTCCGTAATAATATTTCTATTATAGAAATTTATTTCATCTCTTCTTTGTACGTACGCATTTCTGATTCAAAGAGGGAACTGTTTTACGTGTTAAGTGGGTGGCGCCATCTACAACGATGATATGACTTTATAGTTCAACTTTATTACGACAGATGTCACCAACAGTTCAAATTTATGACAAATTTGAAATTACGTATATATAAAAATATCTGAATTTAAAGGAATATAAGACAGATTGAATTCAACGAAAACAATAAAAAAGAGAATGTATTATTTTTCTTTTTGAGCAGAATTTAAAATAGAAAATCGTGCACAATAAATGAATATCTAAAATAGCGATTCGTTTGTTTTATCAATTTGTCTGACTTTGTAATTTAATATCAATATATTTAAACCATATGTCTTGTTTGTTGAGGAAATTATTCCGAAAAACTGAACACCCAAATAAATAAAGCGAACGTTTTTCCAAGAAATTTGAAAGACTGACTGCATTACATGTATGCATGAATGTATATTTTAGAAGAAATAGAAGAAAGAGGCAAAGGTGAAGGTAGATGGATGAAGGGGAGGGAGGGGTAAGGCCCAAAGCGCAAAGCCAAAGTCAGATACCGACACCCTCTTCAGCTCAGCTGCTGCTTCAAGCTCGTAAATAAAAGAGTCACAGTTGGCTGCTCTTATTGTTTTTCCGAGAAGAACGCAGCATGCTAGCAAACAAAGGACTAATGGAACTGTCACTTGGATATCGATAAATTGTTTTATACTTTATTTTGTCACATCATTTCTTACCGCGAATTCCCAGAACGAGGGGTTCAAAGTTTACACTCGGCTTTTACCCTCTAATATGCTTTGACGACAGTTCTAGGAAGTTTTTCTTATTAGGTAGAGAGGGTGATGAAACAAAAGGAGAGTTGATATATTATAAATAATTACCTACATAATAGGAAAAATTTTCTTGTCATAATAATACCTAATGTTTTTAAAGTCAACAATTTTATCATATAGATAAATCTATTTACATACATATATTACGTATTATATTTAACGAATACAAGGGCATGCTGCATAACCTTCTGGTGACCTCTTTGGTTGATTTAAGTCGTTTCTTTGAATTGAAGTGTGAGAGAATTTAACAGAGAAAATTAGTTTCCGCAAATATTAGGAGGCCCGTTCTTTTTGCTTAATCTAAGTTCAACAACTCGATCTTTATTTAACACCTATGTACATACATACATATATAAACATTTTCTAAGACACTTCCGGAGATAGCTCTGGGCCCTGGGTATTTTTTTTTTATTTTTTTACATATAACATACGTCTGTAGGGCTCTATTATTGAAATTACCTATTTCCTTTTTCTAAAAGTCAAAGCTTACTAGGTAGATACATCCGATACAAAAAAAATAAGATGTTCATTTTTTTTTTGTTTTAAGTAATCATTCATTTGAACAATTGAAGTCTAATACAGTAACTTTTATGAGATCTATTGATTACCAAGACATAATTTAATTTTTGTGATAGAGATGTTATAAACTGTCAATTACACTACAAGAATTTCAGATTAGGATTAGACAAAAATATGTTATCATCCATGTATGTAGGTATATATATGGATATTAAATACAAAATCCGAACAGAAATGTAAATTTTTTTCCCAGAAAAGTAGGCAATTAATATAATGACGACAAGAAAGTTCAAACAGATCACTGAGGGATTGGATTACAAGATTCCCAGAAAATACTTATCATTGTCAATTACAAAGTAAACAGTGGATTAAAAATTGTATAAATTTTTATACCTATTCATTTCTATAGTGAACAGTTTTTAATTAGGTAATTATTTTAAAAGTAATTAACGCAGCACATCCACATTGTAAAAATATTAATGAAAAATCATTTGATTTAAATAAATTTATGAACGTATAAAATTAAAATAGGCATGTACCTACTAATTGTAAGTTAAAAACCGCAGATAGGTACGTGATCACATGTGTGTAAATAATTAGAAATCATTTCTGCGAATAATTTGCACCTTAACAATAATTATTGTGGTTTTGCGAAAGTGAAGTAGCTAGAAAACATATTTTTAACACTCAATACCTACCTACCAATCCAATAACTAATTAAGAAGGAATTCATATGAATTTTTTTATTTGTTATACGGAGTGTTTGATAATATTGTCTCAAAAACATTCCTATACGTACCTACCTACATATATATTTTACACCAGAATAGGTGGAATGTCTAAAATACTTTTGTCCACACGTGGGCGTTTTTATTTATATACCTTCTAGGAAAAGAGCGATTTAAATCTAAATACGACCAAATACATAAATATGTAGGAACTTTGTGTAAATACTGCCAACCTTTCTCTGTCTAATTGTAAGAGCTACACATATACATAACTAACTACCTACTATTTATATTAAATTTTTTATTATTCAGTTTAAAGGCGTAAATTTCTACGTAGATAGGTACGTCACATAATAATATTGAAGTCACTGTATGTAAATGTACCACTTGGCGACATCTAACAGCGGGAAGTCAAATGATTGCAAGAAAGATTACTTTAAGCTTGGAGTAGGTACCTAGGTATAAAATTGATTGTAAAAAAATAAAAAAAAATATTAAAACAATTAGATAGGTAGGTACCTACGTATGTATGTACGTAAATAAAATTTTTAATGTGCGTGTTATAATAGTTTTATTTTTGTATACCTGCCCAGGTACCTACCAACCTACCATTAATAAATTTCTGCGAAACATTGATTAGTTGTATGTACCAAGAAGTCGATTCTAATTTGGTCATCGCAAACTTGCACCTACCTAATAATACCTACATTATTTTACGATTAATGACGATTTTATTATAGATATATATATATATATATATACAACAAAGAAACGTCACGGTTCGTTCGTGTGGTGTCACGACCCCTTCTGTGAAATTTTTATTTTTATGATTTCTCGTGTCGAATCGATCGCACACGAAACTATTCTAAGAAAAATTACTTGTAAATTCCCCGAAACGTAAATATAGCTAATAAATTTCTCGGTAATCCTCCAGACGACAACTCTAATATTATTAATATTATATTAGCTATCTATGTAGGTATATAATAATACATAAATACCTACTAACTAAATGGGCAAAACGAACGCTGCTACCTATAAATAAAATACGGTACGTTTTAATTAAATGAATTACTTATAATAGCGCAGTGCATAGAATTAATTAATTGAAAGTATCATCTAATAGTGTTTAGAGGGTTGACATGTCATATTTTATCGTTAGATGAAAAAAAGTACCTATACATAGGTAGCTTTCGAACATACGTACTGTAGATGCCAAATTTTAATTTCAATGACGTTTTCTCTGCGCAACTTACAATAAGCACCTATGTACATATGTATGTATATCAGTAAATTCTTGAAAATCTATAAATAAGAGGGACGCAATTTTTTACAATACAACTACAACGTTGCCATAGAAGATTAGTATGATACGTACAACTATCAATTTTTTTTTTAGATATTAATTTACAAAAATCATAGTTTTATACATCACAGTGTTTTTTTTTTCTTGATGAAAAATTTGAACAAAAAGAAAATGACGACATGAAAATTGTTTTTATAATAATACGAACATTTTGTACCTGTGTATGTATGTATGTAGGCACACATAAATAACATGTGCCTACGCCAGCGGAACAATCATATCAATTTGCCATTTCTACGTGGGTTTTAAAATTATAACAGCAACTTCATCTTCCCACAAAGTCACAAAACCGAATAAGTGACGTTAGACCGCTTGTATAAAAATAAACGAAAAAATTGACATGTAGGTATTTTGTGAATGAACGTAAACTCAAACTACAATATGTACCTATTTCCATTTAATAAAATAATAATTGTTTAAATAAATGTCTTAATATATCTATATAAATAAAAAAAATAATAAACGTACCTACTGTATTAGTTCCCAAGTGTTAGAATTCCTCCCTTTTTAAAATTCACACATTTTCTTTTATTTAGCGAATATTACTGTTGTTGTAAATTTTTGGTCATTCGCAGTCGTGGATCTCCTTTACCGCTTTTTTAACGCAATAAGCACAAAATAAAAGTAAACTGATGGTCAAAAGTCCAACACTAGTCATGATTGTTACAATTTCACATAAATTTTACAAAATAACTGTCAATCAATCTACTAATATCTCTATCCTATCGTCCGTCACCTACTAGGTATAACAACAATAAAAATAAATACAATAACCAGAAAAAAAAATATTTTCTATTACACCGCATTTTAAAACAGTTTACAATTATTAGTTTATGTACCTATGTAGTAATAATTATTAGAAATAAACGAATCGGATCGGATCGTTTCTGTTTAAACAGAAAATATTACAAAAGAACATCGGTTGAATAATTCTAGAAATAAAATAATTTCGAGAACGACATTCGATTCTGGGAAATATCGTAATAAACCACGGGTGACGCTCTAATTTACGAAAATAATATTTACTCTGATATGAACTGAAAAATATAAAATTAGAATAGACAAAAAACAAAGAAAATTCAGTATGCGTATCCATGGTAGGTATTACATATAAACAATTAAAATTAATATCGACTGTCAAAAATGATACTGATAAATGTTGTTTTATTTATTGTAATGTTCATCCCGAAATCAGTAAAGAATGACAACAACCGTGATCGCTGTTTTCAGTGCACGAGTGTCACAGCATCATATTTCGATAAGTGCAATTACGGTCTAGGATGGTTGTTATTTGATAACAACAAGGAGGACGTTGACGACGAAGTATATCGACATAAAAATGTTGTGTCCAATTCGACCGTGGGATTTTGCAATAGATCCCGGGCAGGCTGGTGTTACACTGTCGTGGTAAAAATGGATATAACCGGCATGGTGACGTTTAGAACTAGGAGGTTTTGTTATCCATCACGGAAACTTTGCGCCCATAGGTACAGAAAGAAACTGGTCAACTTTATTGAGAGTAACGTTAGTAATAATGAGGAAGCTTTCGATGGCTTGTTATTTTGCGATGTGTGTAATAGTGACATGTGTAACAGTCGATTGATAAACGAGGACTTTTTTCATCTTATTCCGAACGGATAGGTACCTATATTAATTGTTTATTAAACGTTAATTTTGAATTTGATACAGAAATCTAATTTACAACCTCATAAATAAATAATAAATACCCTACAAAAAATATTCTTACAATATTTGGTGTAAATGCAACTTTGACATTATTCTACCATTAGGTAGGTATCATAGATAGATATGAACATATAAAAAATTTGACGAATTGAAACAATTAAACAACTCATATCCAACAGCCATATGTTTGTGGATAATTCTGGGAATTTTTTGACCTTCGAAACAACTTTCAGATGGTGACAAATGAGAAAGACATTAGATTGTCTATTAATTCAATTTACTAAGTTTGCAAAGGTCTTTAAATTACAAAGAACGGTTTTATTTGAAACAGATAGATATTGCCAATTTTTGTCTACATATGTACCTACTACCTAAATACTACAGAACGGCAGAAACTGTCTTTATAATGATTTTAAAATTAAAAAAGTTAATTACGTACAAGTTGGTAAAATCAACATGTACATGTTACGTTCGGAAAGTCTTCCGTCACTACTTTTAGAGTTCTACGAACGTTTCCAAATGTGTCGGAGAGAGCTTTGCGTTTGCGAGGCTTCTGTTCAGGTATTATTATTATACTTACACGTAAAAAAGTAAAGATACGATACGATACGATACACATACATACATAGATGTAGGTATGTATGTATATGCGTCGATGTAAATAAATTTTATATTACGTCCCGAGTTCCAAGAAGCGGAGATTCCCTGAAATACTGAACACGACACATCCCCTCCCTCCAAGATCTACTTAGCGTGAAGTGAAATCACGTTCTCGTACTTCTCAGAAGACTAAAAACGCGCTCCATCTCTGTCGTTTTTCCGTAACGCAACGTATGTCCCTCTCTTCCAGCTGTAACCGAGGATCAGGCGTAAACGGCCGATCTCTCTGCCTTCGCTTCTAGTCTAGTGGCGAAGCGAAACAACTGAACGACGACTCTCTTTTCGCCAGTAAAGTTGGAGTTAGTGATGGACAAAGCGTTACGTGTTACGTGGTCCGCGTTTCGCTTACTCTAAAACAAATAAAAATACTTTACTTACAACTCTTCTATTATAATAACTGACGATTAACACTAGCGATGCATACGATTAGTAACAATTGTGAATTAAAACATAGCTAACATTTACTTAAAAACTCGTTAGGATATTTTAAGTGTTTTATATTATACCTACATAGATACCTAAGTAGGTATCGTTCGTACGTATCCCAAGTGTTAAGTTTTGTTAAGTTTGTTTTATTACAATTACACTGGATGGATGTCGAGCATAATGGAACGGACCTCGTAATAAAGGAAACCTTAGGTAGGTACCTACGATCAGAAAAGATTTTTTTTGTATACAATATAACAGGGATTTGTACACATGTACGGAATATTCACACGGACACACACACACGTACTGTAGGTACATATATCGGTACCACCGTCCGAAAGCGATATATGTATGTATGTATGTATGTATAGAGAGTTTACATGTGGTTATTTTTAGAAAGGTTGATGAATGAAGGCGTAAATTGAGGTTAATTCAAGTGAAATTTAATGGTAGATTATGTCGTAACCATTACTCCATGGCTTGGCCTCTAATCTGGACCTAACATATGATTTTGTAGTAAATTAACCTTATCGTTTAAAAATTAAATTTTCGTCTATTTATTGTAACGTTGTTCTATTTCGTGTAATAGACAGAATGGTATCGGTGTCGGTACCAAAAAGTTATGAATTAATGATCTAAAGACACCTGGAAAAGTATTCAGGGTTTTTAAACTTGACGCATCAGTTTTCATTTATTCATACAGAGCACACATGTACATAAATAGTTAAAATTATTAATGTTATGTGTATTTCAAGTTTTTTTGATACCTTAACATTTTCTTTATCCTGTTACCGTTTTTGTGGCACTAGTATACAACACAGGTACCTACTCTGAATCGTTTAATTATTAATAACCCGAACTAGGATGATATCGTCCTATCAAAAAGTTAATTTCGTGGGTATATTGTAGATAGAGCATTTTTAATAGGTATAAGAAACACAAAAGAAAAAAAACGTAACGTACGTTACGATTTGTACTCTTGAAAATAATGACCTTTTAGAGGTCGAAAAAATAAACAATTTTATTGAAGCATTCTTTGTGTGTTCCTTATAATTTAATAAAACGTTAACTTTGTTATAAAAGTAATGTAGGTACAGGTATAAGTTTTTGCATACGTACCTATAATATATATTAACTATAAAACACAACAGGTACCTACCTACAGATAGTATAATAATAATAATAATAATGTGTAGGTACCCGGATACGATTTGGAAATATGCTTCCGGTTCATAAAAACGGCACGGCGTCGTTGCCAATTAGGTACCTACATATATATCATTGCTACCGGTCGGTTTTAACGTCACCATAATTCCTGTCACGTGTTTTAATCACTAATGAATATTTATGTATGTATGTACCTAGTTGCTTGTATGTGTGCTTCAAATTAAATACTTATAGATTTAGGTTTTAGTAATTTTTCTTTTTAAAAACAAAAATAGGTACCTAGGTAACTACGCGATTACAATTTATTTATGGTACCTTAGGTACCTGTCTTGTTTTTGTTTTTGTTTTCGTTTGTTTGACGGAGTACCTACCTAGTAGGTACGTAGGTAGCTACTAGGTATAATAGTTCAATTGTACCTAAATAGATTAATACAAATAGACGTGTATATCGATTAAATGTGCATAAGCATCGGAAATTAAAAAAAAAATGGCAGTACGAAGCGCATGTGTGGGAACGAACGTATCTACTACTACTACTACCTAGACGGCAGCGGTATCGATTTTTAGGTCAAACAACCCCCCAAAGAAATAAGCGACGGTTTATTTTAAATTGTGCATGTAGTAGGTAAAAATAGGAAGAGAATTTTAAGAATGTTGCGACGTTATTTATTGGTAGGTAGGTAGGTAGGTCACGCTAACTGCGGCGTCATTATCTAATTTAAACTATCGTTTGATCGATTTTTAACATAGGTACCTACCTACATAAATAACATGAATGAATGAAGAAAAGGAAATAACCTTTTCTTGTACCTACACCATTACCATTTTATTCAATGACCTAAATAATAATAATAACAATAGATATAAATCATGCTTTTTTTCGAAACAGATAAAACATTAGTAGGTACCTAATATTATCGATTTATTCTTAATTCCTTTAGAGTGTTCACACCTACCGATAACAACCAACCGTATCTGTAATGATGTGTAGGAATGACTTCCTTAAATTGTTCGATTGTGGAAAAATACAATTAGCTAATGTCAAAGTGCGTGTTTGTTGCGTATTTTAACGATGCGTTTCGTTTCGAAGAATAACAAGTTTCTAGTTAGGTACCTATGTATGTATGTATGTAAGTACGTACACGTTCAAGTTCCTAGATTCGGAAAAAATCTTAATCACCAATCAAATTTTTATCTGATTATTGTTTCAAAATAGGTACCTATCTACCTATGAACTAAACGATAAACAGAAAAAATCGTCAAGGTCAGTAATTAATCATTTGTGGAATTAAGCACATAATAGTTAGGTACTTATCCACCTACCTACATACATACATACATACATACTACACTACATATGTATGTATAAATATAAACTACATTTTTTTTTTTGTTATCGATTCCTCGAATGTTTATTATGTCGGTGAAAGTTATCTATTTTGTTGAATGTAATGTACATGCATAATTTATAAGTACGTACCTGCCTATATTGAAATAGATACATAATACCTACCTACCTACCCAGTTAGTTCGATTTACAAAGTCACTAAAATTTCCCGAAACTAAGCTAAGCGATTCATAAGACGTTAAGTTGAGCGAGCTGCACGTCCTGCAGAACACCCACCCTATTTCATCAAAAGCCTTCACTGCCTAAAAAATGTTTTAATTACCATATATGTACAGTGTGTATATTTATCTATCTATCTTGGAAAAATCGTTTTGTAGAACTCATTAAACGTTAGTTTATCGATACCTACAACTAATCGATTTACACACTCGTCGTCTCTGAGAATAAATCATTATGTTTTGTTTTCCGCGAAAGTAAAACCTGCTTATCAGATGATAATACGTACATAGGCTGATCGAAAGTTACCGAGAATTAATCTGCGCACAATACATAGGTACTTACTTCCATTAAGTAGGTAGGTAGGTACCTTACTAACATAACTACTATCTACTTATTATACATATATAAATTAGTGTATGATATCACGTTGTGTCATAATCTGTATGTAGGTACCTAGGTCCTAGGTACTTGCTTATTGACGATAACTACATATCTGTCATTGTCAATTTTGATTCTGAAGTGAATTGTAGTGTTCTATGGCGCCATGACCGCTATTATACGAAAGGTAAAGTAAGTTTTTCTTATTTCGTTTCCACAAATTTTCGGTTTGTTCCTAATTGTGGGTAACTTGAAAAGTTGCCTAAAAAAGACACCCCCTAGCTCTCATTACCTATCAATTAAATCAATTATTGATTAAATACTTTTTTGTAGGTAAAATTCAAGTGTACAGTCCGGTGTAATTTAATTGCAATGACTAGTTCACGATAACGATAAAATAATTATTACAGAGGTATGGTACCTACCTATAAAGAATTTTTAGGTCAATATACATTTAATGAATAGAATGGATGTGTGTGTGTGTGTGTGTGTTGTGTATGTGTAAGTAAATTTACCTTGACACGTTTACACATTAATTTAATCGATTGTATATTCTTTTGTGTTATTCTTCGATTTTATAAATTGTTTATTATTTTCTGTAGGTACGTGTACATTTTTGTTTGTTTCGAACGTCGTCGTTTCCACATTTTTAATGTTTTCTTGATAGTGTTAGTAGCAGTGACGTTAAAATTACATACATATCTTTTCCAATAAGTTTTGTTGTTATCAGGATTTGCGGTTAATTTTTTTTTCTCGGTACTTTATGATATTTTTTTTTTTTCTTGTAAACAGCTACAGCTACGTATGTACGTACGTACAAGTAAAATAATTTAAAATAACTACAGATATGTATAATATGACCATGTTCTTTCTAGTCCAGAGTTGAACTGACAATTAGTTCTGTTCACAACAATTCAGTTCCACGAACGAAGAGAATAACATTGTTTAGAATTCCGCGAAAATTTATCTTGATTACAAAGCGAATTGAGTCGAACTCCTCGTTGACAATAAACATACTGTTGATTGCTGATGCTATGATGATGATGATTCTAATTCTGAGATGACACGTTACAGATAGATATACTGTATGATGAACGAACGCCTGTCGACAACCTAATCACAATCACGATCGAATTTTTATAAATTCCACACGCATATTATTAATTAGTTACTTATTGTTAGTTAGTATCGATTAAAAATTTCTGTGACAAGCAAGTTGACGTCACCACTACACTACACTACACTACGAAAGTACATGTACCATATGTATGTATGTAGTAGGTATTACTTAATTTGTTGATATGATTAGGGACGTGTTTGTAAATATTATACATATATTTCAACTTATCTGATAGGTACCTAAATATTAGTAGATACGTACTAAGTTATTTTTCGTGTGATAAAAGCGGAGTGGAAACAATATTTGCCCGTAAAGATGCCTTTGTATACTTGGAAGTCATTTAAAGCGATTTTTACCAAGAATCGAGTCTTGGGTCATTATTTACCGATGCGATGCGGTTCGGCGCAGTTTCGTCGAATTTTCGTAGGAGGCGAAAACCATTTCGAAATTAATTTCCAAGGCAATAAATACGTAAATCTTTTATTAGTCATCTACATAGGTACCTATAATCAGTTTTAAATCATTTTCAAATTCCATTTTTAGTTTTCGATTACTTTATTTAATTTTACAGTTTTAATGTCATATTCATAATGTAGATTCACATTTACTTATTTATTATAACGGTAAATTGCTTGGATATATAAAAGTTTATAAAAATATTCACAATTTCCAACTTAATGTAAATGTATAGTTTTTCTATAATCAATAATTTTTTTCTTCAAATTTTATATTCGGTAATCTCAGAAATAATAGGAAAAGTGGTCTATTTTCTTAAATAGGTAACTTTAAAACTATTTATTGTAAAAAAAAAACATATATTTGAGACCCTCACAACAAGCCCTTTCATTGGATATGTCACACGGTGCACTTTGCAAAAAAAACTCCAATTTGTCCCCCAAAAGTGACTCTCGACCCGTATCTTCAAAATTCGTCTATATATTTATTTATTTACTCGACTTAATTGGAAAATTTAATTTTTTTTGTTTACTTAAATTACTCCCCTATTTTATTGTTCCGAACCTTAAACTGGACATTTTGCATGAATTAATACTTAAAGTGGGGAAAACGAAAAATTCCCTATTTTGTATCCATTTCATTACACTTACAACAAACAGTTGAATGTCCAATTCAGAAAAATGATGTTGTTTTGTATGAATGCTGCGTCTGCAATGCGATGTCCGTCCTAGGCTAACTCGAACGGACAACCGGACAGCTTCTATCACATTCTCGGAAGCCCATTCGTTTGAATAACCAGTTTGATCATTAACCGTCATGCCCATCTGCACTTTCTATTCAAAAGTCCTCTCGGAGGCCTCGCCCACCGATTCCCCGTACGCACGACCGGGAGGTTAAGAGCCTCCAAGGACGCCGAGATTGACCTGGAGGCCGAATTTTCGCGGAATTTCAAACGGAAAAATTAACGCTTTTTAGCCTCCAGCTTAATCCATCCGCAACTAATTTTTTTTTTGTTTTACGAGTATTTTTATGAATGTGAATGTGTATGTGTGTGTCATCATTATAGCAGTAATTTATAAGAATCGCTTTAGAAATAGTGATGACAGGCGATTTAATTCGAAACCGTTCTGAAAAAAAGTAGTTACATGTGTACATATTCTCGACTTACAATTGGGAACAAGTGAAATTTTATTATTTATTAAAGTTATTGTAAATAGTACCAATTTTATTTTAGGCTGAAGAACATTGGGGATGGCATTCTCCTGCAATGCTAGGCTGTAGAACCGTGTGCCCAAAATGTCAGCACCAGTTCGTGTGCTGTCCTCCAACCCCCTGTTGCAACGTTCGTCGTTCTCTACATGGGCTGAGCGGCGGGGGTCTGGTGTCGACCTCACACACCACAACAGCCCCCACCACAAACAATTGCACGTCTCCTCAGGTGTCCCCGAGTGCACCTCTTGCGTTCGTAATGCCACCGTTCAACACCCTCTTCCAACCAACTTTACCGCCTCAAGAATCGAGACCAGAATCGGAACTGGACCGTTTATCGAACACCGTCCATGTCCTGCGACAATCGGGCTGGTACTTCGAAGGAATCTCATTTCAGCAAAGTCACGATCTACTCCAGGACAAACCGTTGGGAACATTTTTAATTCGCGAGAGTTCCGATCCCCGATTTTTATTTTCTTTAAGTGTTCAAACGGAAAGAGGACCGACGTCGGTACGAATACATTACATAAACGGTTATTTTCGTCTCGACGCACAGAATCATCTTCAGGCGGCCATGCCTATGTTTTCTAGTGTCGTTGATCTAGTGCAGCATTACGTAAGAGAAAGTCGAAATGCGAAGGGTAGCGCCCACGTGTGGGTCGATCCGGATGGCAAATGGTACAGTGCTATCTTGTTAGTTAAACCGTTGAGAAAAGACAACGGACCTCCTAGTTTAAAACATTTGTCGAGGTTGACGGTTCATGCGGCGCTCGAAAATTCGACGCGTCCCCGATTACATCTACTGCCTCCCCCTCACACTCAACTAGAACTACCCCCGTCACTAATCAAGTATTTGGCTGAATATCCGCATTCGCTTTAACCACCGTATGTATCACTTGTCCACACCGCCACCAAAGCAGGGACTGGTACCTTTACATACCAGCCTCGATCGACGTGAGGAACACCAGAAAGTATTGTGTCTATTATTGACAAGGTAGTTTTTAATCAATCAAAATCTTTCATTAATTTGCCTCCTCAAGAAGATATAACTAACTACCTCCTATCTATCTAACTAATCTATCCTACCCTCTCTCTCTCTCTCTCTCTCTCCTTCCCTCCCTCCTTTCTCAAACAAAACACGATTTACCAAGGTGTGCGAATATTCGGATCTTTTTAATTAATTAAAATGACCCAATCCATCATTATTTGCACATAAATAGTTATTGAATACAATCAGCCAGAATAGTACTACTTATTAACTATTATACTTTGGTATAGGTAATAGTACATACTTATTTTTGTAATTTGCTTCTGTTTTAGTATTTTTAATTAAGTATATTATTATGAATAATTCTAGTGAACTCTAATCGTAGTGGTGTAAGTAGTATCTATCTACAATGCCTGCGGAGGGTACTTTCATTAGGGGTGCGCTTCGATACTAATAGAGTCATTGGAACTTATTGATCATAATAATTATTAAAAGAAAGGCGTTAGTTATATCTTCTGTTTTTATATTACCGTTTTCATTTGTTCGTTCTGTTTATTTCCTTTTCTTAGTAGATATGTGGCAAAATAATGTTTTTATATTCGTTCGTTTGCCAGTTGTTTAGAATAATATGAGATTATTTATTATTCTGAATATTATTTATTAAATTATTTAACTTTAGTTGAAATTAAAGCTGCACAACCGATATGTACCTATTTATGTAAAGGACAAATACCTACAAAGTGTCCATTTTAATTGCCAAAAGATAAATCGAATCGTCCAGTTGAATTGCTGCTTTCTGTCTATTTAAGGTACTATTTTGTATGTGCCATTTCGGTTTTAAGCGGCAAAAATTATTGTAAATTGTACCGACGAAAAACTTTTATAAAGTTTAAATGAATATTCTCTTTTATAATAGAGAGACAAACGAGCGCGAAAAAAATAAGAGTAAAAGGATTTGTCGAATAAATAAATACATACATACATACATAAGTAGATAAGTACTTAAACTAAATTTTAAACTATCATGGTACAATCACGTTTTCCTTTCTTCTTTTTTATATATAATAACGAAGAAGTACCTATTCGTGTAATTATACTTACATAATTAAATTAGAACCTACAAGCAATTATAGAAAGTGGCAAGTATCGTTGCCGCCTTTCTGGCCTTTTGATTGAAAATATGCATTACATTACATGATGTAGCTTTAATTTATGTGCCTCATAAATGAATCTGTGAATTATTTATTTTAATTTACTTGTGTGTTAATAAAAGTGCGTGTCCACGAATGCCATTGTTAATATGTTTGCTGATTTATACATAAATAAATATATGTATACATACGTATGTATAATATGCATAAGAGTCATTAAAATTTAAGTTTCTGCATTTGTCGAAATTCCATTTATTATCCATCTAGCGTTTAAGTGTATAAATTATGGTATTACTATTATTACAACTATTTATTCTGCAACACATTGTACTCTGATATTAATAATCTTTATGAGAGAGACTGTAGTCAAATGCGCCTATATACATACATAAATAATATTTAAACTGTTTGAAATAAACAAATATATTTTTTTAAACTGTCTCTTATTATAAACTTTGTAAAAAGTATCCCATCTCCTTCGTAACAAAGTGAAAAACGACAAGGGAAATAGTTTCTGAGAACATATCTTAGGAACAAACCTTGTAAATACTTTTAAATAGTTTAAAACTATTATTACAAGCACAAACTGTAATATCCATGATAATTATTAATTATTGTTACCACAATGTGTAAATTTTGTTCATCATTATATTTTGCAAACGGACCTCGTATAGTGTACTCTATGTACCTCTATTCATATATCTATGGACTTGCTATTGTTTGAACGGCCATTGCGTTTTTGGCAACCGGTAGAAATAATTGTTTATCGAGATATACCTAATACATTTTTATGTCCAGTTGTAGAAATTAATTAATTGAATTAGTTCGTTTAATTATTGTGATGTGTTGTGTTATGGCAATCCTAATCGGCATTCAAAAAAAGAACACCTTCGTATTTGAAGTTGATGATTGGTAAGCGAATTTAAATACAAATGAATATGACACGTGCTAATTAGTCCTACTTTTATATGTTTATATGTTTCTTTACATACGTGTTTAAAAGGTACAGTTATATTTCATTTGTTTTGCTATTTATCTTTCTAAAAATTAAAAATTACTTTTCTGACAAGTAACATAACCTCAAAACACATATGACTGAGACATTGGCGCAGTTACAAAATTCTCATTCTTTTAAATACACACTTGAGATTTATTCAAACAATGTAGATACTCTTCATAAAAAGAAATTGGTTTATTTATAGATGGCATGATGCTAAACTTAATTACCGCGTAATAATTTTACAATGGTTTAATAGACACTATATTTATAAATAATAGGTACCTTCGTACAGATATGTACATACGTAGGTACGTTGTGTGTTATTTTATACAAAGAGAGAATTACAAATTCGGTTATTTATTGAAATATTATATTATACATATGTGTAAACAAACATTTGTGTATTATCTACTGCAATTTAAATAATTGTTAAACGTTTGTCTTTAGCCCATTTTCTTATCACTTTGGCAATATGTTCAGCTTGAGACGAAACACTATTTCGTAATAATTGAAGAACGTCTCCCAACAAATCCACAGAGAATTTTTGTGCTATAACACCCTGTATAAATAATATTTAAATTATCATTTCTATAGCAATGAATTCCACCCATATTATTATTCAATTATAGTGTTGTAAAAAAAGCTAAATGATTTAAATCTGTGTAATAAGAATTGTATTTTAGAGCCACAATTCGTAGAAACGAAATCCAAATGTGATAGAGGCCTCCCTCCAGCTGGCGGTTGCATATCTGTATTTATATTTAGGATTATACGCTTGAATATTTTTAGAATTGCGAGAAATTAACAATAGGTTTTTTTTTTCATTTCAAACAAACAACAGTATAAAGTGAACGAGTAAATATTTCTTTAAACTTAAACAAACATACAGGAGCCCTCTTATTACTTTTCCACAATTTCAACAGCAAAAAAAATTGCACACAATTTATTCATCTGAATTTCAATTAGGTGTCTCGTGTTTAAAATAAAATAAAGTTTTTAATTACCTGAAAAACTCCAACAATAGCGCCCCTTTTTCCTTCCCAGAATTCAGGTACGGGCTCCAACCTGTCTAGCATATCGAATGCTTTGGTTGCATACCAAAACTCTCCCATTCTGTAGCAATCGTTTGCGATGAGAAGCAAAAGATTAAAACTTTCTGGACTACTCTCCATTTTCAAATACAATTCCCATGCGAGTCTCGGTTTTTTATTCATTATATAACATCTGGCTAAATGGAAATTGTAAACTTGGTCGTTTTTTATGTTCGGTTCTTTTATTAAAAGAAGAATTTCTTCCGCTTCGCGGTATTGTCCTTTAGAACATTTTGCCTGTGCATAATTAAAATTAAATACGTCATCTGCAAGAGAACATAAGAATACTTTTAATTTTTTGAATTACTTGTACCTCTTTAATTAAATTTTACCTGAATGAAAGTAACTTTTGATTGATGTCAGATATAACAAAACTTCATCAAATTGCCCTGAAAGGAAGTAAGCTGAAGCCATACATTGTCTTCCGGGAATTGTATCTTTTTCACTTTCGGAATTTCCGACCATATGAAAATATTCTTCGGCCTTTTTTATATGCTCAATCTGTAGAGTTATTATAATTTTTTTACTTTCGTATAATTTTAGTTAATTGTTGACTTACAGAGTTAAGTTCTTGCCCTAGAACAGCATTGACTACTCCTTTAAGAATATATTCTTGAGGTACTGCAGGTTCCAAATTTTTTATAAGCTCGTAAGCCTCCTTGCTATTATTTTGTTTCAAATAGTAAATGGTTAGGTTTAATCTAGCTTCAGGTACAACATCAACCAAAGATGGAAATACCTAAATACATAATTTTTATGTACCTATGTATCTCGTGTACCTAAATATGTTTTAATAGTAATATATATATATATACTTGTAAAGCATCCTCTCCGTTTCGAAAAACAGCTAAATTATGTTGTACCAAATCGTGGCCAAAGCCATCATGGGTGCTGATTTCTGTTAAACTTCGTATTTCGTTTTCGGCATCATTTAAGCTATATAATCGAAAATGATTACAAGCCTGAATGCAATACAATACTTATTAGATTATTATGTTACAAATACTATAAACTTACTTTTAAATTAGTGGCTATAAGAGAATCTGAATGTTGGCTCAGATAAATTGTTAAAGCTTCTTGAGATGCGTCGTAATAATCCAATTTGTAGTAACAAAGGGCCATATAAACATTTAAAGCCCAATTGTTTCTAAATTAAGTAGGATTTATTTAAATGCAATTATTATGTAGGTACATACATGTTTATTACCTACCTATTTCTTTGTAATAGTTTTTTGTAAATATTTATTGCTTCTTGATAATGAGCCCTCATATAATGAATCGATGCCAAACTTAGCTGATCTTCCACTACGTCTTCTAGTTGTTCGTGGTACTGCATTAAGGCATTTTCGTCGTCGAGTTTATGGGATAAATGAAAGTTTAATCTTATTTTTAGAGAGTTCGAAGGTACTTCCTCTAAAGCTTTTTTAGATTCTAAGTACATACCTTAAAACATATATAAATATATCTAATTATACCTTTTTTCAAAGTTCCCTGTATATATTTACCTAAGTAAAAGTAGCAGCAGGCGATGTTCACCAATAAATTTTCTAGTTTAGGATTAGTTTTTAAAAGGTCTTCGTAAACATTAAGCGCTTTTTTGTAATTTCCTAAATGAAAATAACAGTATGCTATCCACATGTCGGTGTTGCCCATTTTGTCTTCGTCCTTCTTCATCTAAAATATTAAATAATTTTAACATTGTTTGATTATTTTTATTATAATTAAATGTGTGTTATTGTCTTTACTACTTCTAAGTATGTAATTGCTCCCACATAATCTTTTTTCAATAAGTATTCCTTAAAGTTTAACAAGTTTTTTGGGGTGACTGTATCTTTGTTCCACCCTTTCTCTGAAAGGTTTGACGTTAGAGCTGGCTTTACTCTGGATAAAATCTGAAAAATAAAGGATTAATCTTCTTTTTTACGGTTAATAAACAATAAAAAATACCATTGTTAAATTTCAGTTTTCAGTAGCTGCCTCTTAAGTCGTTATTGAATGTTTGTATTTATTTTCTCCATGACAATATTTCAAACATCTTTTGATGTGGCTGAATGATTCATACTCACACGTAAACATGGATTGGGAAGAAAAATAAGACATTTGACATATGGTTGACATAACCTATAAAAAACAAACTTTTGTAATGAAAAGATCGTTTAATTTCTTCGTTTTAATCAGTAAATCGGCTTTTAATTAATTGTAGAAGTGGATAAGAATATTTCGCGATGCTCGAAACGGTAAAACACGTAGTGTTAGTGCTTTCTGGAAAAGGAGGCGTTGGGAAATCCACTGTTAGTACACAGTTAGCTCTTACTTTTAAAGAGAAAGGCTGTAGGGTAAATTATCTGTGACTTTATTTTATCAATTAAAATTAATTTTAAATACTATTCAATTAGGTTGGACTGTTAGATATAGATTTATGTGGACCAAGTGTGCCTTATCTGTTACAACTCGAAGGTAAAGATGTTCATCAATGTCCTGAGGGGTAGGTATCTTAACAATACTCAATTCTATTTTAAATATACTTCAAATTAATAGATGGGTGCCTGTTTATACAAATGCAGACAAACTGTTGGCTGTTATGTCAATTGGATTTTTACTAAATAATAGAGATGCTTCTGTTGTTTGGCGAGGGCCAAAGAAAACAGCAATGATTAAGCAATTTCTGAACGATGTAGTTTGGGGAGATTTAGATATTTTGATAATAGACACACCACCAGGTAGGGCACACATTGAATATTAAATTTTTAAATCTAAAATATCAGAAAAACAGTAGTCATTGATTTAAATAGGGACATCTGATGAACACATAACAGTAATGGAAAATTTAAAGAATGTTAAATGTGATGGTGCAGTGATTGTAACAACACCTCAGGAAGTTGCTATAGAAGATGTACGTAAGGAAATAACGTTTTGTAAAAAAACTGGTATTCCAATTTTAGGTATTATAGAAAATATGAGTGGGTGAGGTATTCACTTATTAGTAATTTAATTTTTGTTCAAAATTGTCACTTTCAAGGTTTGTTTGTCCAACTTGCTCAGAATGTACCAACATATTTAGTTCAGGTGGAGGAGCGTGTTTAGCTGAACTGGCCAATGTCCCTTTGCTGGGAACATTGCCTATTGATCCGAAAGTTGGAGTTTTGCTTGGAAAAGCATGTGTTACAGAATTACTCGATTCCACATCAGCCAAAGTTTTTAACAGCATTGCGTTGCAATTACTTGATAAGTTATCAATAACTGCATCCATGTAATAGTTGAAGCCTTTAATAAGATGTTTACAAATTGAATTAGTATTTTAATTTTAGTTTAGCAGTTTCTACATATTCAACTTGTACTGTTATAATACTTTTACACTTAGAAACAACATTTTTTGGTAACGTATTCGTTACACATACAAGGGATTTAAAAACATTTACACAATTAATAAATGAGATTCTCACTATTATATATGCTGATGTTTAAGACATGTATCTTGCAGCCACATAAATTGTCGTACCTCGTCTTCGTTACTTGGACAACAGTGTATAGGTGGTTTACTTAAATCTTCTCTAAGTTTTTTCATTGCCAAGTTATTTCTTTCAGCTGCTTCTTTATGGTTAACAATACGATTAGGATAATCTTTACCGACAATACATTCGGCGGCAATTTGTTGTTCAAGCGAAGCCTTCCACGGTTCATAAATTAATGTAGGTGGAAACTTTTTTAATTCTGGAACATATCTGAAAAACATTTTCATGTAGAACATGTAAACGTTATTTGTAAGTAAACTTGCCTCTTTATAAATTCTCCCGATTGATCGAAGTGCTTTCCAAAATTTATCGGACAAATACATCTGGAACAATCCAATAGTTGTTCAAAAGCGCTGCTGCTTACCCACATCCAATTACCCGCACAAACCGACCAATCGGCATCAATTAAATATTTGAGAAAATGCTGTAAACCTTCTTCCCATGATATCCATAAATCTCCCCGTGTTAGAAAACAAGCTACCATATTCCTCGCCATGTGATGAATCCAACCTTCTGCCTTTAGTTGTCTCATAATAGCGTCTATAAAAGGATATCCAGTTAATCCTTTCTTCCAGCTGGTTAATTTTGACTCAAAATCGGGAGATGTAGGTTTTAGCCAGTTTATGTTGAGACATATCGGATTTTCCTTCATCACTGCGTAATTAGGGTTTTCAACCGACATGGTGTAAAAATATTCACGCCAAATTAATTGACCTGTGATGTAAAATTGTCTCTTTTTAGATTAATATTTGTAATATGAATACTTATCATTACCAGTTATTGAAGGAACCGTTGGTAAATGGTCTCCGTGAACGACTTTAAATAAGTCCTGTATACTCCAGTAGAATTTTCGAACGGAAAGGCAGCCGTACCTCAAAGCGGCACTTTGCGATAAAGGGAGTCCCAAAAGATCTGGTGTATTTTGACTAGGGAGATAATAACCTTGTCTAAAAGCCTTTTCCTCTAATTTCAACCTCTCTTCGAGCTTTTTAAGTGCTTGTGTTTCACCTCCTATCCATCGAATTGTGGGAGTTTCCGTAATTTCTGGAAATATTCCAAACTCTTCTGGGCTAGGCAAAGTTTGAAATGAATGCAATACTTTTTCCAACATGGGAAGGGGATTACTGAATTTCACTTTTGGCCAACAGGGACCGTCCTTTGGACGAGGTGGATCACCTAATGTGTCCACAGTGTACTGAAATACAAAATTAGTTATTTTCAACAAATATGGTACTTTTGCTATTTTTTACTTACCAAGAACATTTGATAAGTTAAGGGAGGTTGACCTCCGTTTGCCTCTATAATTTTTTTAGGATCCCACAATGTATGAGAGACGCATTTTATACATTCTATCCCCAAATCTTTACACATAATTTTAACTGCGTCGTCCCTTGCTCTCCAAATTGGTTCACAGTCTTCTTCAAAACTTAATCTACTTATTCCTAGTTCTTGCCATATTTTTGTGAAAATTTCTACGGCTGTTCCTTTAGCATAATACAAGCGTCCTCCAAGTTGTTTCAGTTGTCTATCAAGATCGTATAGGGCTTCGCATAAAAAACGCATACGGTTGTATCCTATCGTTTGAGTACCTAAATTAAATTAAACACAGTATTTTTTAATATTATAAAAATATGCACGTACAAAAAGTTAGTTAGTTACCTGCAGTTTCGCCGTCAAAAATAAAAATAGGTAAGAAAGGTTGTTTCGTCTTGAGAGCAGCGTGCAGTGCCGGATTATCGTGTAATCTTAAACCATGTCTAAACCATAATACTGAAACTTGCATTTTATAGTTTACTTCTTATTACTTTGTGATTGATACTGGACACTAAATAATTTTCCCTGCTGTATGCATTAACTTAGTTACACATACATATCGTCTATACAGTACTAAATAAAAATTATGGTTTCAAGTTAAGTTTACATCTTGTAAGATTCCATTATTTATTATTGTAGCAGTTAAATGAAAACAATTTTTTCCCGATAAGAGTTGTCCACTCAGATGCTTTGCTAATTAAAAATTAAGGAAACATTTGTATAACTAATAAAGAAATTGTAATTGAATGCAAGTTCGGTATTTACGTTAGGCACTGTATTATGACTTAATTATAGATTTTAGCCGAGGCACATGGTTTAAAACGTGACCACGTGAGATTACTTTCTCATTTTACTAACGTAAATGCAAATATGAATCTAAATTAGTTAAATGTAAAAAAGGAAGGCTATAATAATTGAATAAATTATATGAAATAGGTACTCACCCATATTCATCACAAAAACTTTTTTAAACAGACATAGCATTGTAACTACTGTACAAAATCTTTTTAAACATCTTATTATTTTTTAAGAGGCCATTTTAATTAAAGTTGTTTCTGTAATAAAAATCAAAAAGCAGTAAAAAAAGAACGATTACAACTATATATTTTATTTATTCAGACTTGTATCAAAAAACTGGAACTTAAGAACTACTAAATAAAACAAAATAGTATGTAACATTTTTTACTATCCCATAATAATAGCCTAAAGTAATAATAGTCTTGCACACAGGGAATAAATTATCATTATTACAAAAAATAAATGTTAAGAAAGTAGTAATAATACTTTGGCCTAGTAGTGCGCGAAAAAATAAATCATTATTCACGTGTGCCACTGTCTCGCGCTCGTCCTTTTCTTTTTTCTACATCAATTCCCTTCTTGCTTATTATACATGTCGGTTTATTTCATATTTATACAAGTGCAAAATTCAACTTCAAACGCACAAAAAGAAAAAACGAACGCGGACAATATGAAAATAAAATAAATGGCAGTTCGATAAAAGAAAAATAACAGGGCACCGGAGCAACATGGAAGCCATGACGATGTATAACCGTTAAGTTGCGGCTTTAATTATGTTGGAATGTTTATGTGAATTGGAATTGAAAAAGTAATTATATATTTTTTGTTACGCGATAAATGGATTGTTGTGGTGATCAATACGACCCTTAGTAGATGTCAAAGAAGTTTAGAAGCACTTCCTGTGGACAATTGATGGGCCAGATTCGTCGTATTCCTGTTTGGAAATCCACATTTGCTGGAAGGTGGAGAGAGAAGCCAAAATGGATCCGCCAATCCATACGGAATATTTCCTTTCAGGTGGTGCAATGATCTTGATCTTCATGGTGGATGGAGCAAGAGCTGTAATCTCCTTCTGCATACGATCGGCGATGCCAGGGTACATGGTGGTACCTCCAGAAAGTACGGTATTGGCGTATAAGTCCTTACGGATGTCGACGTCACACTTCATGATGGAGTTGTATGTAGTTTCATGGATACCGGCAGCTTCCATACCCAAGAAGGATGGTTGGAAGAGAGCTTCTGGGCAACGGAATCTCTCATTACCAATGGTGATGACTTGACCATCGGGAAGTTCGTAGCTCTTTTCCAATGAGCTGGAGCTGGCTGCTGTTGCCATTTCTTGTTCGAAGTCTAAGGCAACGTAGCAAAGTTTTTCTTTAATGTCTCTTACGATTTCCCTTTCGGCGGTTGTGGTGAAGGAATATCCTCTTTCGGTAAGGATCTTCATGAGGTAGTCAGTCAAGTCGCGGCCGGCCAAATCCAGACGAAGGATAGCATGAGGCAAAGCATAACCTTCATAAATGGGTACTGTGTGGGAAACACCATCACCAGAGTCCAAAACAATACCGGTTGTACGACCAGATGCGTATAAGGATAGTACAGCTTGGATAGCGACGTACATGGCTGGTGTGTTGAAGGTTTCAAACATAATTTGAGTCATCTTTTCTCGGTTAGCCTTAGGATTAAGTGGAGCTTCTGTAAGAAGAACGGGATGTTCTTCGGGAGCAACACGGAGTTCATTGTAGAATGTATGATGCCAGATCTTCTCCATATCATCCCAGTTGGTTACAATACCGTGTTCAATAGGATATTTCAGAGTGAGGATACCTCTTTTGCTTTGAGCTTCGTCGCCTACGTAGGAATCCTTTTGGCCCATACCAACCATTACGCCCTGATGACGAGGACGACCCACGATCGAAGGAAAGACGGCTCTTGGGGCATCGTCTCCTGCAAAACCGGCTTTGCACATACCGGATCCATTGTCTACGACCAATGCGGCAACTTCTTCGTCACACATGTTGAATTAATACTGTACTGCAACAAAACAAAAAGTTAAGACTTAATTGATTATAAAATTTTACTAGTTTAATTTTTACACAGTGAAAATTAATGAACAAAAAACTTATGACACATGGCCACGCCCACCGCCATTTTCTTTTGCGAACTATGAATGTGCAAATTAGGATCTAATAGGTAGGTCAGCTAATTTTGGCGATTGCAGCTACTAAAAACTTAAAATATGACTAATTTGAACTGCATAAATTACAAATAATTATGGTACTACCTATATAAGTAAATTTTAAAAAAAATGTGCGTGCGATTATCTTTACATAGGGTCTCAGGAGGGATGCAGGTACCTAAACATGATCACAGGTACCAGTTCTGTATAATGAATTATTAAACGATTTCAAACCGGAATTAAAGTGTTAACCGTTAAAATCTCGAAGAGCAAGCGATTTTTTTTTGAAAAAGAACACGTGCACCGAAAATAACGGTAACTTTTTCACAATCTTAATCCGTAAAAAGGCACTCTTATTAACTTAACCAACCCTTCGGTGTAACACTTCTAATCGTAAGATAAACCACACCCTTCCAAAATATCGACCGCGGTTTAAAAATGAGAAAGAAACCAAAAAACACTAAAAAAAATCACTATAACAATAATCAAAATGAAAATTGAAACTTACTTTTACCACACAAACTACGAGTTAAATATATACAAAAGTTAACTTCTAGGAAACAGCTAAGGGTCGTGCTGCACCGTGTATCACAGAGGACTAAATGTCTGAAAGTGGTTGGGCGGTTAACCGTATATATAATAAACGTAGGGTTATCGTCCCCACTACGTTCACAGCAGCGCAGTATCAACGCTCCATGAACCAATCGTGAGCAACATTACCATACATGGTAATGCAATGTGGAGTGCACAAAGTTTCCTCCCTCCGTCCACCCGAAGACCCCGGAACATCCCATGACACACTTATCGTCATCGAAAACCTAGGATGGACCTACGTTCAGGCCATATTCAAACACGAACGATAAGAAAATCCGTAGAAGGGTTGTGTTAACTAGGACGCCGGCCGGTCGACAAATTTTAATGCATATTTCTCCAAATTTAGTATAAAACGAGAATTTACCATTCATGATGCATATTCTTTATCATAAACCCAGCCTTAGATCAATCGCTTATGTTCGTATACATAAGTACTATTTTTAAACTGGATGAGTTAAAATTAGTAGAACCACCTGCTTTAGAAAACAACCTGTTAAATGGTAGTAAATAGACCACGGATTAACGTTCCCTAAATATTTAGATCGTTTTAATATTTGTTTAGTTCTTAGTATTATTACGATCAATTACGAGAAATATTTTAATTGTTCTCCCTAGTTTAGACGTCAGTTTTTCTGATTGATATACATTAATTTTATGATAAGTAAATTAATGTTATCAACACGAAATAATTGTATGAAAACTTACCGTTTTAACA
Source organism: Agrilus mali (assembly GCA_029378335.1). Taxonomy (NCBI): domain Eukaryota; kingdom Metazoa; phylum Arthropoda; class Insecta; order Coleoptera; family Buprestidae; genus Agrilus; species Agrilus mali. The sequence goes on along the minus strand of CM055661.1, from coordinate 22,178,365 downwards.
AGAAAGACAGACGTCACAACTGCTATCAAGAAACAAACGAGAATGAACGAATTGTCGGCGAACTGGAGGAAGTGGCGGTTAGAATGGACTCTTGCCTTGATTATTAATTGTATAAAATTTTATTTAAACTTGTGTAAAAGTCGGCCAATTTCTTTTTGATACGAAAATTGATATGGAAGACGTGTCTATTTGACAATTATTTTTTGAAAAACGTAGGACCGTTTTTGAAACAGTTGAAGGGGTAAAATGTACACGTCATGGCCTCCCCTACCGTCCTTAGAATGGGTTCGACGTCTCCCCACTCTCTCACGTTCTCTTACAAACGCTACCTTATATGGACATAAAACGAAAAGCGGAACGCGATTGGTTGTCACTGGGCGCAATTATTGTCCTCACCTAACCTCAAAGACCGTTGGAAACGTGTTGTTACGTGGCTCATGATCATACCGGCCGGCGTTCGATTCAATTTTTCAACCGTTTCTTGAGTTGTCACCTCGACCTTGAATCGAACGAAAACTGTTGGTCAACACAACAGTACCTATGTTTGTATCTACCAGTTAGTTGTAACATTGTAATTCAAAAAAATACCTATGCTATTTTTTTTATTCGGGTATAAGTAAGTACATACTTACAATTTTTCTGTAAGTAATAATAGGTGGGTACAATTATTATGAAGCATTTAGCATAAATTTTACAATCACGTCAACAAAAAAATAATTTTTAACTAATAACTGTCGAATTCCAAAAAAAAATTACAATTTAATTCTTAGATTTAGTAAAAACTAAAAGTACCTAGGTAGGTATCTATTGAAAATTGACAAAATGCCGTTTTGTTTTCCGATTAAAATATCAAAAAACATAGACATATATGTATTGACATCTGGTATATAGGAGACCTATTTTTATTATAAAAGTGTTCTATGTATCTACATATAATGACAACAACTGTAATTAGGTATGCGATAACTGTAAAAGTTTAGAAGTTGCAGTCAGTTGGTAAATGTTGAAAAAATGCAAGAAAGGTGTTAGCGATGTGCTAAAATACATAAGTACATAAATAGGTAAATAAGTAGGTATAAAATAATTTTTGAATATTATCTATAAAAAATAGTCCGTCCTTAATAATAAATAAATAGTAGTAGTGTACGTGTTTCATAATAATTGATACGTATACTATATACTGATAAAAACAAAAAAAAAATTAAGTTGATGTAATCTGTTTACAACCAAATTCTTCAAAAATTACTTCATCCATCATATTAATAATCGAAGAGAACGATAAAACAAAATTATAATTGTTTGTTTAGATATTACATACTTAGATACATTTTTATTTAAAAAAGGAAAAAAAAACAATTTCATTTAATGTATAAATGTAGGAAGCAAAGGGATATCAAGAAATTATCAAGGGGAAGTACCTAGTGAGATATTATTATATCGCGATTCTCCTCCTTTGAGAGGCTTTATTTTCCTCCCTTTTAAAAAAAAATACGTGTCATTTTATATTGTTTATTAAAACTTTTTGATTTGACCTCGTATATCACACATCGTACAATTTGCATTTATGCATAAAAATAAACAAATATAATATTAAAATATTTTGAGTACACGATAAAAATATGGAAGTTGAAGTTGCAAAAACGTAATGACGTTAAAACAAACACTTGATTAAGTGTTATCACTTGGTATAAATTAGCAGAATGCGATAAAGATAAAGCGTTACCTAATAAAATAAGTGGTTTTTACCTAAATTAAGTAATTTTTCAGTAAAGATAGTAGTAGTACCTAGCTACTTAAATTTTCTAAAACTCATTTTGTTACAATTTTTTAAATATTTTTATTTTGATCTTAGTTGTAATTTTAGGTACCTAGGTAGGTGCTGTCATCCAGAAAATTTTCTTATAGGTATACCTAACTACCTAGGTAGACGATTAAAAAATAATTTTCGTTTTCCAAAAACTAACATCAGCAGTTTTGGCTCGACGATGATAAACAAACTATTTGACGTTGCAATATACTCTTAAATTGAATATTGAACAGTAATAAAAGTTCATCAAATTCCCTTTTCTAAATGTAAATCTGGCAACGAAGCCAAGACGTTGTCTTTCAGATCACCTTGTTTTCATTTGAATACGCTCATTACTTTTACTTGCTTGTATGTGTCGTTTGTTGCTTCCTTTAGTATTGTTGTGTTCTAATAGACAGCGAATTTAATATCATCTTAAGGCTAACTAAATCGTACTTCTTTATGTGTTAAAAAACGTGCAGTTTCCACACCTAGTGCATCATCAAAAATTCGGGTGAGAAAAAGATCATTTTATGCGTTGTACACGAAACGAAATTAAATGTAGACGAAGCCCTAAGAACTAACCCCGAAAATGATTCATTGATTGGGAGCGTGGACTAGGGTTACAGGAAGGGTCGTGATGCACTTCAACTCTCCCTCACTTCCCCTTCCCCTCCCCCCCAAATATAATTCATTGATCATCGATTCGATTCGTCATTAGGTACCTACATAATAATGTAAAATTCCAAGCGCGAGTTAGTCCGTCGATGTGTGAGTCATCACTGTTGTTGTGACTAATATTAATGATAATTTTAATTTTTTAAAAAAATCACGAACTTCCTAGGCGCCATAAAAACATAAAGAAACTTACCGGGGGGGCTATGACGCCCCCCCAAACAGACTTGCATTATAAAACTATTTTTATTTCAGTTTATGCTCTCTGAAATGGTCAAATGCATTATAATATTATTTTTTTATTGGCTAGATCATTCGTTCAAAGTCAAAGTTATTTTGGATAAGTTATGTAGGTACCTACGTATGCAAATGCACAAGGTTCATTATTCACATTTTTGTATGTATGTGCTTAATTGTTGATATTCTATGTATAACGATGAGGTGAAACATGAATCATCGCTTTAAATAATAATAATACAATCAAGTGGATATTCTAAAGAAATATTTTTATAATCATCATTAAAATAAATAGTCGATTAGATAGATGCATACTACCTACATACGTAGAAAAAACACATTCATTGATAAGGTGTGAAAAAAAAATGGTTCTTCAAGAGTGGGCCCCGTTTTGTTAACCCGTTGAAGGAATCTAGTCATGTCTAGGTCTCTGACAATTCCTCGAATCATTTACCGCGCCCAGTTTGTTGTTGAGACTCCCAACCTGCATCGGCTCGGATCCGAGACAACCGAATTTTGTTCGGCGGTACTTTCTACCACGTGTCCGGGGACCTTCCTCAGGGTGTAAAGAGACTGAGTCACTAAGAACTCTGAAATAACCCCGAAAGACTAGCTCTGAAGAACCATGCATACGTATCTTTACCGCAGCCTATATATACTTACTAGAAAGAAACCTGTAGCGGTGAGAAACGATGCTTTTTCGATTTTTTTCAAAAACATCGTCGTGTTAAAATTCGAAACAAATGTGCATATAGATTGAGGAGGTTAAAACGGAAAGATTTGTAGAGTGGTTTTTCTTGTTTCTATTAGGAACTATTATAAATTAATTATTTTTGTTATTTTACATTTTACGATCTAAATAGGTATGTATTATTATAGATACAACGAAATAATGATGTCAATAAATAATTTATTGTGTTGTTTTTTGGTTACATCATCAGTATTCTTGCAAATTAATATTAGGGACTACATATTAAATATTACAATAAGTACTTTGAACAATAATAATTAATAATGGTCTGACATAAGCAGTTATACGAAATACACATACCATACATATGTAGGATGTAAGATATCTGTTAACTTTAGATTAGATTACGTCAAAGAATAAAAAATAGTTGACACAGGAATTAAAAAATTTAAAATCGTTTGATCACGTAATAAATGTGCAGTAGTACAGATAGAACTTTTTATTAGAAAATATCTATGTACGTGTTTATTTTTTGGAGTCGTCTGTAGCATATACACTCGTGTATGAATGTAAATAATAATTACACCAATATTTATAGCATGACATATGTATGTGTAGGTTACACAGTAGTTAGTGGCCTTCTCGTTGTATAGGTCAAGTTCTAAATATTTTTCTAACCTTCGGTCGTATCAATTACTGTAAATATAAACTAGTACCTACTGTTAAAAAAATAATGGCAGGTAATAAGGTATACGTATTAGGTACATTATACATGACTGCAATGTGTATCGTGCATTTTTTAAATTATAATATTTTTTTAGGTATTTAGACGTCCCTACATATATCTATCTCTCTGTATGTATAGAGTAGAGTAATCAGAGCCTTTTATTCCAAGTTTATTTATTAACTTACCATCAGATCAGAAAACGATGTCATTGACCATATAAAGTATTTGTTCAACTTTCTTACCTTTTTAAGAGTCATATGCTACTGACTGTATGTTTACCTACTCTACTACACACTTGGAAAAATGTGCCCCAAATGTACCTACTTACTTTTATTTTGTTCAAAATATTACTATCTGTTAAAAAAATTATAAGAGCGTATAATATAATACATAGGATTCTGGATTTCTGTCTGTAAGAAGTATGTAAATATATTTTTCATTTCTGCCCCAATTCGTCTAATTTTAAATTTTTTATGGTACGTGCTTATTTGTCCAGCTTTCTTATTATTGTTTACAAATGTTAGATAGACTACCCATAATAAGTACCTAGATGTTATTGAAGAATCTCCACAATCCTATTGACACCGTTTAAAATTTAATTTAGCTAGCAAATAAAAATATCCTTAGCACATTTACCTATTTGGTCATCTTTGCATGAATATTAACAAATTTGCATAATACTTATCGATGACGTTTTAAAAAATTTCTTTTTTTGTTTCAGGATTTATTACTTATGTACTTCCTTTGCTAAGTACCTGCCTACCTACCTACGTCTTCCAATAAACAAACGGTGAGAGGTGAGTTTTTCTTATTGTTTATAGTTTTATTTATGTATTTTATACCAGGTACATGTATTTAAAATTGTCGCAATTGAGTCGAGAGGAGGTTTATTAAAATAATAGAGTAGCAGTAGCAGCTATGTACTGTTTTTGTAGTGTGTGTGTGTGTGTGTGTGTGTGTGAATAATGGGATGCCATATGTGTGCAGTTTGTGCACTAACTCTAAAATTGTTTAATCGTACGCTGTGGCCTAAAACGGTTGAAAATCAGCTGAATATGGTCGTGTTTAGTTTTATTTGAACTCGTGTTCCATTTTGGGTCGTTGTTTGAAGTAAAAAAAAAAAACTTGACGACCGTCATTGGTCGTTTAAATCAGTTCATGTGCCGATTTAATGTAATAGTTAAACTACCTACAAAAGGAAAACGAATTCCTTTTTTTATTTACATAAATAGGTATTTAAATATGTATGTACCTACGTACATGATATAACAATATTATTTACGTACCTACTAATCTTTACACCCCAAAAAAAAATGTTTGTCCTTATTTTAATGATACATATTGTTATTCTTCATATTTTCCTTAGCTGGTTTTCCCCTATTGACTTTTCTGCTTTTAGTAGATCGAATACACTGAAATTGTATTCTGTTTCCCTTTGACCTCCCCCGATTTACGTTGATTGGTCAGTAATTACTACATGTTACATACATTGGTTGAAAAGGTCTAATTTTAGTTTATAAATTGATTCTCACGTTTAGTTATGCATGCAATCTATTTGTTGCAAATTCTATTAGAGGTACTTAGGTACATTTGCTTTTTTTTTGTGCGTAGCAACGGATGCATGAAAAATATTCATAAATTAAAATAATAGTCAACAGGTGTATCCAGTAGGTACACCTACTATTTATTTATTTATACTGTGGATAGGTGCTGTTCTCGAATACCATATAATGTAAAAAGTGACCTTCGTATTTAACGTATTTTAACGGCTGTAGATTCCAGTATGTATGTAGTCTATCTCGTTCTACCTATTGTGTTTTGTGTTATTACCTATTATTAAGGTTTTTTTTACAATTTATTGTAATTTGACCACAAAATACAAGTTACAAATAATAATATCAAATTAATTTCCAATTGTATTGTATTGTATTTGGTTATTCAGTTACACAAGAAAGACAAAGGGGTTCGTTCTTTCAGTAGCCAACTAACGGATGTTACCGTTTCCTAAAGAGCGTTCTTCTCAAAACCCGTTCTGTCAGTGGTTGTTACTTGCTTATTTTATTGCTTGTAGCAAAGAAGGAAGCATGCAAGCTCTTGAATGGTCTCGACTGACTGAAGGCTTCTTCTGGCTTATTGCCAGCTAACAGATCAGGATCAGGGAACGATTTTTAAGTAAAAAATTAGGTAAATTAATAAATAATCGATAGGTCAGGTTAGCCAAATTATATCTATTAGAATATGTACCTAGTAGATAGTTTTGTGTGCTGATAGAGATAGAAGATTGGTGGTATTATGGTATAATATCGTTGTTGTTTTCGTTTACCGTTTACCGTTAGCCATTAAAATTCACTCTCCTATAAATCGACTTTTCACTTTCCGAAAGAAAGAAAACAAAAATATATTGCCGATGTCCTTATTCGTCTCATTGTAAGAAGCAAGTTTTTAATGGGCATCCGAAAGAAAATCCGACGGATGTTGTATGTAATCTAGATTGTGACTCGTTTGTTGTTTCTCATAGAGCCAGACCATATACAGCAGGGATGCGAACGCGAATTATAACTGAATGCGTACGACAAGTTTTTCCTTTCTAACATATACGTACAGCAGATCACTTCCAAATGTGAATGAAACGAGACTGTTTTGTATAATACCATTCTGAATAATTCCATGTCCCGTAACATACATGAAAAATTCATGGGGGTAAACCAGTAGGTACTGATAGATAGATGTACGTACGACAACTGCTACTTTTAAACAGAACATAAAATAGAACGAAATTCAGTCTTCATTAGAAATTAAATTAAAATAAAACACTCGAAGAGGTCTGAATAAATTCTTCTTTTTTTTTTTTTACGTGACTAAAAATCGTAAATTTAATGCTAGAGCTGCAGCTCCCAGTCCCGTTGTATGATCTGTACAATCGTCACTGATACTATTTTCTGATCGAGCGAAAATAATTTTTTTGTTGTCGATTCCCCGTTCGTCCCCTGTTTTTATAACATCCCTGGGGAGATTGCCACAAAAGTATTTCATGTCGCCAATCGCGAATTAAAAATTCCGAAAAGCCCTCCATTCCACAAAAGGACACTACAGTATTAGATACAATTACAATTATCTTATTGTTTCTAATTTAATTTTACCTTGTTCTAAAAACAAATCGTGTTGTGGAAAACCGTAATATTCGTTTGTTTTCGCCTCCCTAAGCATTAGAGAACAAAAGTGTATTGCTTTTGTGGAAAAAGTTGCACTTGTTATGCAGTTTGCTCCTTTCAACACTTGCAAATAGAACAACCTATAAGTATATAAATAAAATAAGTTTAGATATTACATGTTGGGTGGTAACAGTAACAGTAACCTGTGTGTTAAAAGGTAGGAAACATCAACTCTCTCGTCTTCTAACATCATTTTTTGGCATTTTGGACTTATATAACATTCTTTTGTAACGACTTTTCTTTCAATTTGTTTAAGAATTTCTTCTATACAATCGTCAGATTTGACGCCCTTATACACTGCGTCCTTTTCTGCAATTACTTTTCGAAAATCGCTGTAATTGTACAGTCCGTAGTCAGTCAAAAGGCCGAAATTGAAATTTAAATTGATTTTCCAAAATGACTGTTGCAATAAATAATTTCCAACTAAAAATATCAATAGATACCTATTATATAGTGTTAAACGGCCTATTAGGCTGGATGTTACTTACAAAGACGATATCGATTTGACGATAGTGTGAGACTTTTAAAAACTTTTAATTTTACAATATTTATCTTATGTATTAGACGATCTAAAAAGGGAAAATTATCTAAATCGTCAAGTCTAACTTTCGCCCCGTATAAATTTGCTAAAAGAAAGCAAACAAATTAATAATTAATTATGTACCTATGTACTTATATTGCATGGATTCGTACGTACCTTCTGCCAATACTAACCCCAGAGCTCCATCAAAATTCATTTCGTCGTAATGTTGGTAGGTAAAATTTAATAATCTGTCCAGTACATTGGCAAACTCATCGACTTCTAATCTGTTGTAATTATTAGTGAACGAAAAATAACATTGAAAATGGGAAAGAAAAACGAACAGGTATAGGAGATACATTTCAGTTTACTCTGAAATTGTGTTAGGTGGTTGGCAAAATGGGGTTTTTAAATAATATACGATATAGATACATAGATAGATAACAAAGAAAGATTAAGCTTTCAATAATGAAAATAATAAACCAACCGTATGGTTTATTATTTATTAATTTTGCTTCAGAAATCACAATAATAATAATAATAATGATAATTGTAAATATTATTTATGTGCGTAATACCTATTAAAATAAAAAATATCTGAGAAACAGACTGAAAACAGCTGCCCCTAATCCTGTGGTGTGGTCGGTACACTCGACAGAAATTTGATTAGAATTTCTCTTTTCTTTTTGGACCCTAGTATTAATAGTAGGGCTATCTTGGTTTGAAGAAAAACAACCGGTTTCTTTCTGAATTTCGAGAACGTGCTGTATCCATTTTTTATTGAAAAACTCGGTAAAACCTTCTTGCCCACAAAGTAATACTAACAAAATTACAAAATTATGTAACCGTTATCATATCATAGCTATTTAAGTATTTATTATTACTTTGTTCTAAAAAAAGATCATCAAGAATATTTATGAAACCATATTTTGAGTTCTGGTCAGCTTCCAAAAATATGGCAGAACAAAGCTTAACAATTTCCGTATTCAATTTATTATTATTGTCAGGACATATTTTTATAGATTGAATTATTTGAATGAGAAGTAATCTACAAAAATTAAAAATTACCTAAGTATTAGGTAGTAAAAATATTTCTTTCACCTGTGAAGTACACCGTAGCCACTATTTATGTTCTCGTTTAGTAAAAAATTTTTTTCGCAATTTCTATTAATCTTGCAACCGTTCAAAAATATGTAATTAGTTAGTAGCGAAAATATGCATTCGTTCCATTGTTTTTCTGCTCTGTTTTTGTTAAGCAAATTATCTGAAAATCTGACCAGACTTTTCCAGTTTTGATTTAAATTTGGCAATGATAACGTGTTTATGGTAAATGTTATATTTTTTTCCCAAACTTCAGGTACGATCAGATATTTTACTAGTACTAAAATATCCAAAAGTATTATTTTTATACACATATCATACAAATATAGGTACGTACAAAAAGATTTAAATGATGAACCAACTTGGTTTAAAATTATTGGCCTTGTTTTTTTTAATATTTTATCCACCTTTTTCTTTAACGACGAAATAATTGACGATCGAATGGATATTCTGGATAATTGGGCTGGAAAAGACAAAAACAACATAATGTACATAACGATGTTATTTCTTGTTCATTATCTTTATCTATTTAAAGTAATCCAACTGTAAAAATGTTATCATCTAAATAACGTTAGTACAAAATCAAGCAAAAGTTGTTTATGGAACTTGATAAGGTTTATTAGGAAATTTGCATTTAAAATAGGAGCAGTCTTCAAAATGTTTTTTTTACCTTTGGCGATCGTAATTCCCAGTACTGCGTCAGCATTTAATTTACGATAATTAATATCGGTGTAGTTCAATACACTTTTCAAGCCGTCCAAAATTTCTTCAATCATTGCTCTTTGTTCTATCATAAATTTGTTGTAAACATCGTTTTGTTTAGTAGTGTAGGGCATTTGTACAAGGAAAAAAAGAAAAAGGGTATAAAACCATCGCGAACCCAAGTATTGCATTACTGAATTTAGTAGAACTGATTTTTTTCTTTATATAGATTTCTTAGCACCTGTTGTTCAAATTGACTAATATTTCTTCCTTTGGTACGTAGATAGATTGAAGAAAGTCATACGTAACTCGTCGAAAGGGATCAAATAATGAAAAACAAATGAATATTATTAACAATTGTTTTGTTTTCTTTATTACGTAGGTACTGTTTAATAATACATCATCAAATTGCGTCTGTTATTTATCTTCAGATGTTTGGGTTTACAATAAATTATATCAGTAGACGTATCTTTGGAAACACCATTAGGTACTTTTTCTATCGACTACGTACGACCCTGTTTTTGTACAATAATACAAACCACGTAGTAGGTGTCCTCTTGGATAAAAAACAGCCAATATCGGAAAAGCAGTTTATATCAATTTTCTTTTAAAACCACAAGGGATTTATTTGGGACGTTTATAAAATATTAATTAAATTTTATAAATTAATGAAGACCTAAACTTTGAACGGGCATTTAGGTATGTTAGGATTCTTCAAGAAAAGATATCTAAATCTATCCTTTTTTAATCATTTAGGAAATCAACAACATATACATACAACTAACTGTCTGTAGCTATTTTCCTGGTATGTATGTATTTGTTTAAGGTTCACTGGTTAAATATACATATTTTCGGTGACCTCGCTATTATATCACACTTTTTGTTTTTTATTTTTATCGAATGTTTCTCTATACTACATAACTAAACTTTTGTACAAATGTAATAAATAAGTTGGGTTGTGAACTTTTCGACTTTTCTTCTCTGTACTTTCAGTCAGTTATTGATCATTAAAAAGACAAAATGGAAATTACTTTTCACGGAAAACGGGCCTTAGTAACTGGCGCAAGTCAAGGTAAGAAATTAAATTCATTTTCAATTATCAAATAGGTAGGTAACTAACATTGATAGGATTTTCATTTAAAATAAATAAATAAAACGCGTATATAAAGTACATATATAGGTACATTTTATGATATAAACTACCAACATTCATATGTAGGTATGTAGTAGATATATGTAAATGGAAAGAAAGTTATAATATACTTTAAATTGAAAACATGCTTTTGTTTTCTTTTACAGGAATTGGGCGTGAAATTGTCAAACAGCTTGTAAAATGTGGCGCAAAAGTTGTTGCTGCTAGTCGAAATAAAAATTTGCTAGGTAAGACAGACACAGCGGTTTATTATGGTAAATAAAACAGAAACTTAGAGAATAAGAAAATGAAAATTGTTTTAGAATCGCTAAAATCGGAAGTACCATCGATTGAAATCATACCTGTTGACCTCTCGAATTGGGCCGAAACTGAGAAAGCCTTAACTAACATAGGACCCATAGATCTGTTAGTTAATAATGCAGGATTAGCGATTTTGGAACCTATAGGACAAATACCACAAGAAAGTGTCGACAGGTACTTACAAACAACATATTTTATACGTATACTTAATATCTATTTTATATTTAATAATTAGGCTGTTCGATATTAACGTGAAAGCTGTAATCAATGTCACACAAATAGTTGCGAAACATTTGATCGCACGTAAAGCACCCGGAGCGATCGTGAACGTTTCTTCCCAAGCATCAAAAATTGGTCTTCAAGATCATGCTGCTTATTGCGCCACGAAGGGCGCTGTCGATGCATTTACAAGGGTCGCGGCACTTGAACTTGGCCCCCATAATATTCGTGTAAACAGTGTCAATCCTACTGTCATATTGACCGATATGGGTAAACTGGGCTGGTCCGATCCTGCCAAAGCAGGACCAATGCTTGAAAAAATTCCTCTGAAACGGTAAGATAGATGAGTAAACTGATCTTTCACATTTGCTTGTGATTAAGAACTTTGTTATTATTATACCATACAGTGTTTTAAGGGTATTTTTCACTTTTAGTTTCGGGGAAGTACACGAGGTAGTTGATGCTATATTGTACCTTTTGAGCGACAAAGCCAGCCTGATCAATGGGGTTGCACTTTTAACTGATGGAGGATATGTTGCTATATAACAACAAAAATGATTTCATTTTATTAAAATAATGTAAAATGCTTTTTATGATCCAGTACTATTTCAGTTCCTGTTTCTCCATTGATTGATTTCTTTCTTTCTTTCCTACTCTCAGTTTTCATTAAGAGATAATAAAATCAAGATTGTAGCATTATTTTTTGTTACCTTTAAATCAAGAAGCTTGCTTTTAATAATTTTTTATTTTTATTTTCAGTTTTATTTATAAAAACTAATCGCATTATATTTTATTAAAATAACACCACAAGGCAGGTAACGTGTAACTTTTGTGTAAACATACCTCTTCGCGAAGTCAATTTATCTTCTGTTAAGTATTGATAACGATCCAATTGATATAAGATATGTATATGGTATAAATATATGTACAAGTAGTATAGAGCAGAGAAAACAATATCTCTAGCAGTAAAGTTCGATTAAATAGTGAAGCAATTTTTTAAATATAAATAAAATGAATATTTCCTTTTTAGGAAAGCAGGCTTTAGTAACTGGAGCAGCATCAGGTAAATTTAATAAATAATTAAATAATTAAATTTCAACTTGTTGAGTTTTTTTAGGTATAGGGAAAGAAATTACCCAGAGATTAATCCAATGTAAAGCGAAAGTTATTGCGATCGATATAAATCCCGAATTGTTGAGTAAGTGTTTTATGAATAACACAACGACCTTCTTACAAAAAATAAATTTTTAGATTCGTTGAAGAAAGAATTTCCTTCGGTTACTCCCCTAGCTTTGGATCTTTCGAAATGGGAAAACGTAGACAATTTAAATCTGGCCCAATTAGGTCATGTCGATTTGCTTGTTAATTGCGCTGGCGTTTGTTTCGAAGAAAAAATTAACGAATTAACAGAAAGAAATGTCGATAGGTAACTACCTACCTAAATTATTGTAACTTTCTGAGAGTGCCAGATATTATTGCAACCAATTTATAATTTTTATTACGATAATATCTGGCTGGCATGTTTAAAACAACTCTCAGAAAGTTCAACTGAACTTAACTGCCTGCCTGTACTGCTACTTGTAATTTTGAATTAAATTTTAGACAATTTGATGTTAATACAAAGTTGATAATTAATTTGACACGAAAAGTCGCCTCTGATCTTATTTCTCGTAAAGTTCCCGGAGCGATAGTAAATATTTCATCTCAGGCATCGATGGCTGGCATAGTTCTTCAGTCTGTTTATTGCGCCACGAAAGGTGCTGTGGATGCATTTACACGTGCCTCAGCCCTTGAACTTGGTCCCTATGGTATTCGTGTCAACAGCGTCAACCCAACAATTATTATGACCGAAATGGGGCGGAAGGCATGGTCTGATCCTGTTAAAACAGCTCCGATGTTGGCCAAAATACCTTTAGGAAGGTTAATAATATTTATGTTATTGATTGCTTGTTCGATAATCGTCAAAAAGAATGTTACGATTAATTATTTTTGAACCTCCTCTGGTACTCTCGACAATACTTTGGGTGCATTCTTTATAACTTTTTATATCTAGAATAGTTAATCGCAAGTATAGTACCTAAATGCAGTATCTCATTGTTTCTCTTCTTTTAGATTTGGCAAAGTGGAAGAAGTAGCAGATGCAGTGGTATATCTTCTTAGTGACAGGGCAAGTTTGATTAATGGAGCTTGTTTACCTGTTGACGGAGGATTTTTGGCAAACTAAAACTATTTGGTAAGTAGGCACAACACACAACTACTAACCTTCGTATTTATCCTTTTAAAGTCAAATTTAATAATTTTTAAAAATAAAACAGATAGCGACCTTAAATAATTGCAAACATTATCAGTTGCAGAATAAAAAATAATTAAGGTACCTAAAGAATAAACTACATCGTAATTTTTAAATTTTTATGCAGATAAATAACGTATTTTGAAATTAATTCATTAGTGTTCTCTTATAGAATTGTAATCATAATAATAATGTTGTTTCCTTAAATTAAAAATCTTTAAGTGTTTTTGTTGAAAAAGGAATTTGAAAATAAAATGTAGTTTAATAACAATTCTAAGGTATCATATGCAATCCACCGAACATCTGCTGTACAATGTGTTGCCTAAGGAGTTGTTAATTAAGGAGTCGAATGATGAATATGCTAGTAGGTTAGGAATGACCATGTAAACAACGTAAGCGATTAATTTGTGATTATTAATTAATCGTAAATAAAAAGTTTAGTGTTGTTATTTTATAATATACTTTTAATCCTTAATCCATAAAAAATAATTGCTGGTTTCATTGAATATCTTCGTATCATGTAAACAATGGAAAAGTTAAAAATGTAGGTAATTGATTATTTTTATTCTTACATTTTGTAATTTATTAATGTTTAGAATCAAAATAATATTGCCGTGCAAAGATAGTTAGACGATATTTATTTTTGGCAAAAATACCTTTCTCACATATTAATTAAACAACTTGAAAATAGTACATTTCTGTTTGGTTTGCCCATTATTATCGGTATCATTGTAAAAATTCCAGTTTCTTAACAGTATAATGCAACATGAATTAAAATAAATAGATTTTGATTGAAAATAAAGCCATTACTTTAATTCTTTACTCACAGGCATTATCTGTTTTCATAATTTTACACGAAATATTTCATAAACTAGTAGGTTTAGCAATTTTACCCTAAGCTTTATAGTTTTACCGAATTTATTTTTAATTACTAATCTCATATCAAAATATGTAGAAGAAAATTTATTATCTCAGTACATGAAACTTTAACATAAGCAGTAATTGATGTTATCAAGTATTAAGTGGTTACTTCTGACATCATAATTTCATTAACTGTTTTGTTTTTATTTCATATTTAATTTATTTGAGGAGTTCATTAATTCTTTCTTTTGTCCATTTGTTTTAGATTGACCAACAGTACATAATATATTATACGACTTAGTCCTGTTTCACTTCAGGATGTTGCAGTAAATGAAGGAAGTACAGAAGTAGCATTTCCTCCACTGGAGCCTGTTCATGTTAAGAAAATTATGTATAGCAGTGCGACCTGTAAGTAACGACGTTAGTTACTGTTAATGTTTCAGCTTCTTAAATATTTGTATTTAGTTTTAAGTGGATTTTTAAAATCAAAATCACAAAATGATTTTATCCATTTTGTTTCCTTAAACACCCGACTATCGTTTATAGCGCCACCACTTCTATGGATTGTGCATGTTACCTATACATAATCTATGGTTATCTACCCATCTATGTACCATCTATCGTCATTTCCAATTACTATAATAATCATTAATATGGCAGGCGGCTAACGCCTTCTCGCCATTTTAGATATTCTTTTTTTAGCTAATTTTGGGTAATCGTTTTAATGTTTTATCTAGTTAATCGTGTAATAAAAACCTTTTCTTGTCCATTTTTTGTAGATTGGCTAATGACCGAGAGAAAACTTTGAAGTTCATTTTCGATGGCCATGCTGAAGACTGAAATATACTTGGAATCTTTTGAAACAAGAAATCATTTGTTATCATAACTCCTTATTGGATCTCATCAGTTGTGGAATATTACATTCTGGATATAACCAAAAGGTGAGAATAAATTAAAATTAGCCGTTAGCGCCGCTACCACTTTATGGGTTTTGTGTACAATTATGTACATTATGTATTTATGGAAAAGGATGGTTATGGGTAATGTGACATCAAAAGCCTATGTCAAAACCTAAAAATAATATAAAAAATTGACGCTTCTTGCTGCTTTATTAGTTGATTTTTGGTACATGTTTTACTTTTATTTCATGTATTATTTGTTTAAACGTGTAATTAATTTCTTCTTCTAGTCAATTTCCTGAACATTGGCCAAGGAGTGATAAAAAATGAAGTTTATCGTGGACGACCATGCCAAGACCAACTAGCCACATGGTACAACTTCTTCTCTTCTGGATTTGGTTGTGTTGCTGTCCGACTTTTTACAATCTTACAACATTACGCAGTCAATATTCGAGCAGTGAGTGCGAGAAACTGGAAATGTACTTGGAATCTGCTGAGACAAGAAATCATTTGCTGTTATCGTAACTCCTTATTGGATTTCTTCTGCTGTGGAATATTACTTTCTGGATGTAACCAAGCACTAAGGTAAGAATAAATTGAAATCAATTAGAAATTGCCCATTATTAATCTGTTACCATCGTATTTGTTTCAGTTCAACGTTGGAGAAGACAAAGAAGAACCATTCTGTAGTTAGAGAATTTATTTATGTGAAGTACCTTTTTATTTTGCATGCTTATTTTATGTGAGTTATTACTTTATTTTGCATGTTCTCTTGCTTACCTCTTTGCTTTGCTTACTGCAATTCTTACTATCACGCTTTGCATCTACCCTACAAGATCTGCAGGATTCAACGTTTCGTTATCTTGCTTGTTCCTTCTCATCCAAGGCGTAGAAGCAAAGGCCTCCCTGAGTGACTTGCCTTGGACTTAGCTTTTTAGTTGTTCTTTGAAGTGTCTTATACACTTTACGCGGTCTTCTTCTTACGTTCGCTTCATTTTTCAGACTGATTGGTGTGGGTTATCTGGAATAGAAGCAATAGGCGACTGCCCAGCTCTCTCAGACGACATCTGTCCAATCTTTTCTACCAATTCTATTAGTTTTTGCCGTTAGTCCTTTGTAGTTTAGTTGGTTAATGCACTGCACTATTCGCTTACAGGTAAAGGACATCGATCGAAGACTGAAGACTTCATACTTTATTCTTTGTCATTTGTTTTCTTGTATTTTCCTCTTACAGGTATTTACTTGTATTTATAAACTATTGTGTTATTATTTAAACGATATATTTGTAACAAAAAAGTCCCTCTGATACTCAAAACTTTTCTAAATTGTCTTTTTGGCAAAATTATTAAAACCAAATTCAATTTTAATAAAAAAAATAGATTGGCGGATAGGGGTTGGCTCTATAGGGTGTTTGTGGAGGCCACGGAGTATTAGAGGGGCTTTTTTACTTCAAATATAGCATTTAAATATTGATATAAGAGTTTATATGTTCTTCGTATTATAATAAATACTTAAAAAAAGAAGAAGTTATTGGCAGTCGTACTGAATTAATTTTCTCATGTTTTTGTACATGTAGGAGTAGTAATCCAACTCTTTATTAGTATACCTACAAATACAATAATATAATACAAGAAAATTAATTAAGTACCACGAACAAAAACTTGTTCTCCTTTTCTCAGTAATTATTAAAATACGAACGATTTCATATATTAATGTAACGTAACGTAATATGTATTATATGATTCTGAAATGTTAAAGTATTATCTCTAAATTATATCATTGTTTCGAATTGAAATACTTGTAAAATGTAAATCACTGGTCTAATTAATAAATACATTAAAATTATATGCTTATTTTTAATATTTACCTGTTCCGTTAGTAAAAATTTATTCAAAAACGATTAAATCGATTAAAAGATATTTCTAAAAGAATACCTCAAATAGCTTATGCTTTTCTAATAAAAAAATTGAAAATTGTTTAAAAATGGAAATTTTGGCTGTCAATTTATTTGTTAATTTAACCTCGTATGGGTCGGGAAATTGAAATTTTACTTAAATTTTGCCCATTTGTATCAGGAGAGCATAAGTCACAGGAGGTATTTTATTTATTTATTGATCAACCCTCGTATAGGCTCAAAAATTAAAATTTTGCTTAATTTTGACAATTTGTATCAGGAGAGCATAAGTCGCAGGAGGTATTTTTTTTATTTTTTTATCAACCCTCGTATAAGCTCAAAAATTAAAATTTTGCTTAAATTTTGACAATTTGTATCAGGAGAGCATAAGTCGCAGGAGGTATTTTTTTAATTTATTGATCAACCCTCGTATAATCTGAAAAATTAAAATTTTGCTTAAATTTTGACCATTTGTATCAGGAGAGCATAAGTCGCAGGAGGTATTTTTTTAATTTATTGATCAACCCTCGTATAATCTGAAAAATTAAAATTTTGCTTAAATTTTGACCATTTGTATCAGGAGAGCATAAGTCGCAGGAGGTATTTTTTTAATTTATTGATCAACCCTCGTATAATCTGAAAAATTAAAATTTTGCTTAAATTTTGACCATTTGTATCAGGAGAGCATAAGTCGCAGGAGGTATTTTTTTAATTTATTGATCAACCCTCGTATAATCTGAAAAATTAAAATTTTGCTTAAATTTTGACAATTTGTATCAGGAGAGCATAAGTCGCAGGAGGTATTTTTTTAATTTATTGATCAACCCTCGTATAATCTGAAAAATTAAAATTTTGCTTAAATTTTGACAATTTGTATCAGGAGAGCATAAGTCGCAGGAGGTATTTTTTTAATTTATTGATCAACCCCTCGTATAATCTGAAAAATTAAAATTTGCTTAAATTTTGAATTTTTCAGGGGGCATAAGCGCAGGGTTTTTTTTTATTTTTTGATTACCCTCGTATAACCCAAAAAATTTTAATTATTTGGCCCTTTTATACAAACCTCGTAATTAATAAAAAAATTGCGACATGCTCTCCTGATACAAATGGTCAAAATTTAAGTAAAATTTCAATTTCACGACCCATACGAGGTTGATCAACAAATAATGTCACATCCAAATTTTAATTTTTAAACGATTTTCTAGCTTTATATTAAGAAAGTATCTTTTATATTTTTAGATTTTAACTTTATTTTTTTTTGTATGAGGAAAAAAAACAACATTTAAACTTTATATGTGTATTGATGTTCTATGTAGTGTTTACATTATTTAACTAGATCTATATTAACAACGATCAATGATAAATACAATACATTTTAACATGATTTTGTTACAATCAAAACAAAATAATGTACATAGTGTTTTGATAAGTACAATAACAATATTAATATTTCATTAATATAAAATTTTATATTGTTTGTATTGTATTTTAATAAATACTGAGAAAAGGAGGTTCGTGGTACTTAATTAATTTTCTTGTATTATATTATTGTATTTGTAGGTATACTAATAAAGAGTTGGATTACTACTCCTACATGTACAAAAACATGAGAAAATTAATTCAGTACGACTGCCAATAACTTCTTCTTTTTTTAAGTATTTATTATAATACGAAGAACATATAAACTCTTATATCAATATTTAAATGCTATATTTGAAGTAAAAAAGCCCCTCTAATACTCCGTGGCCTCCACAAACACCCTATAGAGCCAACCCCTATCCGCCAATCTATTTTTTTTATTAAAATTGAATTTGGTTTTAATAATTTTGCCAAAAAGACAATTTAGAAAAGTTTTGAGTATCAGAGGGACTTTTTTGTTACAAATATATCGTTTAAATAATAACACAATAGTTTATAAATACAAGTAAATACCTGTAAGAGGAAAATACAAGAAAACAAATGACAAAGAATAAAGTATGAAGTCTTCAGTCTTCGATCGATGTCCTTTACCTGTAAGCGAATAGTGCAGTGCATTAACCAACTAAACTACAAAGGACTAACGGCAAAAACTAATAGAATTGGTAGAAAAGATTGGACAGATGTCGTCTGAGAGAGCTGGGCAGTCGCCTATTGCTTCTATTCCAGATAACCCACACCAATCAGTCTGAAAAATGAAGCGAACGTAAGAAGAAGACCGCGTAAAGTGTATAAGACACTTCAAAGAACAACTAAAAAGCTAAGTCCAAGGCAAGTCACTCAGGGAGGCCTTTGCTTCTACGCCTTGGATGAGAAGGAACAAGCAAGATAACGAAACGTTGAATCCTGCAGATCTTGTAGGGTAGATGCAAAGCGTGATAGTAAGAATTGCAGTAAGCAAAGCAAAGAGGTAAGCAAGAGAACATGCAAAATAAAGTAATAACTCACATAAAATAAGCATGCAAAATAAAAAGGTACTTCACATAAATAAATTCTCTAACTACAGAATGGTTCTTCTTTGTCTTCTCCAACGTTGAACTGAAACAAATACGATGGTAACAGATTAATAATGGGCAATTTCTAATTGATTTCAATTTATTCTTACCTTAGTGCTTGGTTACATCCAGAAAGTAATATTCCACAGCAGAAGAAATCCAATAAGGAGTTACGATAACAGCAAATGATTTCTTGTCTCAGCAGATTCCAAGTACATTTCCAGTTTCTCGCACTCACTGCTCGAATATTGACTGCGTAATGTTGTAAGATTGTAAAAAGTCGGACAGCAACACAACCAAATCCAGAAGAGAAGAAGTTGTACCATGTGGCTAGTTGGTCTTGGCATGGTCGTCCACGATAAACTTCATTTTTTATCACTCCTTGGCCAATGTTCAGGAAATTGACTAGAAGAAGAAATTAATTACACGTTTAAACAAATAATACATGAAATAAAAGTAAAACATGTACCAAAAATCAACTAATAAAGCAGCAAGAAGCGTCAATTTTTTATATTATTTTTAGGTTTTGACATAGGCTTTTGATGTCACATTACCCATAACCATCCTTTTCCATAAATACATAATGTACATAATTGTACACAAAACCCATAAAGTGGTAGCGGCGCTAACGGCTAATTTTAATTTATTCTCACCTTTTGGTTATATCCAGAATGTAATATTCCACAACTGATGAGATCCAATAAGGAGTTATGATAACAAATGATTTCTTGTTTCAAAAGATTCTAAGTATATTTCAGTCTTCAGCATGGCCATCGAAAATGAACTTCAAAGTTTTCTCTCGGTCATTAGCCAATCTACAAAAAATGGACAAGAAAAGGTTTTTATTACACGATTAACTAGATAAAACATTAAAACGATTACCCAAAATTAGCTAAAAAAAGAATATCTAAAATGGCGAGAAGGCGTTAGCCGCCTGCCATATTAATGATTATTATAGTAATTGGAAATGACGATAGATGGTACATAGATGGGTAGATAACCATAGATTATGTATAGGTAACATGCACAATCCATAGAAGTGGTGGCGCTATAAACGATAGTCGGGTGTTTAAAGAAACAAAATGGATAAAATCATTTTGCGATTCTGATTTTAAAAATGCACTTAAAACTAAATACAAATATTTAAAAAGCTGAAACAGTAACTGTAACTAACGTCGTTACTTACAGGTCGCACTGCTATACATAATTTTCTTAACATGAGCAGGCTACAGTGGAGGAAATGCTACTTCTGTACTTCCTTCATGTACTGCAACATCCTGAATTCAGAGCTCCTTTAAAAATTAGTTGAAAATCAGATATTTAATTTTGTTTTAAATTTTTTCAAAATTTCTATATAATAATTTAGAACTGCTTAATTTATTTTATGGCAATTACGCAAAACTGTGTACTGTAAGAGGCCTCATTCAATTTATGCTGTGATCATATGATAATTGGAAAAAAAAAATTAAGCAAATGAAAGATATACTTTTCGATAGTAATTAGATCGTGAAAATGTGTTATTAGGAATAAACTTAAACTACTATCAATTTAACATCACAACTTACAGACATTTTTTTTGTTTTTTCTATCTAAATGATGCAACTTAAATAATTTCTTATATATAAATAGATATAGGCAAATTTGACAGTAAACAGATATAAAAAAGAAGTATTCGTCTTTAATGGCTACAAATCATCAATCTCGTCACAAAAAAATGTTTTAAAAGTATTTTATATCTGTTCCTATCGAAATATACGAATTATACCGTGATTGGGTTCTAACTCATTGTTTTACAGTGTTGTTATGTTATAATAACTATTTAAAATTATTCTCGTTCAACCTAATTATGAATTTGTCTTCTCATGTCTCTTTTTATACTTTTCATAATAACAAAAAACATAATTCGTAATAAGTAGTAGAGTAGTTTTAAAATTCCCTTCGATGATATTTGTCTGGATCAAAATAGGAAGTAACAACAACTCTGTTACTGAATTTTCGACCGGTGAGCGCCTGCTGTGCCTTTTGACAATCTAAGACTGAATTGAACTCCACAAATACCTATAAAGTAAAATTTCCACGTTCAAAACAATTATTTAGCATTAAAAAGTTAATAAAATCACCTTTCCACATCCAGGAACATCCACTCCTTCTATTGGTCTTGGTATTTCAATGCTTCTGACTACTCCATGTTTATTACATTCCTCTTTTATATCTTCAAGGATATCTTCGTACTCTTCTTCGTCCTTTAATTCGTCGGGAGTTACCTAAATACAAAAAAGGGTGTAATAAGTAATCAATACTTAAAAAGTTTTTTTTTACCATATTAAGAAGACAAAGAACTTCCGTGGCTGGTCCAGAAGCCCCCACGAGACTGAGTCCGGGAACTTGGATTTGAACACTTGGCAAAACAGTAGCGTTTTTCGCCCCAACACTTGCCCTTTGAACTATAAGCTTCTTGTCGCCTAACTGCATTCCATTTAGACCTGCTATTGCCTAAATATTTAAATTGTAAAAAAAATATATAAGACAGTATCTAACATGTCAGTTAAATATACAAAACAACCATAAACGGTAAATAAAAATTCAATTACCTACTACTTGTTAAAGTAAATTAGAAAAAATTTAGTAAGCAATACAGTAGTTATTTATTTATTTCATTAGTTATTGCAAAATAAGAAAATAAAAGTTGTTGGAAGTGGTGATTTAATTTAAATATAAAATTTGGCTAAATACCTGGTCAGTCATTGTGATGTCAATGTATTCTGCAAAGGCATATCCCTTACTCAATCCAGTTGCGGAGTCTTTGACCAAATTGAAGGCCCTAAGCTGTCCGAACGACATTAACAATTCTTTTACCTAAAAACAGGAACAAATTCAAACAAAAACCATTTCGAGGCCTAATTTGGGAGAAACATAAATCTGCAAAATATTATAAACTTATCTATTCTTAAAAAAAATAAATAAATAAAAACTCAGTTAACACTCGTAAGATAAATTTGTAAAAAATAATACTGTACATACAATCTTGCAGATTTATGTTTTCTTTCAATTTCTTAGATACCAACAAAATTGGAGGGGAATGAATAGATTTTTAGAAAATTTCCGGCTGAAATGGATCCCAATTTCACACGCAATACAGTCGTTTTATTAAAAAAAAAAATATTAATTAAACATCCCCCTGTATTCGCGTATTCGAGAAAAAAATCATTGATTTTTAAAAATAATATGAAAACGAAATAAAACTTTTTTAAAGGGTTGGCTCACGTATTTTTTTACTATTATGTACAGAAAGAGAAAGAGAGAAAGTAGTTGTAGCTGTTGTTATATTGTCACTTTTTCAGTCTACATAAATATATAAGACTTGCCTGTACACATCCAAATAGGCATCATGATCATTATCGAGTAGCAGACTCTTTCGTATTCTTTTTCATTATTTGTTCCGACACACACGAACCCTAGCTATAGGGCAAAGAAGCAAACGTCATCAGTTAAGTAACAAAATAAAAAGTTACAGTAGCACAAAAGAAACAAGTGAGAGACATCAACCAGCTAGAGAACTATTAATTAATAAAAGTAATTAATTAATAGAGATTATTATTTAATACTATTGTCGTGTACAACCAACAACATCCAACATTCGGACTTTTGAACTTTTATTTTATTGACGACGCTTCTTTTACTCTACGTGTGCGATTTGCTTTATTTGTTTTCGCTAAAAAAGTGTACCTAAAGGGGCTGAAAAGGGACCTGAAAATTGACCTTTTCAATCTAAACTTGCCACAAGAACGAACAAACTCGTAATAAAATAAAATTTTCAAACTTCTGCTAGATACATACACCAAGTACAAAATTATTTTGTAAACTTTTATAAGGATAAGTAAATATTAATTGTTTTGACTATTTTTGTTCTGATTTTGTTCCTTTTGAAAAATTTGTTAGACGAGTTCGTCATCTTTTCGAGTTTAGGTGAAAAGGGATGCCAATGATTTCCGAAAACCAAACCCTGAAAAAACAACCGGGATGTAAGATTACCTAAAAGGGCTGCGCTGAAATCGAACTTTTTGAATACCTGACCTTAAAGAAAAAGAAAAAAAAAAAAAGCCCTGTAAATTTAATAATTTCAATTTAATCGAAACGTGACCTCTGTAAAAAGCCTGAAAAGTGTGTCGAAAACCTGAAAGTCAACTTTGGGAAAAAAAGAAAGCGTTCTGGTACAACACCTGCAAAATTTACAAGAGAAAGACAAAAGGACCCTGAAAAAAGCATATTTATCGCCATGTGCTTTAATTGCGCCTGAAACTGCTGAAAAATGATCTAAAATATGAAGAGCCGCCTGTTCAAAAATATTCTTGATTTTCTGAGTTGATATGAACAACTGAATAAACCTGTATTATTTTGTTACTTTTTTTTTTCGATTTATGTGATTAAAAAGGGCCATCAAATGTTTCCGTAAAATTAACACTTACCTGGTCTTCATTCAGATAATTGGGAAGTCCCCCGATGAATATTTTGTGGGGTGAATCAGGCACTACAGTACTTATTACCCCTGCAGGAACTGTAATTGATGTTTCTGACATACCTGGCATCGGTTGGTAATCATGAGGCCTTCGAATCTTCAAACTTTGACCTGAAAACATTAATAAAATCATTAAACAATTCTTTATATTAATGATAAAATATCAAACAAAACCAAAAGCACAATAACATCAAAATTTTTATGATTAAGTGTTGTATATAAGAAAATCAAAGCACTAAAACAGATCTTCTACACAAGTTATTATAGAAAATTTCCAGTTAAATAAATAAAAAAGCTGACATGTTATTTACCTTTAAAGTTAATTCCATCAAAGGCCATAGCCTGTGTTGTTTCATCAATGGACCTAAACTCTAAAAAGGCAAAATTTTTGTCCAAATTTATCTGACATGCAAGAACAGGATTGCCAGCTGCCTGTGCTAATCCACTCAAATGCATTTGTTGGTTGAAAAATTCCATCATTTCTTCCTCTGTCACACCAAAGGGAATGTTGCCCACATAAAGACGTCTTGCCTGTCTTGTAATGGTAGAGCCAACCACAGGTACTGCAGCTTGCGGAGTGTCTGCGACGATATTAGCTGGAATTTGTCCGGCAGCCTGCATGGCCTTATACTGAAGGGGCGTGATATGTTCAAAACCCGGAGGAGGAACATCCCAATAAAGAGAAGGCTTACGACGACGGGAGAAACTTTTATGACGGGACCTAGATTTAATAATTAAGATTAAATAATATTATAAACTAAACTATAACTAATTAGTATATTTGTTTTTGTATCTTACCCTGATCTGCTTCTCCTACGTCGGTCACGACTTTTCGAACGAGATCGTCGCCTGTGTTCCCGTGAACGAGATCTTCTACGTCGATCCCGATCCCTGTCTCTTTCACTTGAACGGCCCCTTTCTATTAAAACAGTAACGTAAAGACCAGAACCCTAATTGCTTTTTTTACAGCCAACAAAAATAGATGAAGAAAACTAATACATTTTAGGTGTATGTAAGTGTCTAACAGTGATTATTAAATTTACCTCTGTCTTCGCCCATTCTTCTTGGATTTACTAATTTTTCACGAAAACGAGGTGATTGCAATAATATTCCGTCTTAATTTACACAAACAGCTATTTTTATAATAATAAACCAGGCTTTTCGGCTTAATTGTAAAATGGCCGAATGAATCAATGAACCCTATCAATGAACTGAATCTGAACAACCAATAGATATGGATAGCGGGATTTCTTCATATAAAAATCACAGAGTACAATATTGTACGTCGACTTTTCATAGATATTACAAGCAATCAAAATGAAATATATACTAAAAAATCCAGAGTTAATTGTTTATTACGTATATTCTAGCTTTCTAGCATAAACTACGTATTTTTTCAGTAAAAATAAAGCATTTTTACAAAATTTGTGCGGTATAGATTTATGACAATCTGATTATCAAAATTATATGTTAATTATCAACTTAAGCAGCAGAGGTGATTGGTCGATTGTTATAATTCTTGGCAAGGCATGCATTTATTTCTATGGTGTCCAGTTACATTAAATTGTGAGTCAACAGTTACTCAAAAAAAAGTGCACAATAAGTGCATATTTCATTTGCAATATTTCACTTTTTTATTTTATTTCGGTGAGTAATTTTGGCACAATACGACGAATCTTGTTTTGAACTTGCTGCAATTAATGCGTTAATGTGTTACATAAGTTTGTAAAATGTAGCGTAGTCCGTAGAGTAACCGCCCGTAATTAACGTACATATAGTAGACAGTTTAATTTTCATTAATATTATTGTCGTATAATTTATTTCCTATGTAACATAATTTATTTAAACAAATACGTTTCGTTTATTTATTTACAGAAGACGTGCAATAGTTGTCTGGCTTTCCTAATGAGGGTGACTGATGTCACTGACATTAAAATTAAGAAAAATGATAACAGCACCATGATAAGGCTCTACTGACTCAAAAAGTGTTGTGATTTGTTCCTGTTCAAAGCACAATTGGTGCTTGTTTAACAATTAGTGTGCTGTGTGTGTCCATTTAAAATCTGTCACTACAACATTTCATAAAAATGTCGGAAGATGGATATTCAGATTCATTTGATGAACCAACAATGGACTTAGTTATTGAAACCCTCACAGGAACATCATTTGAAATGAAAGTTTGCCCTTCAGACACCATCTTGGACATAAAGAACAAAATACAAAGAGTTGAGGGTAAGTTGTCTTTAAAACATAAACCTTTGCTGTCCCAAAAGAAATATTACTATTCTACTTTGTTTTAAGTTCATGGGCTATTTATAGCTTCTCTTATCAAGAGGTAGCAATTACTTTTCCTTGTTTGTCTCATATTTTGTTTTTGAAATAATTATTGTTAAAAGTTAATAGAATTGGACAAGCCATATTCATGATTGTGTACATTTTATTAACCAAAGAATAGGTGGGTGTCTGAATGTCAAGATTATTTACAGATTAGTAAATATTTGTAGAGTTTATTTTTAGCAACAGCTAATAAATGATAAATTTAATGGCTTGCATGTTAAGGACATCACATCTTGTTATTGTTATTAATTGTCTTTTAAAGTATAAATTCAAACTTGTATCTATTCAGGTAGATTTGGAACAAGAGAGCAGTGTACAATACAATAAACATGTATTTTTTTATTGAAGACTTTCTCTTTAGGAATACCAGTACATCATCAGAACTTACTGCATCGACTGAACGAATTAAAAGATCACAACCGATTGTGCGACGTGGGCATTCAGAATGGATCAGTTTTAAAACTGGTCTTGTCTATGCGAGGTGGCCCCATCTCAACTCGAAGACTGTCCAGTGCTGACCAACACATATGGAAGAACCTTAAGGAACTGCTCGAAAATACAAGGTGCATAACTTTTTATTTTTATACTTGTTACAATAATTATCTAACACCAACAACGACTTTAGGGAAGAATTGGGTGACAAGTTAGGACCTGGATCGAAAGTGTCCGTCCTGGTGTTCAAAGATGGTGACATAATAAATTTAATACGTGTCATTGAAAATGATACAGATTCGTTTTATCCTCTGGGCGAAACGGTATCGACACGGAATAAGCAGACTGTTCGGGAGGATACCCGTGCTTCCTTTTGTACTAAACTGAAAGAGAACGACGAAATGTTGACCAAATTGACTGAATTGAGGAAAAAAATGTCTGAATTAACTCTCAAACGTAACCTAAGACACATGGGATGCTCTAGTGATACAGTCTGCTGTAACGAGCTGGCAAAAACGCAAGATGAACAACAAGAGGCAACGAGCATTAAGCAGAAGGCCACGATCACCACGTCGATATCTCCGTCTCTTAATAAAAAAAAAGATAAACAAGGAAAACAACGAGATTATCTCTGTGACATATCGTTTAAACTCCTAGAAGATTTCGATAAGAATAATAAAGAAACTGAAAGCTCTGGTGACGGCAGCGAAACAGACTTGGCTCCAGAAAATTCGCAGACTGACGAGGACTCGATTGCCCTGAAAGAGAAACATCGAGGGAATAAGAGTAAACATAATTTTTTATATACAAATTTGAGTGAAACGCGGCTCAAGCCAGACAAGTCATCATCTTCGTCGTCGAGTTTTCACTGTCGTAGAAAATCGGATGACTCTACAATTTTCGCAACAGAGAATCGCGAAAAACCGAACTGCAGCCATCATCATCATCACCACCACCATGCCCAGTGTTACAAAAAGGTGAAATTAAGTCCAAAATCTACCAGAAAAGAGGCGCCCAATTTGGACGAAAAGGTGACAATATGGTCTCCGTTATCCCCAATAATAAGACGTGCGAGGTCCCAAGAACCTGAAATACCATGCCAAATCGATCTTGCAGCTACAACAACAGCGTCAACATCCCCCGCGTCCTCCATAGCTATTCTGGAAGAAGAGGAAGCTGAAAACGACGACAAAGAGTTGCTATCTCCCATCGGATTCCCTTGTGTTGGTACAGTGTCCATGTCTAAAGTCCCCGTCCATCTCGTCTACCCCGATAGGAAAAATGAAAAACTCGATAACTGTGATATCTACCCCGAAGAGTCTAAGGAGACGACATGCAGAAGTACGGCAAATTGCAAATTTGGTCTTGTTCGTAGACGCCAAAGTCTCGACTGCACCTCCAGAAGCGCCAATCAGCCAACCGAACAGTCAAAATCGAGCTTGTACAAACAATCTTGGTTTGAAGAAGTGAGTGGAGACCTGTTCTTTCCCCACTTCGTTCCTATGGGCCCTAGTGCTATTCCTAGTGAATACACACCCCGAGAAGATCCCCTTGGGGACTTTTGTTTCGATAATTACTCGCGATATCTCAGGTCTCCACTGTACAGACGCCAGTCTCAAATGTCAGACGAAGGCAATACCTCGTCGAGAGGTGGAGGTGGAGGAGGTGGCGTGAAACCGAGAAATTTGAGACATTTCTCTTGGAATGCCGAATTGCCAACAGAAAAGGAGGAAAAATTGGAAAACGAGGACGAAGGTGGGGAATACGTGAAAAAGGAAGTGCTAAAGTTACCTGCGGTCGTTGCGAAAAAGAAGATCCGGTGTGGACTGTGTAACAAAAGGCTGAACATCACGAACGTGTATAACTGTAGGTGCGGGGGCGTGTTCTGTTCGCAACATCGATACTCGGAGGTTCATGGGTGTAAGTTCGATTACAAAACTGAAGGACACAAAATGCTGCAGAAGCAGAATCCGCTTGTTGTCGCGGAAAAGCTGCAGAAATTTTAATTTTTTTACGATAACCCAACATACAAACAAAATACTTATTTATATTAATCGGAAGGAGAAAAAAAAGAAGAAAAATTGGAAAAAATTATTAGAACGGAGGGAGGGGCTTGAGAACAATACACCACTGACTGCCGCTACTGTTGCATCATATTCCCATTGTCTTACTGCTATTATTATTATTACTATTATTATATTATTATTAATATTACTATTGCGTGTGTAAATTTCAGTGATTGTGATTTTTTTTTTCTTTGGTTATTACTTTATTTTTTTTTCTTATGTGCACACTTTGGCGCCCCAAAATCTAATAAACCTGTTATAAAATTGCTCCTTGTTGATGATGAGTAACAGTTTCTGGAGATTATTTGACCCGAAAGTTACAAAAAGTGGCAGGGAAGGAACAATTTATTAAAATTACCGGAATTTTTTATACTTTTACATAACAAAAATAGAGACATTGTATCAGCCAGTCAGTGGCACAGTTTAAAAAATACTACTAAGTAACGAATTTACAATGATGTCTGCTATTTTATTTTATTTGATAATCTAGTCTTCAAAATATCTGTAGCAATGCAATGTAATGTAATCAAAATGTTTTTTTTTTATGTAAGATAACTTATTTTAATTAATTTAATTATATTAGGAAATAAAATAATAAAGACTGACTGAAGCATTTACAAAACAAAAACAAAAAAAGTTGTAAAACAATTTGGTTATTAATTTATCAATATATATAATATATAACAGAACCACTTTTTGTACGCTTAATTGGGTCATAGAAGTTGTATTTATAAGTTGTTATTTATTTTGTAGCGAAAGAATTTGTTTTAGAGGTAAAGTTTCCTTGTTGGAGCATATTACTTCTATTAAAAGGAAAAAATCATGCATGTAATTCATATATACAGGGTGTCCCACTTCTCCAATATAATAATGATTTATTTTTATCGTTCGCACATAAAATAATATTATATACCTTATAACTAACTAATCGTGTATCGTTTTAAGTAGTTAGTCGAAATTGTCTTATTTTAATCAGTTAACCCGGAAAAAAGGAAAAAATAATGGTGCATTAGTCACCCTGTATTTAATGCAATACGAACTTGAGTTATTATATTTTATATGTAAATATTTCTATACCCCTTATCCTTATATATTATATGTTATTTTATGCTCTTATATACATGTAACGCTGCATATTCTGCTGAATGTTCCTTTTTTCAAATCTTACCGTCCTTATTGAGAAAACGAAGAAAAAAAACTAATAATTTATTAATTTAGAAGCTGTATAATTTTGTTGTGACAAGCATAACTGGACTCTTAAGCCTTAGAAATAAATAAATTTTACTGTCGAGATACTAGAACTTTTAACCCACTACTTTGCAATTATAAAAATTATTTGAAAGAGTCTTGTTATTTTTATTGTTATAGCCGGTTTCATAATGTGCTTAAAATACTGTAAAAAATTACAAAAAAAAAAAGTAACTCATAAGGTAAACTGTGTTTTTCTTTTCATTGTACCTAATCCAATTTCAAACACAAGCAATAATAACAGTAATGTGTTAGTATCATCTGTGCAGCACAATGAGGGATATTAATGCAATAATAACGGTAAATAAATTAATAAAAAGCATGAATGCTAAGGATTAAAAAGAAACAATGTAACGACATTAAATAGAATAAAGCATAAGATGTAAGTACGACGTGCTAACAATGGAACAATAAGCAGCAACGATACAAATATGGAGTGAAGAACAGCAAATGTGAAGAAATGAATGGAATTTCGAGAGGAAATCAGAAAAAATAATATTGTACCTCTTTTAGGCCATTTATTGACGATTATCAAAATTAAATATTGCACTTGGGCGTGAAAAATTAAATTAATACATTCAATACCATCATTGATTGAATAAGTACGTCAAATCGAAGGCCCTGCTTTAAACCATACCATCAGTCTTACATTATCACGGTCCATTCGATCAACCCCAACAATTATAAAAAAACATACGTAAAGTTCTTCGGCAAAATAATGTTAAAATAAAATATATATATTCGTTGTCATTAATTATTTACAATAATAACGTATTTACGGCATTCGTTTTGTTTCATTTCCTATTACAATATTTTACTCATTTTCAGTCTTGGTTAGAAATCCCTCGAATATTTTGATTAAATTTTCCAATCCTTCGAGGTAGTTCTGATCTATCTGGCCGCTTTCTGCGGGAAACACATGGGCAAAATCAATCATTTTAATCGTTGCCCACTCCTGGTTCTTGTTGTCGTTGACCAAGTCGTCTAGCATGTCGAAATATTCCTTTTTCATGCTCTGGAGGTCGTGGTCGAAATTATTTTTGAACGAATGGACACGTTTCAGAGTCTGTATCGATTTTTCCCACGGATGGTCGGGATTTAGGGCTTTGGGAGGTGGTAAATTGAACCCGTTAATAACTTTACTCGGATTCCTGCTCAGACTAAATATCGGACCGTCCTTCGATATTTGACCACTGAATCCTGTCGGGATGCCCTCGTTTCCGTTTATCTTCATAAGACTGAGCGGTTTATAGAGGCATGTGGTCTTTGGAAATGATGGGAGAGGGTGTAACGAAGACTGCGACTCCGAGTCGGAGATTAGTTGCTGCTTTAGACGTTTCGCATCGTAAATTAGGAGGAGAGACGACGAGTAGATGCGATACTTGCGCTGACGACGGGCCCAATGGAGGATTTTCCACAGATTTACGAGGAATTGGAGCAACAGGTGTCGACTCAATCCCGATTGGACATTTAGAAATATTTTCAACGCTAAAATCAATGGTTACAACAATATCATTTTTACAAGGTGAAACCATGACAGGACACCAGGAGATGTAAAGGGACTTTAGGTAGGAGGAGAATATAATGTTGTTGTGCTTTTTGTTCCTACCTGTTTGCTAAAAAGTGTCTGATTGAGCCGATGTTTATTTTTTTGAGCAAACAAACAAATTTAGCAATACGTAGCATTCTAAAAACTGTTTTGTACATCTACTATTAAGTAACTCTGAGAATTTTCTCAAATGCCTATAAAATTTAGCGTATTGGTACGAAAACAACCAACGTCATGTAAGTTTAAAAACAATGGTAACAAAATACCGCTTCGTTTTTTTGTTTTCTCTTGTTCAAAATAATGGGCTTAACTGCTTTGTGTAGATAGTGTCTTTGTATTTCAATTTAGCAAAAAAACAACAAAATAACATCGACTCACCATCTTGCGTTGTGTCTTTATTCAATTTTTTTCCATAATCCTTTCCGTAACGGCAGAGGCGTCCATTGGATATTTTGTAAACTTGGAACCCTGGTATGCAGAATCCTAAATCTCTTCTGCTCTCGTGGTACTTTTCCTGTAACAAAAAATAAACTATTTTTATCGATTCAGCAAAAAAAATGTATTTTAGTGATTTCTGTCATCATTTAACAAGTCGTAACGGTTTAAGATCGTTTTCTTCTAAGTCGTAAACGAAAAGAATAAAATAAAAATAATTTTAAACTAAACTAACTGTGTTGGCCTTGATTTGAAGAATTTAATAGTTAATGAAAACGATATTAAACGTAAAAATAAAAAAACAAGTGCAATCACATACCTATTGTTTTTCTGACTTACATTTTCTCTGATGACCTTCTCGTAGGAGGCGGAGGGATCCCAGCATCGTCTCCCGATTTTGACGTCCATAATGCAAGGGTCCTTGAAATTTTTAATGAGATCCTCGAGGACGATGCACTGGACATTCTTGCCATTTATGCTGACCATCTTCGTGCCGAAATATTTCGGCACGAACTCTTTCAGTTCCAAAAGAACATCGTCACCGGTTTTTTCAAGTTCCTCGTAGAAACTGATTTCCCTCTCGCCTTTAGTAGGCTCCATTAGGGGTTTCAGGACCTTGTCGTCCTGTTTTAGGAGACCTATAACAAAAATTAAACAAATGAAAAATATATAAATATAGTTTCTTTTGTTCCCGATGGCTATTTTTTCAATAAACTCTTTTGTTCTTTTTGGCGTTTTATTTGGTAGGCAATAGAATTATTATTTATCATAAATTCTAATATCGTTGCCGTAACATCTAATAATAACCGAGTTATACAAAGAAAATGTCCTTCATCAAATTATGCCAGGTAAAACCACTTGTACTTAAAATATTCTCATGGATTTTCGGCGACAGTATTAATATTATTAACGAACAAATATTAACGACTCGAACGTTTTTAGCGAAAAACCAACAAATTATTTTTATCTGTATATTGAGCACGTCGAAACTTCATGCCTGACACACGATCGTACGTGAAATGCATTTAGATATTTATAATTTACCTACTATTTAATAAAACCGCAACTAATATCCTTATAGAGGGATTTAAATAAAAGCTTAAATATAGACCTTGAAACTAATAAAACCCACGTACCTGTACTATGTAGATAGATATTAATTTTCATGTTATTTTTTTACAATTTCTGAAACGAGGTGTTATAAAAGAGGCTAAACGTTTTTCTCTTTTGAAGAACTAACTAACTAGCATAATAGAAAATTGTGGCAATGAAAATAAACATCAAAAGCCTAATTAGCGCGAAAGGACGATGTAAATATTATTGTAATTAACTATTTTTTTCTTATTTATAGGTACGTCTTTTATGTCTCGTAAATCGATTTGGCAGGACCCAAGGGACAGAAGCGTATGTATTTTTAAAACTCAAGAGCGATTCCATTGACACCAATAAAAAAAAATCAAAACGATTCGTGCTTTTAATAACATTACATTACAATTAATATTAATTGTTGATCGATTGTTTTGCAAGTAGCGTAACAAAAAGGGGGTAACTTACCATAGGATTTCCCCTCGTGTCCATGGCCAGCAACTTGATTCGTGTACAACTGAATGTCGGGTGGTATTTCTATTTTTTGTTCTTCGACGTTTTCTGACGGTGACGGAGAGCCCTTTTTGGACCCGGATCTGGCAAAACCGTTCAGTTTCGGCATAGCTAACTGACTAGAGAATAACCTCAACGGAATTGATTCAGGATCATTTTTAACCATTTTAAATCAGAAAATCGATCGGTTTTTGAGCCCCTGTCAAAAGAAAATAAACATTTAGTAATCTTAACACTTTAAGCTGAAAGCTTTACAAAAGCTATTATCTGCCTTTTTCCTGGTACAATGTTTAGATACGTGAATTAACAAATTTCATCGAAAATAACTATTACATAGTACTATGTAAGAAGTGATTCGTAGTGAGATGCCCTTATTGATCAATACCACAAATGTTTATTCCAATTAAAAACGATATTGGCCATTGCTATTTAAATGTTTGGCATTTTAAGTGGCAATTTATAATAAACAAAAACGCATCAGTAATTATACTGTGGAAAACAATTGCGACGCGAAAAATAAAAACAACAAAAGTTTCCAGTTGTTTTTAATTGTTGTTGTCGAACAGAATAAGAACCCTTATAAACTCTTTTCGAATTTACGTTTCGATTGACGTCACCAGAAACTAATTTATCGAAAAATGGTTCTAGAAGCCATAAAAATTTCAATGCGCCGAGCATTTGAATAAAACATCAACATTTGCGGACAAACCCTTGACATTTACCTTGCTAATGTCAATGATATTGGAAATTTATCGGTCTCGCGAGATAATTCCAACCAGCAGTTAGGTAGTTAATAACGAAAAGTGAATACGTAAATTACAACGTTTACCGCACCCATTAGGTATATCTAATTAATTAAACAATAACATTATAATAGTTTCAAACGTATACATATAACGCACTTATTTGGTATATTACCTTAAGCCGATGAGCAGTTTGAAAAAAAAAGTTAAAATTTGATAACAGTAAAATATTACAAAATGTTAATGAACAATACTGCAAAGAAAACAAAGGTTAAAAATTATCAAAAAAGAAAAGTTGAGAGAAGGACAAAGGTTTATTCAATTGTTAAAAACAAGTGAAAATAAAATTTAAATAGTTTTAATAACTGTACTGTAACTTTGTAAACGTTAATCCTTGTGACGTTATTTGGCAACTCTGCAGAGTACGAAAACAAAAAAAAAACAACGAAGAATCTTACAGGTTGTAAACTTAACTGACTCACTAGGTATAAAACATAAATAGGAACGGCTATTTCAGGTCATGGGGTGCTTTGAACTTAGATCATTCCTTAATAAAAAATAAAAGCGAGAGAAAAAAAGTGAACATTCCTTTTGATTTGGTAGGTACATGGACTGATATTACTTCGGTACTCCTCTGCAATATTTTACTGTTCTTGTTAAAAGCAACGACGTCAATGATCTCCCGCGAAACGTTATATATTATATATGTACACGATCAATTTGTTTTGATTTATAATGGTGAATATTTTTGAGTCCGATGGCAATGACTTCCATCAACCAAAATTATACTGAAGTCCCTCCTATAACTACATACATACGTATAAAACAGTTGACGAGAAGACAAACTTATTTTGTTTTTGATAAAACAAAAAAGAACGAATTTTAAGTTGCCAAATGTTTTTTACGTGATCAACTATTTTTACGTAAATACATTTATCTAAATAAGTAAAGTCTTGCCATTACTTATTTATTTACTTTCGTATGAAGTAGTTGCGTTATTTATAGAGGAGTATATGATATATGCAGAAAATAGACTGCTGGGTACTCGATAATAAATTCCTTTTCCTAGTTACCTATTATAAAGTGTTCCATTACTATTTTAGATTAAATTACCAACAAAAGATAATTAAAAATACACATGCACTGCATTTGTGGCCGTTATCGTTTTTAATTAAATAAAGGCATTGTGTTGTTAAAATTCCCCGTTTAAGTAATATATCTGTATTATTAATAGGCACATTGTTCATTGCAATTGCAATTGCAATTTTCCTAGTTTAAAACAGACTAAAAAAGTTTTATCAGTGATGATATGTAGCTACGTATTGTATATTAATTACAAAATCAACAAAGTACCTATTAATAAGTATGATTATATTATTGTACATTTTAAATTAAAATGTGTAATATATTAAAATAATTCTGCGATATTTTTTCACAGATTTCGTAAACCAGTTTTTTCAACAAATTTAAATACCAAATAAATATCTCTCAGTTTCAAACTTTCATTAATAAGTACCTAATCCAATTCAATTATCATTTTATTCACATACTGAATAAAATTAAAAGTTACAGTATTTTAAAATTGTGATGTCAACTTGGAGGAATTTTGAAAATTAATCTAATTTTGGTCCATGACACATTCATCATTTAACTCAAGTAAATTTCTTGATAATATTCTTAATCTAAACAGAACATTTCAGTCTTTTAAATCATACCTAGGTAGACAATAACATTTTCAATTTACAAAGCTAAATCTGGGCACATTTAAATTCAAAAACAAAATATAGGTTATGTAACTGTTAACCACGTAATAATAAATCGTACCTGGCTTATTTAATTGCCGTGAAATCAATATTTAATAGATAATATATTGATTTTTCTTCAAGCACGAACCGTTTTCACAAGTACATTGTTGTGTCACTTTCACGTTTTCTGCGTCAATAATGAATCGCTAACGCTAATATCGTATAAAAACACATAACCACTTCAAACAATGGACATGTGAACAAATGCAGCTAACTTCGGGGCGCACGCGCGTAAAGCAATTTAATATACGAGGGCGCTTAAAAAAGTAATCGACCAAATGAAACGAAACCTTTATGATATATAATAAATTTTATGTGTATAATACAAAAGGCTATTTCGGAACGCAAAAATAAATTGTTTAGTTGAACGATTGTCAGCAGTAAAATAATCAACAAATTATTTGTTATATTTATAGAACCCTTCGCCTGATTTAACACCCAATTTTCCCTCATCGACCAGCTTTTTTACTGTTGATACGGGTTTAAATAGAGGATCGTTGGGATATTCTTTATGGAAGATCTGTTGAACGTACAATCCCGTATCGTGACCTGTAAAATCGGACAGTTCGAAAGGACCCATAGGGTAACCAGCCCCTAACTTCATGGCAGTATCGATATCTTGGAAAGAGGCGTCACCTAACAAAAAAACAAATGATCACCCGTTAACAAAAGACTATCTGTTAACAAAAGTGTATCCTCCACCAAGAAAACTAACCTCTCTCGTACATCCTGACTGCCTCGGACATATAAGGGACCAACAACCTGTTAACAATAAATCCCAAAGTGTCCTTGCAAATAACCGTGACTTTACCAATCGATTTTCCCCATTCCTCAAACGCTTTGACCGTTTCGGGGGACGTTTCGTCAGTTTTAATAACCTCCAGCAATTTCATAACAGGTACGGGATTAAAAAAATGCAAACCGCCAAACTTGTCCTTTCTCTTTACGTCCTGGGCGATGTCTTTGATCGACAAGGAGCTCGTGTTCGAGGCGAATAACGTATGTGAAGGCGCTGCAGCGTCCAAATCTTTAAAAAGTTTACGTTTCACGTCGAGGTTTTCGACAATGGCCTCGACAACGAGGTCGGATTTCTTTACGGCCCCAACGGGATCCGAAGACGTACTCAAACGAGATTTGGCACCTTTTATATAAGCCTCGACGTCGGACTGATTACCCTTGTGCAATTTTTTCGCCACCCTCGTTAAACTGGCGGTAATTCGTTCTTCTGATTTTTTCAGAACGTCCGAACTTAGATCGACCAATGTTACATTTTGGCCTGCTTGTGCCGCAACCTGTTTAACGAAAATATTATTTATTGTACGTCTGTACGAGCCGCCACTGGTAGTGCACACGAATGTAATGCAACAAACAAATTAAAGTACATAATAAAAACTGACTGTACCTGTGCTATCCCAGCACCCATCAAACCTCCCCCAATCACCGTAACGTTAGATATAACGTTAAGTTTTTGAGACGTTGACAAAAATCGTTTTATTACCATGGTATTTGCCATTTTGTTGCGTTCCACGTAGCACACTCACGGCAACTAGTGTAAATAACAATTATGTACATAAAGGTACGGATTGGTACACTTACTTACTATATATACAGGTTGTTTACAACATTTCTTATTTTATTTATTACTGATTAGATAAAGCATACGTTAGTTGTAATTTAATTTAATTTCTAGCTGATAATTGTTTAATCAAAATTCCTCCTTTATTCATTATATTAAAAAAAAAAAAAAAAAAGCAAGTGAAAGTCTTCTTCTTTTAATAAAATATAAAAGTACAATACTGTGAATATCAGTTGTTTTGTTTTTATTTTTTATCGTATTTGTAATAACCCTCCCCGGATTTAACACCGAATTTCTTTTCGGCCACCAACTTTTTCAAAGATTCGGGAGGTACGAAAAGAGGATTGTCCGGAAACTTTTTGTGCCACCCTTCTATAATAAACAAAGTCGTATCAAGGCCTACGTAATCGACCAACTCTATTGGTCCCATTGGATAACCCGCCCCTAACTTCATTGCGATATCGATATCTTTAGCAGTGGCGTCGCCTAAAACAAAACGATGCATTCCTTAGACATAATTCTAAGAAATAAAATTATCCAATTTCACCTCTTTCATACATTCTTAAGGCTTCGGCCATATAAGGAACTAATAATCTGTTAACAACGAATCCTGGCGTGTCCTTACAGGTGACGCACACCTTTCCGACAGATTTTCCCCATTCCATAAGCGTCTTGTAGGATTCCTCAGAAAGTTCGGGGGTTGTAACAACTTCTAAAAGTTTCATTACCGGAACTGGGTTGAAAAAATGCAATCCCCCAAATTTATCCTTTCTATTGACCACCTTAGCAATTTCCCTTATGCTCAAGGAGCTCGTGTTGGAAGCTAGAAGGGCGTTGGGAGGGGCGAGGGTGTCTATTTGTTTAAACAACTTATGCTTCACATCGATATTTTCTACAATAGCTTCGATAACAAGATCGGCATTTTTTACACCTTCCCCAACGTCTGTTACCCCTCTGATTTTCGATTTGGTTCCCTGTACAAATTTTTCAGCTTCCTGGAGGTTATCTTTGTGTAACTTTTTTCCCACCCTTATCAGACTGTCTGATATACGTTTTTCGGCTGTTTTAATTGCATTATCGTTCACTTCGACTATTGTTACATTTTGTCCCGATTGGGCGGTTACCTAAATCAAAATTACATGTTACGCCACTGGTAATTATGTACATGCAACAGCTGATTTGTCTTATCGGTTATGATGAATGAAATTAATATTAAATTTATAAAAAAATAATAAATACCTGCGCAATTCCTGAGCCCATTAATCCACCTCCTATTATTGTTACATTTTTAATAACATTTAAGGAATTCGATGTTGACAAACACCTTTTCATAATCAATGTTGGTAAAGCCATTTTTTGTAATTATTTTAAATAAAGCACTATTTACTATTAAAGAAGTTAAAAAAATGTTTATAAACCGAGAAAACAATCTTAAAATACTTCACAAGTTCAGAGTCTAGGGTCTAAAGTACAAATAACATCTGAACATCTGAACCTTGTTTCTAATCTACATATGTTGTCACCCAACTATCTTCAATTAACTATTGAAGTGCCCCCACCTTTTCAATTCATTATTTTTATCCCAATAATGTAATTATTTTTCAAAAACGATAAACACCGTAAATATTGAGATAATATTACATTTAGATTATTTACTGCACGTAATAAAGATATCTGTTTCAATTTTCAATAGCAATTATTTTTGTAAATTTAATTAATTTATTTTTTTAATAAAATAAATTAATTGGTGTTTCAATCTATATTACAGTCGTTATAATTCATTTTAAATTAGTCTCTTAACTGTCCTAGGTTACTTTGTGTACCGAAAATTTTATCTTTTTCGATACCACCTCGTATAATACATGTGTGACATTAGGCACAATTAGCTGTCACCATCGTCTACTCGAACAGTTTTTTTAAACGTTTGTGTTCTTGAAAATGAACAAAAATAAGCCAGGATGGTGAATGTTATGAAAGGAGTTTTAGTTAAATGGTAATTGAAGCATTTATTCGTATTTAACACATTATTTACTACTATATTTAAGTTAAAAACTGCCCTTAACCTAACTTTTTAATTAATTGATGTAATCAAAATCGCTTGGTATTTTAAATTGCTTGTTCATTACCTCTTCTTCAACGTTAAATTTATTTTTGCACCACGTTTTTACCGAAAATACGTTATCAGTCCAACGATTCGCTGCGTCTTTTAATTTCTATAAGAAAAAATGCATTTATACATGAGTACAAAATCGTACACAAAGGTAAGTAGCTTTACTTGTATTTCGTCCCCCTTTTTTTCTAAGAGCTTTGGATCGTTGTCTTGGTAAGCTTTTAATTGCCCAGTAAGCTTATCATGTTCAATTTGCAAATCAGTCACTTGTTCTAAAAGTTTATTCCTTTCGGTAGAGTCTTCCCTGTCATTCTAAAACGTAAATCGTCAAACGTACGTCGCGTTTCTGTATATATTACAAATTACTCTTAGATTCTGTAGTGTCTCCTCTAAAATTTTTAGTTTCTTTGAAGAGCCCTCAAAAGTTGTCTTTAGTTGTTCTAATTTTTGACTTTTTGCAATTTTGGCTTTACTGCAAGTACAGAACAGATTTTAGCTGATTGTAAAATTATTATTGGACGATTTTACCTCGGAAAAGCCCAATAATATATTGAGGAACCTATTTTATCCGTGTCAACGAGACCATCATCAACCAAATTTTGTAAAATATCTTTTACAGAATTGGCAATGATTCCCTTCTCTTTGGGGGCTATTTTTTCTAGGTCCTGTAAGTTTTTAGTTGATTATAAACCCCGACTAAATAAGTTATTATCAGACATACTTTTAATTGAAAGAACTCCTTTTTATCATAGAAAAGTTGGAGCAAACGAGTTCTCTTTTCTTCAGCAGAAACACCTTTACGTTTTGACATTTTTATCTGCAATTACGTATTTAATTCTAATAAAGTTATTTGTCTTGTTGTTTTACAGCGATTCGGCGATGAAACAGTTCTTATTGCATTTGGATGAGACTTTGAAACTTGGCAAAAAATTTATAATTCAAGATCTGGACGAGACACATTTATTCATATCTGCTGATATTTTGGACGTTCTTCAAGCAAAAATAGACGATTTAATGGATCAGATAAGTTTTCCAGTTACTGAGAAGAACAATTAAACGTTAATAGTTATAGTTTTGTGAAAAAATTAAAGTGCAAGCCTGTTTTTGATAGACTAATTACCATGACCATCTCAAAACTAACTCTGAGGGGCTCAGCCCGCCTGAAAGAGGTTGACAAATGCAAAATTGTCGACGAGACATCCCGAAGAAGAAGACACCGGAAAAATATGGAAATTCTAGAAGCTGACAACTATCATGAAGATCCCCATGCTGATCTTGTTATGAGCAAGAAGATTCCGAAATTTGATGAGAACTTAGAAACAAGGACCAGAAGCAGGAAGAAAGAAAAGAATGCAGAATATTATCAAGCAAAATTTAGAAAACATATCTTACAATTGCTAGAAGAAGATAGGATGGAAGCAGAAATGACTGGACGTTATTCTTATCAAGATTTAGTAGCTGAAGATACCGACCACCCAGCAAGACACTTTTGTGCTGTTTGTGGATTTTTTAGTCAATATGTTTGTTTGGCGTGTGGTATGAGATATTGTAGTATAAAATGTATGGATACTCATATGGATACAAGATGTCTCAAATGGACTGCTTAATTAATTGTAAATTACAATAATGTAAACAATTTGATTTTCTAAACCAATAAATATTTAAAATAATTCTTACAACTTTTAAAAAATGATTCAATTTCTTGTATTTAAAGCATGTAGGAAAAATTGACTAAAGTGCAACTTTAAATTATGAATTTAAAAAGTGGAAATTGAACTGTTAAAAATAGGTTAGGAACATGCTAACAAGTGGTTTTAAACAACTTATCGCATTTTTGACAATAAATATACTAGTAAGAATAAATTTACCTTAGATTTGTTAACAATTTAACTGCTTTTTTAATTTTTAATGCTGTTTCTTCACAACACAATCAAATTTTCACAAAAACACCACAATTTTCAAAACAATTTAAATTTTAAATAATCTATGGACTTTAAACATACCATAGAAACATACATAGATGATAGATTTCATTGGATTTTAAATAATGAACTGGTTACATTCAACTAGTATAATCATCTTACAACCCATAGATTAGTTACTAGATTATTTTTTTGATAATAATTTCAATTTTCTTCTAATAAGAGCGTAAAAATATAAATTACGGTTTTAAGGTCTGTTTTATGCAACTTAATTACAAATTTTGTGAACATCCCAAATTCCAAAACAATTTCAAAACTTTAAACATACCATAGAAACATATATAGATGATAGATATCAATGGATTTCAAACAATGAACTGGTTACGTTCAACTACTATAACCATCTTACAACCCATAGATTACAAATAGATATTTTTTTGACAATAATTTCAATTTTCTACTAATAAGAGCCTTATAATATAAATTACGGTTTTAAGGTCTGTTTTATGCAACTTAATTACAAATTTTGTGAACATCTTTTTATTCGTTTATTAATAACTGTTTAATTTTTCTGTATCAGTTCATTGGTTTATTTTTATTTGTATTCTATGACAAACGTCAAAATCTGTGGGTCGACATAACCTATCAACACGAGGATCAAAAATATGGTTAAAAATCTACGTTAAGCCCACAAATTATTTAAGTAGTCTTAAAATATGCGTATCGAAACGTGTTATTTCTGTTCATCTAGAATATATCCTGGCCACGGTATTCAATTTGTTAGAAACGACTGCAAAGTACGATTTAAAATAGTTATTACGGTATGTAATTGTACAAGGCTTAATTGTTTTGTTTTTGTTGTAGATATTTAAGTTTTGTCGGTCAAAATGTCATGCTGCCTTTAAAAAGAAGAAGAATCCTCGTAAAGTTAAATGGACAAAAGTTTACAGAAAAACGGTTGGCAAAGAACTGGCTATTGATCCATCTTTTGAATTTGAAAAACGTAGAAATATACCCATTAAATATAACCGGGAAAAATGGACGAAGGCAGTGGAAGCTATGAAGAAAGTAGAAAAAATTAGGCAAAAAAGACAGAACAATTATATAATGCAAAGACTTCGCAAGGGTAGAGAAATTGAAACTGAACGAGATATCAAAGAGGTTCAGAGGGATCTTTCACTCATACGAGCTCCTGCTGCTGGTATGAAAGAACGTAAAGCTGCAGAGGCAGCCATGGAGGAAGCAAGGGAAAGTGATCATGATGAGGAAATGGCAGAAATTGAAGATGGAGGAGAAGTTGTGTTATAACTATAATTTTTTTTTACTTAAGTTAATGTGAAAATCAGAACAATTATTTTAATAGAAACGGTAATATACGTGAGACATGAGGATTAGCTTCCAAATTAAGGAATTTTTTTTTGAAAATATTCATAAATTTCCTATGAATTTAATAAAAATTTTTAATTGAAATAGCATTTGTTATTCCTTAAGTATATACTTCCCACAATACAGAATTAGTTCAGTACTTTGCCGTCCGGTGAGTTAGTTAGTAGCGCTAGTTGTTGATGCCTATAAAATCTGTTATTTGGCGGTTAAAGTCGTAATTTGCGACCCAAATAATTCGAATTAATTGAACTAAACTGAAAATAATGGGAGATAAAGGCGACGCCGGTAAGTAAATTAAGCATAAATATTTTATAGATGAGGCCGTTTTTAATACGAACAAGAAAAATCGGATTCAATGTTTTTGAGGTTAAGTTTTTCTGTAATCAGATTTTGAAAAAAATATATTTCAGAAACCTTCGATGACGCCGTTGAAGAGCGTGTTATTAACGAGGAATATAAAATATGGAAGAAAAATACCCCATTTCTGTACGACTTGGTTATGACCCATGCACTTGAATGGCCCTCTTTAACAGCCCAATGGTTACCCGATGTTACAAGACCTGATGGAAAGGAGTACTCAATTCATCGTCTAATCCTCGGCACTCACACTTCAGATGAACAGAATCATTTATTAATTGCCAGTGTTCAACTACCAAATGAAGATGCTCAATTTGATGCTTCACACTATGACAATGAAAAAGGAGAGTTTGGAGGCTTTGGGTCCGTATCGGGGAAAATAGAAATTGAAATTAAAATAAATCACGAGGGCGAAGTGAACAGGGCTCGTTATATGCCCCAAAATCCTTGTGTAATTGCTACAAAAACTCCTTCCAGTGATGTTCTAGGTAAATTGATTATTTTACTTAAATAAAATTTCAACTGATTTTAGTAATAACCTTGCCTTATTTCTCCTTATTAGTGTTTGATTATACCAAACACCCCAGCAAGCCAGATCCCAGTGGTGAATGTCATCCTGATTTAAGACTTAGAGGACATCAAAAGGAAGGATATGGATTATCATGGAATCCTAA
Organism: Agrilus mali; assembly: GCA_029378335.1. Classification (NCBI taxonomy): domain Eukaryota; kingdom Metazoa; phylum Arthropoda; class Insecta; order Coleoptera; family Buprestidae; genus Agrilus; species Agrilus mali. Next base: position 22,133,872 of record CM055661.1, on the reverse strand, counting down.
CTTAAATGGCTATTTATTGTCAGCTAGCGATGATCACACTATCTGCCTTTGGGACATCAATGCTACACCAAAAGAAAACAGGATCATAGATGCAAAAACTATCTTCACAGGCCATACAGCAGTTGTAGAAGATGTGGCTTGGCACTTGCTGCATGAAAGTTTATTTGGTTCTGTTGCTGATGATCAAAAACTGATGATTTGGGACACTCGTTGTAATAACACCAGTAAACCCAGTCACACAGTTGATGCACACACAGCTGAAGTGAACTGTTTAAGTTTTAATCCTTACTCTGAATTTATTCTTGCTACAGGTAGATATTTTCCTACTTATTTTGAATCATTTAAATTATTTTTCACTTTTTTCTTAGGAAGTGCTGATAAAACTGTAGCTTTGTGGGATTTAAGAAATTTGAAATTAAAACTGCACAGTTTTGAGTCCCATAAAGATGAAATTTTCCAAGTTCAATGGTCACCACACAATGAAACCATCCTAGGGCCCCTTCTGGCACAGACCGAAGACTGCATGTTTGGGATCTTAGTAAAATAGGGGAAGAACAGAGTCCAGAAGATGCTGAAGATGGCCCACCTGAACTACTCTTTATACATGGTGGTCATACTGCCAAGATATCAGGTAATAATCTATGGATTTTTATGCCATTTAATGTTTCTTGACATCCTTTTTCAATTTTTAAAAGTCATTAATAATGTAGCCAAGTACAGGTGTCTTAGTTTGTGGGTTCTTTTCATATAAATTTCAGTGTGTTCCCAAAGCTTAATGCAACAAGAACCATTGTTTTACACAAAATTTCCGACTTATAAAGAGATTATTTGTTACGTGAAACTTATAAAACTGTTATATCCAAAAAATGTCGCAATCTTTCATATAGGCAAGTCTTGTCAGGGCCGAAAGATCCTTATGGTTCGTCTTACCGAAAATGCAGACTGTTTAAAAAATTACGCAGCCCTTATAGATGCAGGAATTCACGCAAGAGAGTGGGTGACCCACACCACGTGCCTTTACATTCTTCACAACATTCTCGAAGATCCCTCTGTTTTATCCCTCATGGATTTCTATTTTATTCCTTGTCTTAATCCAGACGGTTATGTGGAAACTCACAATTGCAATCGTCTTTGGCGTAAAAACCTGAATCGAAATAACAGCAAGAAAAAGGCAAGGATGGGCGTCGATTTGAACCGAAATTTCCCTGTAGCATTCGGCACTACAGGTTGCAGTAACAATCCTAAAAGTCTCATGTATCATGGCAAGTATCCTCTTAGTGAACCTGAATCGAAATCTTTGGCGGAGGTGATGAGGAAGTTTGAGAAGTGTTTGAAACTCTACATATCTCTACATGCCTATGGAAATGTTATCTTGTATCCGTGGGGCTTTAAAAAAACTACAATCAAACACTCAACTGAAGTTCAATGCTGTGCCGCAGCTGCCTGTGAAGCTGTTACTCGCAGGTGTGGAGAATGCAGGTTTACGTACGGGTCAATAGCCAAGAAAATGTACGTAAGTTCGGGAAATACCGCAGACTTTTCATACGGAATGCACAACATCACCTTTTCTTATATTGTCGAACTTCAAAAGGGCAGCAAGCACCAGGGATTTGGTATTAGGAAACAGATGATAAAACGAGTTGGTGAAGAAGTCTTGGCTGCTGTAATCGGGATGGTCGAGTACGTATTTAACTTTTACAACGAGAAAAAGCAACAAAGAATAAAATGTCTAAGGAAGTGCAAGCTAAAAAGAAGATCTAAACGAACTAAATGCTCGTCAGAAGAATATTGCGAGGGCTGTGAAAATAGGAATTTATATAGGAAGAGGAAAATTAGGTTTTCGGAGAGTGATGACTCTATTATTTCCCATAAAATAGCAAAGAAAGACTGCGATAACTAGGATTACTCCATGTACAATTGACGGGAATTAATTAAAATTTTTTTATAGTGTTATAGTGTTCTTGTACAGTGTGTGTCTGACGCGTTGACAAGTATTTGAGAAATAAAGTAAAAATTATCTTTGTTGTTACACTTTAATTTTTTGTTTTAGTAGAAACTTAAGAATTTTTTAACGTATTGTTTAATAGATTTCAGTTGGAACCCTAATGAGCCCTGGGTCATTTGTTCTGTGTCCGAAGATAACATAATGCAAGTTTGGCAAATGGCAGAGAACATTTATAACGACGAAGAACCTGAGCAGCAAGCTTCGGATATCGAAGCAACCACAAATTAATTAATTAATTTTTGTCATTAATATTTTATCATAATTGTATTTGTTAGTCTAATAAGTTCGTTCGTAATTTGTCTAAAGGTTCGTTTAAAAACCCGTTTGTGTATTAATGTTCCGTTTTATTTTATTATTATGTGAATGTACCTATTGTTAAAATGGAAACCGTCTTCAACCGATACTATACCTATTTATATTATGTAAATTTTGCTTGTTACTTTTAATTGTGGCGCAGTTTACTTTTCAATTATTATAAAACGCAGAAAACGTGAATGTCGTTCTGATAATTGCAAATTTTGAAATAAAGTGTTTTGTAAGGAATTTTGTGTTTTTCTTGTTATATTAACTGGGTATAAAACTTCAACAAAACATACCTTACAAAATTACTTTATTATTTTTATTAAAAATCGAACTTAATCGTTAAATTCGTTTTCTATATACAGAAAAAAAAATACTATTAAAGCAAGATATATTGACTACTTGCCTTCAGATGCTTCTCCTCGCGGCTACGCTACTGCGGACTCCGCTGCTGTTGTTGCGTTCACATTATTAATACTTGATGCTCGACTTGACTTCTTATCCTCTTCTTTGAAGACGGCGTAGCCGTGTTCCACTAAATTTTGTGCTACGTCCAAGTCCTGATTATTGACGACGTCGTATAGGTCAAGTCCAGGCACAGGAGACATCTCACGTTTAGCTCTCGTTTTCTGTCTGTTTTGATAACCGTTTATTCGAGCCGAGAGTTTTTTCCATTGTGCTACATGCGTACATTCTTCAAAGTAGCCAATCGCTTCGTCTGTCCAACACTCCCCTGCAGGTTCTATAAAAAACGGTATTATTTATTACGTTCAAAGAGTTAATACGAGGGACTTACCAACTCGTGCCAAATAACATTCGATGGCTTGAAAATGTAGCCTTAAAAAGTCTGTACGTAGTTCGTAGATCGATTTCGAGGGGCATATGTCTGTATCGCCGTAGTCAAGAAAATACAACTCGGAATGAGGTTCTTTACCGTTTTCTGCGTGAACGGCGAGAACTTCTGCTCTGTACCTACGACCAATAAAGTAAAATAAATTAAAGTATTAAAAGCTTAAACTTTAAATTACCATTTGTTATCATACGGAAATAATGCGGCCACTAAATCTCCAGGTTCCACCTTCTGAAGTATGTGAAATTCGACATTATTTGGATCGTTATAGTATTCACTCATTTCTTCCACCAGCTGATCGAGTTCGGTAGCTTTGGGGCCCACTATTTGGACCCAAAAATGGGACGGATCTATCATTGCAGACACATAAACTTCAAAAGGAGATTCTGACTGTCCTGAAAATTAAAAATAATTTAAAAACATACTTAATAATATTTAAACTATTCCCTTAATTAGTCCAGTACAAAGACTTAATAATGTTTCAGTTAAACATATTGTTATTATAAAAAATAACTATTTACCAGATGATGAAGAGATTTTTTCAAAGGCTACAGCTTCAGGGGGCTTGGGACTAGGGGCTTTCGGGGGGAGCCTTGGCTCTCTTCGTGCCAAAGATCCATCCAGTTGTAATTGATGTGACTGGCACCTCTCTACTATCTCATTTATTAATGATTTGGCTACATTTATTTGGCTTTTTGAACCTGTAACAATTTAGCCTTGTACAACCTGTTACCATTAATACAAACAAAAAATAATATAATAATTATGTATTAGTCATGAGCAATAAAAGTAACAACCACACATAAACATAATTATTAATAAAAAAAATATATGCAGTCTAAGTAAATAAAATTAATTTAAAGTAATGTCAAGTCTATTCAGTAACTGCAAATAAACAAACTTGTGTGTGTACTAATCAAATAAAGATAAAATACCTTTGATAATGATTCTGCGAGTGGTTTCAGTTCTGTCTCCATCAGAAACGTTAACTTTTGCTCCAGATCTAGCAATAATATCTGTTATTTGATCTCCACATCTACCAATTATTTTACCAATGTACTGCTGCTGTACCCACATTTCATCACATTCTATAATTGTCTGATTCGATAGGAACTCTTGAATAATGTTCTCAGCCTTGTAGCAGTCATCTGCTTTACCTTTGACAACACAAATCTGCTCTTTATGTCCATCACTGTCTCTGAAGTGAATTTTTGTGTTTGTTTCTGCTTCGATTGATTTGATGTTTTTCCCATTTCTTCCTATTAAAACATTCACCATAGGCTTGGGAATTTTTACATCTAATATCTTATAGTTTGCTTTTATGGGTAAAGAAGCATCGATATCATCAATGTCATCATCATCTTTTCTGTATAATAGATACACCACGTAGCCAGCACATATCGACAATCCCAATACTGTGGCCGCTATTCTCGGATTAACAAACCTATGAAAAAAATAAAATAAACAAAATAAATATTATGTCAGAAAAGTCTATCATTTCTAAAAATAGTATAACATAACCTTTATTTTTATTGAAGTTAAAACTTTATTTAAAACCAACTGCATGAGAATAACATTGTTTACACGAATATATTGTAAAACAATAACGACTTATTAAAACTAACCAACAAATATATCATAATCAATTTTTAAACTTACTGCATGTCGTGTGAATATAACAAGTAAAGTTACAGAAGGCACCATGAAATGTTGTCTGTTATGTTTGAATACCACACCGATTGAACAGTAAGTTTATTTGAATAAGCCAATTATATTTTTACATATTATTATTTGAGTTTTACGACAAATACGACTTTGATGAACGATTAGGTTAAATAATAAACAATAAATTTTGCAACAATGATCTCAATCATAGATAAGAGATATATATACTATAGTATATATATCTCTTATCTATGATCTCAATCATAGACCATAGACAAATCTCAATGATCTAACCGATCTAACCATAGATAATAAAACAAACGAAATTTTAAAATCAAGTTTCAGCGATTACTCACTAGATGGCCACACCAGTACTAAAAGTTTAAAAAAGTTGCGTGTAATTTGTGTTGCCTATACAGACAAACGCAAAATATAGGCCTACGATATATTATGAAAAAAAAAATTAAACGTTATGTCATTTATTATCGATTTAAAAAACACGTACCTATGGAAACCGTATAAAAACAGTTTAATTAGACGGACATTTTTGTTAATGTCTGTTAAGCGTTAAATAATTTTATAATTTTACAAAAAAGGACAGTTTTAAAAAGAATTAGACTATTATTTAGTGAAAATGAGCGATAAGGAATCTCCTCCACCATACTACAGGCGGGAAGAAACTAAGCTGCCTTATTTGGACAAATGGGGCCGAGAAATGCTGGCTCCCTTGAGGATGTACGATCAGTTTGGTCGCGAAAGAATACCCGAAAGACCACCATTCCTACCAGATGCCGGACCAGAAATGTTCCCGGAACCATCGCGTTACGTAAAAAGGGTGCGCGAAATTCACGAATATGAACCCCTATTCGCCACTAAGTCTTGGACTAAAGCCATTCCAAAAAGACACACTTTTGAATATCATAGGCCTAGTGAAACTATTGGTAAGCACTAAAAAACGAGAAAGACTTTTTTTATGTTTTGTTGTCAATAAAACTTTTTTATCTACTGTCTTTTTTTTTTGTTTCGTATCAATAATTTATTTAAAATTGCTTGGCAATAACGAAAAAAAATATGACGTTTTTAAAGGGGCAAATTACACACCCTCGGCGCAAAAATTCAGGATTCAGGACATGCCTCCGCGCAAAAAGAAGAAAAAGGAAGATTACGGTCCGGTAGGACCAGACGGTATTATTATTACAAATGTTTTATAAACCGACATTAATAAAAATAAAATTTTAATCAAAGGTAAACTTCGGTTTCCTCCCTTGAAAAATAAAGCTCAAATCAAAGCAGAAAAAAAGTGGCTCAAGGAACTTGAAAGGCGCAAAAAAGGCGAAGTAAAAGGACTCGTAACGCTTCAAGAATTGTTGACTGGGGAATACTGGAAGAAGAAAGAAGAACAAAAGGAGAAAAGAGAAAGAATAAAGCAGAAAAAACTAATTAAAGAAATGGAAGAAGAACAGGAAAAATTACAAGAAGAGGGAATGTAGATATCACTACTTAATTAATTTATCTAATATGGTACCGTGATTACAAATTTTTCCAGGAAACTTGTTAAACTTCAAGCAGAGTTACCAACACATCCCGACGACCAAAAAAATCAACTCCTTACACAAATAAACGCAGAATTAGCTAAACCAATAAGGGAAGAAGATGTCATAAGAATTAACTATTATTTAACAAAGGTATTTTTTTTTTTAAATTATGTACTTAACAATTTTTTTTGAGAGAATTCCTATTTTTTATTAAATTAGGGAATGGATCCCCAATATATCTCCCCATACGACAAAATATACTACAACGAGGCGAAAACACGAATACCACACCGATACCAATTACTCAAAGACTACGAATTCATCAAGAGGACGTATCTTCCCGATCTGATGAAATTTTATGACGACGAAATGCGTTTGAACCTGTTCAAGTACATCCTCAAGGACCCCACCGAGTGGAGGAGACTCAGGATCGTGACTTTTCCAGTCCATTACCCGATTTTTGTAATAAGAGCCCCGGTACCGTGGCACGCCCAATATACCATAGCAAAAGAGAGGATACTCATGAGATGGAACGTAGGGAACGTTGTCCTTAGAGAAATTACAAAACTATGGAATTCCCAGTAAGAATTATTCATCAACCAGAAAATGCAATTAATAATGTAATTGTATAGGTATCAAAACTTGTTAATCCTGCCATGGTACAGGATAGAGGAGGACGGTCCCTTACCCATCACCCCCCGCGCTCTGGAAGATAAAGTGCGAAGAGTTTGCGACGAAGTTAAGAAGATGTTGATACAAGAGTGGCTGGGAAAATGTGCAGACATCGTACTAAAATACAGGAGCGAATGGAAGTATAAGATTCCCAAGAATCCTGGAGACACCGTGGACAATATCAACAGATTTTTTGAATGTATCAACTGTTTGTTATCATTACAACTCAGAAAGTTGTTGATGAAAAGTTTGAAGCACTTTTTGGACTATATCATGAAGTACAAGGTGGCCAAAAATGATTAGGTAGCAATAAGGACTAGGTATCTAGTATTAAGATAAATATTTTCAGGATGGTAATGATTTCGGTGAAGTCTATGAAGATTTGAAGCTGATTAATATTCCTTTGGTAAAAGTGACTGTAAGGCCGGTTTTGGGAACCACTGAACTCCATCTGGATCCTCCCATTGGCCAAATAAGGGAACTTTTGCGTCACATATTCCTCATGATATTGGCTGTTAATCAAAAAATACCACGACTTGAAAATATTATTTTCCCAGGTTAGTTGTTATCACAATATTTACGTTTAAATTGTAAATTTTCTTTTTCTGATTTTAAGAATTTAAAAGAAAAGATGCATATCTGTATTCTGTTGGAGAAGAAGAGGTTATTGATTTGATCAAAAAGGGTATGGAAAGTTTCGAAACCAACACAGTGGGTCCAGAGAAATATTTGACCATGTACGAGGAATATTTTTATATACTCCTGGGAGAAGCCAAAACCGAACTACTTGCATTTTTCAACCAAGACCCGTTTCCTTATTTAAAGGTTACCGTTACAATAAAAAAATTATTATTATTAAGAATTTCTAATTTGAAATTTGTTTAGGACTTCATGAAAAAAATTCACTATTACGAAGATCTTAAGAAAGAACTCATCAAGTTACGGAGGTCGATACCATTGAACATGCTGAGTCTTGAGTGTGACGTTTTAAACGACACCCTGTATAATGTTATAGACGGGCTAAGGCAGTACATTGTCGACTATTTTATCAACGAAAATCATAACCACAACAGAAAGTAATTAATTAAAAGAACCTACGTAATATCAGAAATATTTTTGACTTTTTTATTTAAAGAATTTGCGACACTTTCGACGAAATGTCCCAGAAAGTTAGCCAAACACCGGAAACAGTACCAGAACTTGTCGAATTGATGAATTACGTTGCCGAGAGCCGTGATGTTACAATGTTCAACTTAAAAGAAAAAATAAGACTGACAGCAGAATATGTGCTATTCTTAATGGAGTGTGCCCTTTTGACCAGTGAGTACTCTCAAAATAGAAAAACTAAACAAAGAGCATTTTATTTGAATTTTTTGTTGTAGCCGACGATATAAATTTAAACTGCAGAGTATTTGTGTGGCCAAAGGACATGGAAAATGTCATTCAACTGGCCCTTCAAAGGCTTAACATGAAAAAAGACCAGGCAGAAATTGCTCTCAAAAATAAAATAATTTTGTTTGACGCCAAATTACTCAAACACCAAAAACAATTAAACGTGTTCAAAAAGAAAGATCCTCCAGTGTTGACCCTCGAAGAGATGCAAGAGTGCAATGAAATGGCTGATGTTATACTACAAAGATTACAAGTAAGTACTTATTATTATAAAACTAAAACACACATAATAAATTACTTTTAGGAAGATAAACAAGAAGCAGAACTGCTTAACGAAGAAGAGCAATATTTGGACATGGATTCTTCGCCATTTTTGAACTTGTATGAAATGCTCAACACCGTGGAACCCTATGTGAAATTGTGGCACACAGCGTATGACTTCCACGTCAACTACGACACTTGGTACTACGGACCTTTTGCTGCCCTCGACGCTGATGCCGTCGTCGAGGAGGTCGAATCAATGTGGAGAACCCTTTACAAGTTGGCAAAAACATTTTCTGATAATCCAGCCGCAAGACGAATAGCCGAAACCGTGAAGGCGAAAGTGGAAAAGTTCAAGCAGTTCAGCATCGTGTTGCAGACAATCTGCAATCCGGGGATACAGGAGAGACATTGGGAAAAGGTATGTACTAAAAAATGGTGATGGTTTAAAAAATTAATTTTTGTGTATTTTTTGTATAGATCAGCGAGATTTTGGGTACTCCCCTAATCATTACACCAGAGACGACTTTAAGCGATATGATAGAAGCAGGACTGCCCAGGATTTCGGCTCAACTGGAAGAAATCTCAGGAGGTGCCACCAAAGAATACGCCCTCGAAACCAATCTGAAGAAAATGAAAGAAGAGTGGATTGACATCATGTTTGAATGCGTTCTATACAGGGACACTGGTGTTCATATATTGTCAGCAGTGGACGATATTCAAGTGCTACTGGACGACCACATTCTAAAAGCCCAGACCATGAAAGGCTCCCCTTATATCAAAGCCCTCGAAGAAGAGATGAACGCGTGGGAAGAGAAGTTGCTCAAGATGCAAGACATCATCGAAGCTTGGCTCACAGTAATGAAAACAAATTACGAGTTTTCATACATGTCCATTAATTTTATTTTATTTAATTTAATAGTGTCAAGCTACGTGGATGTACTTGGAGCCAATTTTCAGTTCCGAGGACATCATGCGACAAATGCCTACAGAGGCTCGAAACTTCAAGCAGGTCGATAAAGTGTGGAGGTTGATAATGGCGAATACCATACTTGATACTCATGTTCTTGTCGCCACAGAGTACAGGAACATGCTGGGAATGTTGAGAGATAATAACGCACTTTTAGACGAAGTCCAGAAAGGTCTAAACGACTACCTGGAAAAGAAAAGACTCTACTTCCCAAGGTACGTCACAGATGAAGCTTATTACACATTTCTTCATGTATTTTTGTTTAGATTCTTCTTCTTATCGAACGACGAGTTACTGGAAATTCTGTCTGAAACCAAGGACCCCCTGAGGGTGCAACCACACCTCAAGAAATGTTTCGAAGGAATTTTCCTTTTGGAATTCACACCTGCTGGTGAGGTTATCGGCATGATAAGTTCAGAAAAAGAAATTGTTCCTCTCAGTGGGAAAATTATACCAGCAGAGGCTAAAGTAATATATAAAAAATATCTATATACATACAGTTATAACAAACCATACATACGTTTTAGGGAATGGTCGAAAAATGGCTCCTCCAAGTGCAATTCCTGATGATACAGTCCATGAAAGATCTTACCACAGAATCTGTACAAATTTATGCAGAAACAGACAGAAGAAGATGGATCTTAAGCTGGCCAGGACAAGTACCAATATATCATCGTGATTATTATTATTTTTTTTATAAAATTCTCTTTTAAGATTGTCCAATGTGTTGACTGTATAATGTGGACGAGCGAAGTAACCGAGTCGATTAAGTTTGGTCGATTAAAGGAGCAGGTGGAGAGGTGCAACGATGTCATTCAAACGAGCGTCAACATGGTCCAGGAGAAACTGGAACCTGGGAGTCAAGTAACCGTCGAGGCCCTCATAGTCATCGACGTCCACGGAAGAGATGTTGTCAGAGACATGGCGGACAAGAATGTGAAAAGTATTGCAGACTTCGATTGGATTTCTCAGATGCGTTACTATTTTCTGGAAGAAGAAAACTCTGTCAATGTCTGCATGATCACGACAACTGTGGCTTACGGTTTTGAATATTTGGGAAACATTGGAAGGCTTGTCATAACACCTTTGACGGACAGATGCTTCAGGTACTTATTTGTATTATTTTCGAATAAGAACTAATAAATATTTTTAAATTTATTTGATGTGTGGTGTACGTATTAGAACTCTAATGGGAGCTTTGAAATTGAACCTGGGTGGAGCCCCTGAAGGACCTGCTGGTACCGGGAAGACTGAGTCGTGCAAGGATTTGGCCAAAGCCGTGGCCAAAAAGTGCGTTGTGTTCAACTGCTCGGATGGCTTAGATTACAAAGCTTTAGGAAAGTTCTTCAAGGTGCTGCGTCTCATTAATTAAATCAACAATAATTACCTTATTCGAGTCAATTTTATTTATTTAGGGTCTTGCTCAATCTGGTTCATGGGCCTGTTTCGATGAGTTCAACAGGATCGAGTTGGAGGTGTTGTCCGTTGTGGCCCAACAGATTCTGAGCATTCAAATGGCAGTGGCGAGTCATTTGGAAAAGTTCGTTTTTGAAGGAACCGAAATCACCTTGGACCCTACATGCACTGTGTTCATCACAATGAATCCTGGGTACGTATTATAACAATTTTTATTTTTATTATCTAAAAATCTTTTCAAATATTAGATACGCTGGAAGACAAGAGCTACCAGACAACTTAAAAGTACTTTTCCGAACGGTGGCCATGATGGTACCGGATTATGCCATGATAGGAGAAATATCCTTGTACTCTTATGGGTTTTCAGAAGCTTCAAGGTACTATTTATGGTACATGTAATAATATTTATATAATAAAGTTTTTTTTAATTCATAGTTTGGCCCAAAAAATTGTACACACCTACAAACTTTGCTCAGAACAGTTGTCTTCTCAAAATCACTACGATTATGGAATGAGAGCAGTTAAATCAGTTTTATTGGCTGCAGGAGCGTTGAAGAAGCAGTATGGATCTTACCTCGAAAGTCAAATTGTCTTAAGGGCTATTATTGATGTTAACATGCCAAAGTTTTTGGCCCAGGTGACATTTAATTAAAATAAATCTAAAATATTTTATAATGTACGTTAATTCGATTGGTAGGACGTTCCCTTGTTCGAAGGGATTTATTCAGACCTGTTCCCTGGAGTAGAACTTCCCAAATTTGAACGAGACGATTTATTACGACATTTGGCAAAAGTATTAGAAGACAAAAATTTACAAGCAACCCAATGGTTTATGGGAAAATGTTTAGAAATATATGAAATGATACTCGTCAGGCATGGACTTATGGTGGTGGGGGAAACTTTGGGGGGTAAAACATCCGCCTATCAGGTAAAATATGTTTTCAAATTAATACTTATTAAGGAAGAACATGGTTGTTGCTAGAATTTCCCATACTTGTTGTGGTCGTTTGTTTTTCAAAAAATTTATTTCAGTCACTTGGTGAAGGTCTCACAAAATTAGCTGAAGATAGAAAAGCTAAGTTAAAGGAATACAGGGTAATATTCAGGATAATCAATCCTAAAGCGATTTCTATGGGACGTTTGTACGGCCAGTTCGATCCAGTATCCCACGAATGGTATGACGGCGTTTTGGCAACCACCTTCAGGGAGTACGCCATGGCTCAAACTGTTGATCGCAAATGGATTTTGTTTGACGGTCCGGTTGATGCTGTTTGGATAGAAAATATGAACACTGTGCTCGACGATAATAAAAAGCTTTGCCTCATGTCTGGCGAGATTATTCAGATGACGAACAAAATGAATTTGATTTTTGAACCTGCGGATCTGGAGCAGGCTTCCCCGGCCACTGTGTCGCGTTGTGGAATGATCTATTTTGAACCTCGACTCTTGGGTTGGCAAGCCTTTAATGAGTCATATATTTCAAAAATCTCGAATATCTTGATCCCTGAGCAAGTTGACATGTACCGTGAAATTTTGGACTGGCTCATACCTTGCTCATTCGAATTTATTAGTAAAAATTGCAAACAATTTTGCGAAATCTCGCAAATATTCCTATTCCACGTAAATATTTTCGTATTTATTTAATTAAATGTCTACTTATTATTAATATTTGCAGCAATTCACTAAATTTCTTTCCGCTTTTATTATGAATGAGACACAAGTGAGCACCATTTGGTTGCAACTGGCTCTGGTCTTTGCAATTCTTTGGGGATTGTGTTCTGCCATGACTGGGGAAGGGAGAAAATATTTTGACGTTTTCTTCCGAAAATTGGTAACTGGAGACGACAAGAACAATCCCAAGCCTCAGGCTTTCCGACTGCAAAAGAATCAACTGTTTCCCGAAAGGTCTAGCATTTTTGAATGGGTCATTGATAAGAAAAACAATGGTACTTGGATCTCGTGGACGGAAACGGTCGATAAACTGCAACAAATTCCCCAAAACGCAAAGGTATATCAATACTAACTAAAAGCTATTTAGATATTTCAGTTTAATTATGACTTAGGTGAGTGAGATCATGATCCAAACAATGGAGTCGTGTTGCCAAAAGTACTTCCTCAACATGTGCCTTAACAACAAACTTCCCATATTATTTGTCGGGCCAACAGGAACAGGAAAGTCTGCAGCCGTTTTGGATCATCTAATCAACATGAACAAAGACAGATTTTTGCCAAACATTGTCAACTTTAGTGCCAGAATCAGTTCACAAATGGTAGAAAAGAATCTCACGTAAAAATTTTTGAACGTTTCAAAAATTATTATTTTTTAGACCCAAGAAATAATAATGTCAAAATTAGATAAAAGAAGAAGAGGTGTTTATGGGCCGTCGATGGGAAAGACTTGCGTGTTATTCGTGGATGATTTGGGAATGCCCCAAAAGGAACAGTGGGGCGCTCAACCCCCCATAGAACTTCTTAGACTCTGGATAGACCATGGACACTGGTTCGACAAAGACACTTCAATGCTCTTTTTGGTGGATATGGTAAATCAAAATGCTATAATCTCTTACGAGTATAGGATGTAAATGTAAATTTTTCCTTTACAGTTGTTTGTAGCAGCTATGGGTCCTCCTGGAGGTGGTGCCAACGAAGTAACTGCAAGACTATTACGCCATATGCAAATTATAGGCACAGATTCCTTCGAAGATACGACACTTAGTAAAATATTTCTCTCCATTCTCGATTGGCATTTTGATAAAGGATATTCTGAAAACGTTTCGAGATTATCTAAGGTAAGATGGGAGCAATGGGAGTGCCATGCAAATTAACGATTTGTTTTAGATGGTGATAAGTGGAACATTGGAGGTTTACAAAGAGGCGATCACAAATTTTTTACCGACACCTTCCAAGTCTCATTACACGTTTAATTTAAGAGACTTTTCCAGGGTGATTCGAGGTTTATTGCTAGTTCCACCGGCAAGAATGACGGAGGGGGATAAATTGGTCAAATTATGGATTCACGAGACATACAGGGTGTTTCATGACAGACTTATTGACGACGGAGACCGGTATTATCTACTAATAATTAAATTTCTTCTAATAAACAAACGTTTTTCCCAAACATTTAGGCGTACTTTATTCCAAATAGTACAGAAATCTTGTTACGATAATCTGAGGCAGCACATGCACAAAATATTGGAGAATCTGATGCCTGAAGGTGAAGAATTAGAACCAGCACATGTTCGAAATCTCTTTTTTGGGAACTACATGGAACCGGAATCTGACAAAAAAGTTTACGACGAGGCATGACAATTAATTAATTTTCACTTACATAATATATATATTAGGTAGGTAGGTACCGAAAATGTTAATGATTAATTTTTTTAGGTCACTGATTTAGAAAAACTTATCGAAAACATGGACTATTATCTGGCTGAATATAACATGATATCAAGATCGCCCATGAATCTCGTCATGTTCAAATTTGCTATTGAGCATGTCTCCCGAGTTTCCAGAATCCTCCTCCAGGACAACGGTCACGTTATGTTGGTAGGAATTGGAGGATCTGGACGACACTCTTCCGTTAAATTGGCAGCATTTATGGCAGAATATTCTATGTTCGAAGTAAGCGATTGCGTCAACTGTTTATCGTTAGACAAATTTAAATTTTGTATGTATTTAACATCAATCAGATAGAAATATCCAAAAACTACGGATTCAACGAGTGGAGGGACGATATTAAAACCCTTTTGACCAGGGCTGGTTGTGAGGGGAAGCCTATAGTCTTCCTGTTCGGTGATACTCAAATTTCTGACGAAACATTCACTGAAGACATCAACATGATCCTAAATACAGCTGACGTGCCGAATCTTTATGCCCCTGACGAAAAGGTGGAAATTTTAGAAAAAATGCAGGCCGCCAGCAGAGACTCGGTACCTATACGTAAATGTTACAGAAAAGGCCTTTTTTAATTCTCTAAACAATAGGGCAAAAAAATCGAGACAACCCCTTTGGCTCTCTACAACTACTTCATCGAAAGGGTCAAAAGTAACCTCCACGTGGCTTTGGCAATGAGCCCCATTGGGGACGCTTTCAGAGTGAGGTGCAGAATGTTCCCCTCGCTGATCAACTGTTGTACCATCGACTGGTTGGTATCACTTTATCATTTAACTAATCAAAAAGTAAATTAATTTCCTTCTAAGGTTCACACTTTGGCCTGACGACGCTTTGGAAAAGGTGGCCACCATGTTCCTCAGTCAGACGGACATCGACGAGGAAATGAGAGAAAAGTGCGTGATAATGTGCAAGAAGTTCCACATGACTGTCCAAACGGCCGCCGAATCTTTCTACGAGGAACAGAAGCGAAGAACATACGTCACGCCAACATCATATTTGGAGTTGATATTGACCTTCAAAAAATTCTATTACCAAAAAGTCGATCAGATAACCATGATGCGGAACAGGTACGAAATTGGGTTGGAAAAACTCGACTTTGCAGCAGGACAGGTCAGCGTCATGCAGGACGAACTAATACAGCTGCAACCTAAACTTGTTGTCGCTTCCGGTATCACAGAGAAACTAATGATCAAAATTGAACAGGACACTGTGATAGTTGAAAAACAAAAGGAGGTACGAGATAAACTACTACAACTAGTCACTCTATTCTACTGCATCATTTTTAGATTGTTGCATCTGACGAAGCTTTGGCCAACGAAGCTGCTGCTGCAGCTCAGGCCATCAAAGACGATTGCGAATCAGATTTGGCCGAAGCCATTCCTGCCCTTAACGCTGCACTTGATGCCTTGGACACCCTAAAACCGCAAGACATTACCCTTGTGAAGTCCATGAAAAATCCACCATATGGTGTGAAACTTGTCATGGAAGCTGTAAGACAATATATCTTGTCTGGTTTAATTTAATTAAAAATATAAACCTCTCAGGTATGCGTAATGAAAGGGATAAAGCCAGACAGGAAACCCGATCCTTCAACTGGAAGAATGGTCGAAGATTACTGGGGACCATCAGTAAAACTGCTGGCCGACATGAAGTTTCTAGAAAATTTGAAAAATTATGATAAGGACAACATTAGTCCTGCTATCATGAAGAAAATTCGGGACAGGTATATCCCCGACAGAGATTTCACTCCTGACAACATCAAGAATGTATCGACGGCCTGCGAGGGTTTGTGCAAGTGGGTGAGGGCGATGGAAGTGTACGACAGGGTGATAAAGATAGTAGCCCCGAAACAGGAAAGGCTTAGGTCGGCCGAAGCAGAACTGGCGCTCCAAATGGAAACACTTAACGCCAAAAGAGCACAACTGCAAGGAGTTTTGGACAAATTGCAGGCCTTAAACGATGAGCTTGCCAGAGAGACGAAGAACAAGAAGGATTTAGAAGACGAGATCTTGCTGTGTTCTCAAAAACTTGAAAGAGCAGAGAAACTGATAGGAGGTCTCGGAGGAGAGAAGACCCGCTGGTCAGAAACTGCCGCATATCTCCATAATTTATTGGGTAAAGTGATTGGGGATGTCCTATTGTCTGCAGGTGTTGTGGCTTATTTGGGGGCATTCACTGTAGACTACAGGTAAAAAGTTTATTAAATCTTCTATTAAAATGGAAAGAAAAAGATGTTTCCTTTTTTGCAGAACTCAAATAGTCAAGGTCTGGAACGTTTTTTGCACAGATCTTTTAATTCCATGTTCAGCAACATTTTCCTTGGTCTTCACCATGGGTGAACCTGTTGAAATCAGAGCTTGGAATATCGCTGGATTACCAGTGGACAACTACAGCATAGAAAACGGTATAATTGCTACCAAAGCAAGGCGATGGCCCCTGATGATAGACCCACAAGGTAAAAAAAATATTATTTTCCTGTAACAGTAGAATAGGAGTCCTCCGTTGAATTATTTTAGGTCAAGCCAACAAATGGATCAAGAACATGGAGAAACAAAATCGACTTCAAGTCATTAAACTTACAGACGGCAATTACGTAAGAGTTGTTGAGAACTCTGTGACTTTAGGGATGCCTGTTCTTTTGGAAAATATCCTCGAGGACATTGATGCTGTCCTTGACCCTGTTTTGATCAGAAATATTTACAAACAGCAGGGAGTATGGTACATGAAATTGGGGGACAACGTTCTAGAATACTCCTTCGATTTTCGTTTCTACATTACGACCAAATTAAGAAACCCCCATTATCTCCCTGAAATTGCTGTAAAAGTTTCACTTCTCAATTTCATGATAACTCCCCAAGGTTTACAGGATCAACTACTGGGAATCGTGGTTGCCAAAGATCTTCCAGAATTAGAAGAGAAAAAGAACGTGATGATAGTGGAAAGTGCCAATAATAAAAAGACTCTAAAAGAAATAGAGGATAAAATATTGGAAGTTCTCTCTTCATCTGAAGGTAACGTGTTGGAAGACGAAACAGCCATAAGAATACTGTCTTCGAGTAAAGTACTTTCCGAAGAAATTCAAGCAAAGCAAGTAATTGCGGCCGAAACGGAAAAAGAAATTGATGCAGCCAGGAACCAGTACATACCAGTTTCAAAACACTCCTCTATCCTCTTCTTCTGTATTTCGGAATTGGCGAATATAGAACCAATGTATCAATACTCCCTCATTTGGTTCATTAACTTATACAACCAATCGATCACAAATAGTGAAAAATCGCCAGTTATTGAAGAGAGAATAAGCATTTTAAATAATCATTTTACCAACAGCATCTACAGGAACATTTGCAGGTCTCTATTCGAAAAAGACAAGTTGATTTTCTCCCTGGTTCTGACGGTGGGAATTTTTCGATCGAAAGTATTATAATTACTTTATCGTTCTATTCTTGCCAAAAAATATCTCTTATTATATTGTTGTAGAAATTAATCAATGACGAAGTTTGGAACTTTTTATTAACCGGAGGGGTTGCTTTGGACAACCCATATCACAATCCAGGATCTGGATGGTTAACAGACAAGAGTTGGTCTGAAATTGTGCGAGCCACCAATTTACCTGGGTAAGTCATCAATATAAATAAATAAATATGCAATATCCATCAGTGTTATTTATTTACTTATTATTCCAGTTTAGACAAGTTTAGAGAATCTGTAAGCCGCAATGTAGAACAGTGGAAAACCTTTTACGATGCCCCTAATCCCCATGAGACACCTTACCCTCAGCCAATGAGTGAAATATCAGGTTTGGAGAAACTTGTGGTTCTGAGATGCATTCGACCTGATAAAATAGTACCAGCAGTACAGGTCTCTTTTTGCTTTCGAAAATTTAAAAGAAATGTTTTTAAATCCACCTGTATTTCCTCAAGGCTTATATAGGGGAAACTATGGGCCAGGCATACTTGGAACCTCCTCAATTTAATCTAGGCGAGTCTTATTCTGATAGTAATTGCTGTTCTCCGTTGATTTTTGTGCTGTCTCCTGGTTCTGACCCTATGGCGGGCCTGATAAGATTTGCAGCCGATTTGGGAATTAAAAAAACACACTTGATGACCATTTCGTTGGGACAAGGACAGGTACCTATTATGTATATATACATATAATTCTTGATTTTTTCTTCTTCTTTTCTGTCACGTCCTTATTAGGGTCCTATAGCAAGTCACATGATTGATGTGGCCCTTGTAACTGGCCAATGGGTTGTCTTACAAAACTGCCATTTGGCAGAAAGTTGGATGAAGGAACTGGATAGAATTTGCAACGAAGTTATCATACCGGAAAATACCCATACCAAATTCAGACTATGGCTCACGAGTTATCCCAGTAATGCTTTCCCCGTAGCTATTCTCCAAAATGGTATTTAAACACTGCAAAAAATACATAGTTACGTAGGTTTGATTGCATCAATTTCTTCCAGGAGTAAAAATGACAAACGAAGCCCCCAAAGGTCTTAGGTTGAACTTGATGAGATCGTACACAAGTGACCCTATATCTGACCAGGAGTTCTACGAAAGTGTTCCAAATTGGAGGGCGTGGCAGACATTGCTGTTCAGTCTTTGTTTCTTCCACGCTCTAGTACAGGAGAGGAGGAAATTTGGTCCTTTGGGGTGGAATATTCCATATGAATTTAATGAGTCAGACTTAAGGATTTGTGTTCTTCAGTTACAGGTGGAAATTAAGTTGTTTTAGTAGAGAAATCCATAAGTCCAAAAAAGTACTTCTTTCTAGATGTTCTTAAGTGATTACAGAGAGGTTCCTTTTGAGGCATTAACTTATTTAACTGGCGAGTGCAATTATGGAGGACGAGTCACCGACGACAAAGACAGAAGATTACTAAATTCCCTTTTATCAATTTTTTATTGTCCTCAAGTAATCAACACTCCCAAGTAGGTCCTTTAAAATAATCCAACGTTATAAAACGACGTGTAATTCACATTTCCTCCATCATTTAGGTACGCATTTTCTCCAAGTGGAATCTACTATATTCCCCAAGATACTTCAAGGGAAGGTATAATAGAATATATAAGATCATTGCCCCTAATACCATTACCAGAAGTTTATGGGCTTCATGAAAACGCAGATATTACTAAAGACAACCAGGAGACATTAAATGTACGTGTAAACAAAGAGGATCTCATAGTTATATCAATTACAATATATATTTATTTTTTCTTAGTTGCTAAACGGAGTCCTACTGACTCAAACCCAAATAACAGCAGGGGGTGCCGGTATGGACACAGACGCGACTGTTGTGGAACTGGCCAACGATATCTTGGGAAAAGTTGAGGAGCCTTTTGATATTGGTGCAGTAAGCGCAAAGTATCCGGTGATGTACTCGAACTCAATGAATACAGTTTTAAGACAGGTATTACAATACCCACCTAAAGTACTTATCATTGATTAAGTTTAATTCGTATATTTTATTTAGGAATTGATACGATTTAATAGACTCATTGTGGTGATAAAAGCGTCTTTGAAAAACATAATAAAAGCAGTCAAAGGTCTTGTGGTGATGAATCGGGATTTGGAGGGCGTGTACCAAGCCCTGGTGGTTGGGAAAGTACCTGGACCATGGATGAGTAAAAGTTATCCCAGTTTGAAACCACTCGGGTCTTACATCAACGATCTAATACTAAGGTAGCTACCTGGTCATATGATCTATATAAATTCGTAAATAATATATTTTTTTATTAGATTGAAGTTTCTGCAAGATTGGATAGATAAAGGACCTCCCAACGTGTTCTGGTTGTCTGGGTTTTATTTCACCCAGTCGTTCTTGACTGGCGTTTTGCAAAATTACTCCAGGAAAAAGATCTTACCGATCGACTGGATCCATTTCGAATATTACACGACTCAATACGAAACAGAAGTGGCAGAAGTCTTAGAAATTGGTGTATTCGTCAGGGTAGGTCAATTATACGTTTATAAAATATACAAATAAGTATTTTTTTAAATACATAAATGTACGTGTCTTGTAAATAATTAATTACAAGCAGCAATGTAGAGAGGAGGAAGAAGAAAGTGTACTTGTGGACGTAAGTAATAACTTAACTTGAAATAAAATAAAAAAAACTTAATCATTATCATTAGCACGCCACATATGTGACCATACCGCCCTTTAGAGGTAGTACTTTTCATTGTTTTTGGTAAAGGCCTTACGAAATGAAATGAACGACGAAGTTAAGTTACCTACCTAAATTATTATTTCTTTTTAATTTAGGGATTATTTCTGGAGGGCGCCCGATGGGACCGTCAACTGCGTCGCCTTAACGAATCGTATCCGAAAATACTCTTCGACAC
Organism: Agrilus mali; assembly: GCA_029378335.1. Taxonomy (NCBI): domain Eukaryota; kingdom Metazoa; phylum Arthropoda; class Insecta; order Coleoptera; family Buprestidae; genus Agrilus; species Agrilus mali. Next base: position 22,113,065 of record CM055661.1, on the reverse strand, counting down.
AATCCCCATAATGTGGCTAAAACCCGCAATTAAGGCCGATTACAAACCGAGACTGTCGTACACCTGCCCCCTATATAAGACCAGTGCAAGAAGGGGAGTCTTGTCTACCACAGGGCACTCTACTAACTTTGTCATGTATGTTATCCTCGATTCTGATAAAAAGGAAAACCACTGGATCAATAGAGGTGTTGCGTCACTATGTCAACTCAACGATTGACTTAATTTTATATATGTATACATATATTTTTGAATAAAATTTATTAAAAAAAAAAAAAAAAAAGGTTTGTGTTTTTAATTTTTATTGCTCGTTTCGTAATATTAATAAAACAAAAAAATTTCGAACACTAGTTAACCCAAATTTTAGCATTCTCCCTATAGTTCAAATATTTCAATCAGGCTATTTGTGAGCGCACTTCATTTTGGTAGTGGCACCGTTAGAATCGATAATAATTTTCCTGGGGGTAAACTGTTTAATAATCTCGTCTTTATCAGTTTCTATTTCGGACGAATCTGTTCGACTTCTCACTGACACATTGGAGGATTTTTCTTTCTCTGGTTGCTGCTTGTTTTTTTTGAAAGACGAATTTTCCTTTTGTTCAGCTGTTTCCTCTTCTTCAAAAACATACTCGCCTTCCTCAGGGATATTTTGAATAGAACTCGACATGTTCTGCTCGTAGTCTGAAAATAAATGCGTCTAAAAATTGCAATCTCACAGGAAAAGGTATTGGTACAGACAACTCTGATGTTTGTCCGGACTGCGTTGAGAACAACAGTGAGTGTTTCGACCTTTCTCCCTCCTCCTCTGTCTATTACACACGAAGTGGTCGGATCTTTTCTGTTGGACAACATAAGGCGGTAAATCTTGTTGCAAAGTTTGAGAATTCGTTTCTACTGGGTAAAAAAATGGTTGTTGTTGGATGACGTCTTCAGTGCTTTCACGATCACCGCATTCCCTTTGGTCATCTGATGTAACCACCTGATATTCGTTAGAGGAAGAGCTGACAAGATTTTGCGCCTCTTTAACGCAAGATATACAATTTTCGTTGCTGTTTAATGAAAACTTGTGCTGAGACGATTGCTTTCTCAGAAGAGGAGGAGGAGGAGAATGGTGAGACGAAGATCTTTTGGTTTGGCTTCGAACCGCCGTTGGTATACGCGTTTGTGACATTTTTCTGGACTCGTCTCTTCTGTCAGATGTTGAGTATTCCTCTTCCATGTCAAAGCTGTGGGTAGTTGATTCAGTATTTGTGTCTAAAAAGAAATAAATGGGAGAGGAAGGATGGGCAAGTAAGGAAATATTTACATCTGGGTGTAGTTTCTTGAGAACTATTCCCTTGAAGGGTTTCCATAAGTTCTGTGGTATAATTGTCTATGTCCTTTTGAGATACTAATTGTGGAGGTGGTACATGTTCTTTGTCTTTATTGGCGGTTCTGCGCCTTTTGAGGTAACGTCCAATATTTTCATGATCCTGGACTATTTTCTTGGTGTCTGTTGATGTATCCTGACGAGTTTCATTATTACTGGATGTCGATCCTCTAGCAGAATCATTCTTTTGGCTTTCAGAAATAGTCAAAGGGGCAAATGCTTGGTTTTTGAGAATATCGATGACCTTTTGAACAGGCATCATCTGATTTCCTTGTAATAACTGTTGACCAATTATTGCATACAAAGCTTGAAAATTATCTTCATGTTCTTGCTGCTTGGAATCGTTGTTGGATGTGGCAGTTGTTTCAGTCCCAGATGAATTTTTTTGGATGGTTCTTTCGAAATCTATTGAGGCGTCACCCATTTCAAAATTGTTACCCTTACATTTGTATTTTTTCTTTCCTGATATAAAATTTCCTTTCACAGTTGTAGGGATAGTTTTATGTTCATTATCAGAATCGTCTGTAACGGATACTGAGTGTATGGTTCTGGTAGTAAGTTTTCGACAATTTTTTTGATGAATTTTGGCTTCTTCTGTACTGGGGGTTACGGTCGTAGATGATTTTTTGCTGTTACATCCACTATCATCTACAATTTGAGTTTGATTATTTTTTCGACTTGTACAGTGAAACGAATGTGTTTGCTTCTTGTCATAATTTCTTGTTGTTTCTGGACTTTCGGAATCTTGTGAAGAATTGCACAGTTTCTCAGGAGAATTAGATTTTCGGCATATACCACTTGCTGTACGAGGTCTAGAAGGTGATTTTTTATTTTGTTTTAAAGAGTCTTCTTCTGATCTCGAATGTGAAGTGGTACAATCCTCATAAGAACATTTAGAACACAAACCGTCTTTGTTAAGGGCAGTTAAAGAAGAAAGCAACATAATAAAATCAGGTAAATCGGGCATGTTTACATTAATTGCGTCTTCAGACTTCGCGTTGCACTTTAGACATCTCTGGTTGAGATACTCGTTGATAATAGCGTGACAAGAATTAATGTAGTTAATTGCCTTCTTATAATTAACAACAGTCTGTTGATTTACAGGTTCGCTTTGGTTTAAAATGTTTGCAAGTTGCAAACAATTATGACAAGAACACGTTTTATAATCGGTGTTCGTTTCTGCGCTTTTCTTATCAATTTTACCATTGTCCCACAAACCTTTTGGTGTTTTACTTGTCGAACAATTTTGAGACTCCATAGCTTAAATTTCATTCAACTATAACACTTTTCAAATTCACCCCATAATCAATGTCAAAAAATGACATAAAACTACCATACCGTTTCTATATCCCACTCCTGTATGTTATAGGATGTTACAGGTGAACTATAATTATACAAAAATCAACTTCATTGATGTCGATGTCGTGTACTACACTTTTACTGAACTTTCTGTTGCTTCAAATAAAAAATTAATTTCGTATTTGTAGTAAGCTAACAAAGTTTGTTATAATATTTCTGTCATAATTTGACGTAAAGTTTAATTTTGCTAAATTTAAATTAGTTGTGTAATTCAAAGTAGTTATTTTGGAAATATGAGCGATGGAGATCCCCCACCAGTTCCCCATGGGCCTCCAAAATCCAACCCCAAACCAATGCCAGGTGGAATTGTGGAATTAGCTTATTATATTAAATGTATACTATTAAGCCCTTAAACTTATTTTAGGGTTTAAGCCCACACCAGGCCCTCCTGCTCCACGTATGATACATGAAGACGACAACAAAGAAAATCCAAGATACAGACGTTAATATTAATTTGCTATAAATAAGAAATTGTATGATTACTAGAATAACTTTTTAATGGGTTAATAAAAATCTAAAATGTGCGTATATAGAATTATTTCAAAAAGGAAATAGGGCAATTGGGTGGTGGGGGATTTGGATAAGCAGAAAAAGGCGTTTTACTAAAATAAAACAGAAGCAGAAGATACTTCTTCCAAGTTGGATTGAAACATGTACTTATTGATCCAAATTAAAAGGAGTGTCTTCAATTTTTCTCGTATATAGTTTTTTAAAAGTTATTTATTTCGCTCAATTTCCATTGACATCATTTGATTATTTTTTCTTCAAAAGACGCTATAAAAGTTCAAAATTTGTACTCAACATCTTAATTCGAAAACTGTAGCTATTTAAACACTAAACGTGTAATCTAAGCATTAAATATTGATATTAGTTTCAGTAAATGTGTCTTTACAACTTTCTATTTTAATTAAACTGTTGTCGTATTCAATCAAACATAAACATAAATAATTCTCTGATACATATGATATCATATTAATAATAACATGTAAATTTCGTAAAAGGGTAACTAAAATATTATGCAGTATAACGACGATAGACGATAATAACGACGACGATCTATCACATAAATATACGTTACACGTAAAAAAGTGTAGCAAAACAATATTAAATTAAATTAAAAAAGGAAACGTTCGAAAGCAGTCGCACAAATAAATCTTAATAACTTTAATTTCCCAAAACGAAGTAATAATAAAAAAAAGTAACACTGAGTTACTACTCAACAAAAAATATTTTTTCACAACTACGGCGTATTCACATGCTTAAAAAAAAAATAGTACAGGGCCATTGGGTCCAATTTCTGGCTCTTGACGAAACAGAGCAATTTTTAGTATTTTTTTTAATACTGTATATCTGCAAAAAGATTTTATCTGTTATTACTCCAAAGTAGAGGTGAGCAAAACTAAAAAATTATACTTAAAGTCCTATCAATCCAAATAAATGCTTGTGAAATTTCAAGCACTTTCTAAGAACATGAAACTCTTTCAGAGATCAAAATAAAAGTATAAAACACTTTTAACAAAGAGTCTGTATACCTCTACTCAGTACGTCAAATTTTGTTATGCTGGTGCAAAAAGCTAAAAAATCTCTTGTAAACGAACTAGTTCAATTTCAAAAAAGCTAAAATAATAATAACTGGATCACGTTTATAGCTTCTTACAAAGTTAAGAAGAAATGCGTATTTATAAAGAATGAGACGAAAAAAAAAACGTTTTTTAATAATAACTAACTAATAAATTGTAAGCTGTGAATACTAACTTGAAGTAAAATTTTCGTGAATACTTGGAATGAATAGAAGCTTGTTCTATTCTGCTACTTTAAGCTTTTCTATACAATTTGATACAACTTCTATTTCAGGTACAAAGTTGCTCCCTGTTGTCTCCGCCATAATGTTCTCCAAAGACTTTGCCTTCTTGAGTTGAGCAAGTTCGAATGTTTGTAAAAAAGTCTCCTCGACAACTTTCTTCACCACACTACTAGACTCTTCATTGTCATTATTCTCTGACTTTGTTCTATGTCGTTCTTCACGTTTTGGTACTTGATAGGGCTTATACCTTACGTGGGGTGTAACTGGTCTCACTTGGAAACCTATTGACACATTAGAGACGTATCTGGTGTTAATTTTCAGCATTTTGCATAGATTCTGCTGATGGATTTCGTTCAGGTACTCTTTACGTGAATTAGTGCACGTGGCCAACATTCCAAGCTCATGAAGAGCACTGTCTAACTCTGTTATTCGTACTGAAGGAATAGCAGAATTCGAAAGCTGAAACCAAGGGTTACATGTAACACATAACCTTACGGTAACACGTTCTTAACTTTCAATATATTTGTATGTAAACATATTGCACACTGTACTATTTAGACAATTCCACTGTTTTACACCTTATGATTAATAAATTAAATAGAAAACGAACCGCTTACTTGCATGTGTGTGTGTGTGTGTTGTGTGTTACAATAATAACAGTAAAATAATTCGTACCTTTATCTGTAATTCATCGCACTGCATTATATTTCTTGGCAATTTTTTCGAATATGAACTTCCAGCAGCCATAAAGTGCAAACAATTATCAACACAAACTATTATAAATATGTTTGTTTACACCATTTATGTGATGATGACCTTCTGTTAGTTACAAGTTACAAACATATGTAAAATACAACCGTCAAATCTACGCATACACGTTTGACAGACACACCACAACTTTCTTTATGTTGTAACACACCAGTGGCGTAACAATATGGTTCTTTTAAAGGGGCATTTTTTAAATTGTTTAATTATTATTATAATAAAATGTATCACAAATCTTAGACATTTTAATGCTTATTTTTAAAATGATTTTATATTCCAATTTCGAAAAACTCGTCGTCGGTTACTTTCCTTTGAAAATGAGGCATTTCTTTATATGTTCTCAAAAGATTTTCCATGGTTAAGAAGAATATAATGTTGTAACATCCGTAACTAACAACGGCGGGCGTAAAACCTTTCCACAAAGCTATAAAACCTTCTTGTTTAATAATTTTCAAAAAACAGTCCATGGAGCTATTACACGTACGATTACCTTCGAATTCGTAAAAATATTGCAACCTACACATAACAATGGAGTGACAATAATCGAATTGAAGGTAACATGAATGTTATTTACCTCACTTTAACTGCATCGAAAGGTAAATAAACTAAACACATACATAAGGTGGCAGCCAAACTGCATAAAAAGTGACATGCGGCATTGTCATCAATTAAATCTACAAAATAACAATTACTTCTTGATAGGTAATCATTATGTAGCACCAAAGATGGCGCCTGATGTTAACTACAAACAGTATAGTGAGCGCCATCTACAGAACTACTTGGGCAGTCCGACTCTGGCACTAATATTTGTCTACTTGTAATTATTGACCTTAATTTTACCATTTTTTAAAAGATACTCTTTAGCTTCTGAATACGCGACGAATTTGGTAACGGCAGCTATAGAGGTCCTAATAACGGTCACTGGTCCGGCCCTGAAAAGGCCCCTGATTCCATCCTGTTTTATAATTTCCCAAAGGGTATGATAAAATCCTCGATATTTTAGTCGTTCTTCAAATGGGGACGTTATGGTTCTTATCCTAACCAGATCGTGGGGGTGGCTGAAGAACCCCCCCAATCCACCAGCAGTCATTGCATACACCACTTTTAGTCTAAACGGGGGCGAAGAATCGAACTGCCTTATGATAGTGAACAAAAAATAAATAAAATAAAAATAGGTAATTGTATCATATAGGTATATATCTACTCACTTATAGTAACGGTCATTTAAAGTTTGGTAAACACCAATTTTGATGCCCGAATAAACCTTGTGTTTGGCAATTGCCGGGCCCAGAACTGTGTAAAACGAAATGAACCCTTCTCCCTTTAGAATCGAAAAAAACACGTCGTAAGAATTCTTGTAACCCTTATTCCGGGAACCGACCCCACTCGTTTGCATAAACGTCTTCATTATAAAAAGGGGAAATGATAACGCTGAAGCAATTGACCTGGAATGTGTGGTCAATTTAATAAATTATAGTAATTAAAATTAAAATATTCACCCTGACATTGATCCAAATATGAATTTTAAAATCACCGGTACATCTTTAGTATCCATATTGTATTATATTTGTTAATGTCAAACTGAAAATTTTCAAGTGCCACACACAATATTAACGTCAGTCAAAATTCTATCATGGTCAATATTGGAATCAACGGATTTGGAAGAATTGGGCGTCACGTGCTTCGGGCTTGTATTAGAAAAGGTCTCAAGGTAAACGATACCATCAATAAAAAATATATAATTAGTATCTATTTTAATCTTGAAGGTGGTCGCCGTTAACGACCCTTTTCTAAAACCCGACCACATGGCTTATTTGTTCAAATTTGATTCGGTTCATGGGAGGTGGGAGGAGGGCGAGGTAAAAAGTCTGGATTGCTATCTAGTAATTGATGGTAGGTAATGAATGGTAATGTAACTAAGAGAAAGAAGATGAGATTAAATTTCTTCCTTTTTAAAACAATCTAGAACAAAAAATATTCGTGACTAGGGAAAAGAACCCGAGCAAAATCCCGTGGGACCGACTGGGAGTCGAGTACGTTGTGGAAGCAACAGGTGTCTTCACCACTTATGAGAAAGCTTCGGTAACAATAATATAGTAGTATAATAATTAATTACATAGGTATTATTAGATGCACATAGACGGTGGTGCAAAGAGGGTTATAATAACCGCCCCATCAAACGTGGCCACGTTCGTGGTGGGTGTCAACCACGACGAATACGACACAGACATGGACGTCATATCGGTTGGGAGTTGCACGACCAATTGCTTAGCCCCTTTGGTAAAAGTTATGCACGAAAATTTCGAAATTTGCGAGGGCCTTATGAGTGCAATTCATGCCATGACTCCTAATCAAACGATCGTGGATGGACCAGCAGGGAAAAGGTGGCGAGATGGTAGGGGGGGACTTCAAAATATCGTCCCTACTTCTACAGGGGCTGCTATAACTATCGGACAGATTTTTCCTGATCTGAAAGGGAAACTGACTGGGATGGCTATGAAAGTTCCTGTTGTAGACGTTTCGGTCTTAGATTTAACTGTCCGGTAGTATTTTTTTTACTATACTACTATATGTGTATTCAGAGTGTTTCAATTAAAATTATTTTACAGATTGAAAAATAATGCACCGTACGATGAAATAATGTGTAAGATAAAGGAAGCTTCCGATGGGTACCTGAAGGGTATCATGGGCTACACGGATCATCAGGTGGTGTCGTCCGATTTCATAGGGGATTCCCGATCCTGTATTGTCGATTGCAGGGCGGGGATACCGTTAAATTCGAATTTTGTAAAAATGGTGGCTTGGTACGACAACGAATATGGCTACGCGTGTCGAATAAGCGACATGCTGGACTACATGAGCAGCAGAGAAGCTTGCCCATGTTAACGATCGAAAAGTGGACACGGTGTAAATACAAATACAAAATAAAATTGGGAAAAATATTTGTGTGTATACTGTAAGTACTATGGTATAAATAATCCGAAAAAGTAAAAAGTACATAGGTATATTTGTAGATAACTAGAAACATACAAAAAAATCCAAAGTGGTGGCTAAAACGCCACAATAACATTAATTACACTTAATCCTAGAACCTAGTACAAAAAAAAAATAAGCAACAAACATAAGTACTTATTAACTTATTATTAGAAGTATTCATAAGTAAGCGCATAAAAATGCAGGTACAGCAAAAGGTTTTTAACAATAACATTAACTGTGTTTTTTTTATTATCATTAGGTAATAGATAATAATAAAAAAAAGTACACGTTCTTAGAAACTAAATTTCTAATTGGAATAGTTCTGATTGGTCTTCGCAACTGTTCTGGTTCGAATACCTTCTGAGCATGGTCCTCTTTTGGGTCTTGTTGTATCCATTTTTTGTGTGAGGAGAGCCTTTGATAACGTTATCAGGCAGATAATACTGGGGAGGTGTTCTGGCAAGTGGCGAGTTGCGGAGGGTCATCAAGAAGGATTTGTCATAAATTATTTTTGAACCTAAAATTAAGAAATACATATTTAAACAATTCATATATAACACCCTGATGATGGACGGGGCAAAGATTATTATTATTGCATTTTTTTTAATAGGATTATTTTGATATTTAGTTTATTGGGTTAATACAATTGTCAAAAATTTAACTTGGTTAAAGATACAGTTACAGTTGTAGCAAATGCTAAAAATTTAACTGGAAAATATTAGTAACTCTGACTCCTGTGAGACACCCTGTATAAACAGTATGTCTGAATTAGTTGGAAATAATTTTTTATTATTATTTTACGTTAATATGCAGATTTTGGGCAAAGCATTCCTACTTTTTTAACAGAAACTTTTTGATACACCCTCGTAACTAACAATTTTTAATTCATTAAAAAAACTTAAAAGGGACGAAAAGACAACAAAATATTTAAAAAAATGTTGTGTACTTGTTTGTATCTGTATTATCGTACAGTAATGAGCCACTTGATCATTAGTCTTTTGAAAATAAATAAGAAAAAAAAGGAAACCAGTCATCGCCCATAACAACGAATATTAAACAAAAACTAACAGCATTGAATATTTATGAGCTCGAAAACAATGCATTATTTAAAACGCCAATGGTCACTGAATAATAAATAATTTAAAACAAAAAAATATAAAATAAAATGTGTCTTAAATACAACGAGACAACGACACCCTGTATATTTATCACCACAAGAATGTAATGTACAATATTAATTTTACTTTCTATACCAATAAATTTCGCAAAGTGCGCATTTTTCGCTAACACATTCTCAAGGACATCACACTACGATTATGTATATTTTCATTATGTACATATTACATATAGTACGTATACGAAAAAATTAAAAAGTGTATGTACTGTGTCACGAAATTGACGTACCAATTGTATTACTGGCCGGAGTTCAATTGCGCCTTTCGTTTAAAACATGCGTCAATAATCCCACGCGTTTAATAATATAGGATAACACTTACTGCTCGAGTTCGTCTGACGAGATGGATTTAGAAATTTCTCAAAACGTTACAAAAACATTCGAAATAAATTTACATAACCGACACTTAAAATAATTTAAAAACGTAATTAATTTAGTCATCTTTTTAGCATAAATAGACAGACAGAAAATTATACTGGCAGTTATTAGTTATTAGTTAGTTGAAGGGCATTTTTCCGGTTGATTCGTACACATACATACATACATACATATTCAAGTGTGTGTAGCCTCTGCATAAATGTATTTTAATTCAAGGTACCTACCTAAGACAAAAATCTCAATTAAATAATCTGAGCCAAATAGGAGTACCAAAAATTATTTGTTATTTTATAAAGACTTCCTTACCTACGCCTATTCGGCTCAGAGGGAATCATTATGCAATATAATAAATTAAATCTCAATCTCACAGGGACACAACACAATAATCAGGGTGTTATTAATTATTCTATTTTTTTTTAATTGATTCTACTTACCCCCCGGGGTGGTTGAATATAAAGAGCCCCCACCGGGAGTGGTGGAGCAGCTCCCTGAGTAGTCCAGAGATTCGGAGTCTCTCCTGTTCGGTATCGGTTTGGATTCGGACAACTGTCTCATAAAAGGTGACCGGGACATCTTCAATCAGTAATCACAATAACAATAATAATTAAGTTGAATCGTCGTTCACGTCACCAAAATAAATGCCGACAACCGGAGGATCGCCTGGTAGATAAAGAAACCCGCCTCTCCCGACACGAGACACGTGGTACACGGTACACAAAAACGATTCGACACTCCCACTTTTAACATAACACAATATATAAATAATAATAATAATAGTGCGTTTGTGTTGTTGTTGTTGTTGTTGTTATGTAGGTACATAATATGTAGTAAAATTAAATGGGCATGAAGTGTTTTGTGGAGCGATAAAAGTAAAATTTTTTTGCGTGTTTACATTTTAAAATACATACAAGCCTTCCGGTTTTTGGATCAGACTCAAAATTTTTCGAAATGTAAACAACTCTATTTTCCAGTTTATTGGCACAGCTTACATAATTATCGTATGTAAATGAACCAACTCAACCAACTAAACTCACAAATTCCTTGTCTATACTACGACACATAAACTGACACTGAGTTTGATAATAATACAACTCTGACTCCTGTGTGACACTCTGTATATACAGTATGTATGAGAAAGTTGACAATAAATAAAAAAAAAATATTATGTATTAATTTTAAGAAAAAAGTCGTTGTTTATAAAAAGGCTTTTTTTGAAGGCCTAAAACAGACATAAAAATTTTTCAGTCGTATATGAATTTTTCCTCAACCTAACCTAACCTGCCTTATATACTTAAAGTATGAAAAAAAGTTATAAAAAAACTTGTTTCTAATGACATTTTACGTCAACATATCGATTTTGTACAAGATATTCCTACTTTAAGATTTTTTTAAATATTTTTTGATACGTCCCTGTAACTTACAATTTTGACTTTATCGAAAATGCTTAAAGGCGACGAAAAGACATACTACTAGCAATTGGCATGCAATTGTTGTCTTTTCATTCCTTTTAAGTTTTTTTAATGAATTAAAAATTGTTAGTTACGAGGGTGTATCAAAAAGTTTCTGTTAAAAAAGTAGGAATGCTTTGCCCAAAATCTGCATATTAACGTAAAATAATAATAAAAAATTATTTCCAACTTTTTCAGACATACTGTTTATACAGGGTGTCTCACAGGAGTCAGAGTTTTGGTTTTTACGTTAATATGCAGATTTTGGGCAAATAAGCATTCCTACTTTTTTTAACACAAACTTTTTGATACACCCTCGTAGCTAACAATTTTTAATTCATTAAAAAAACTAAAAAAGGATGAAAAGACAACAATTCCATGCCAATTGTATGTCTTTTCGTCACCTTTAAGCATTTTCGATAAAGTCAAAATTGTAAGTGACAGGGACGTATCAAAAAATATTTTTAAAAATCTTAAAATAGGAATATCTTGTTCAAAATCGATATGTTGACGTAAAATGTCATTAGAAACAAGTTTTTTTATAACTTTTTTCATACTTCAAGTATATAAGGTATTATATTTTTTGACACACCTCGTATACCTACGACTAAAAAATTTGATATCTGATAGTCACATTTTCTGTTTTAGGCCTTGCAAAAAATAGCTTTTCATCAATAACGACTTTTTTCCTAAAATTAATACATAATATATATTTTTTTTAATTTATTGTCAACTTTTTCATACATACTGTATATACAGAGTGTCACACAGGAGTAAGAGTTATATTAATTAATTAAATCATAACTTGCATAATTGCAAAACCTTTTTTGGTAATTTATTTTTTATATATTTTATGTATGTACATACAACAAAAAAAAATTGAACCAAAAATTAATTCATGACTCACAGTACTTTTAATTGTTTTTAAACTATCGCCTATTTTTCCTATTATTATTACATATATGTACATGCAAAGTTAAAATGTAAATTTAATATACATATAGGTAGATGCCCATGGGCATATAAAAAAGAAATTTTTCTACACTTATTATAACAATAAAAACAAATTTTAACCTGTGAACGTTATCTAATGTGTATATTAATTTAATTATAGTGTTGACCTTAAGTGGCGCTAAACAATATTATTGTTATACAATTAACTTTAATGGTTTCATATATTACCTACCTAATCAAAAATGACATTAATAAAAAGATTTAATTTTGTTATTAAAAAAACAAAAGAAATGATCAGATAAAAAAGATAATTATGCACTAATAAACAAATCTGTATCTGTATCTTCATGCAACGTTTTTTTTAAATATATGTAATAAAAAAATATTTATTTAGATAGGGATAAATTAGATTCTTAATTTAAATAAAAACAAAATAAAGCTGATAACATATATATACAGATCTGATAACAGCATATCCATATATTCGGTTCATAAGTTACCACTACTATACATATAATATAATATTTCCCTATTATTATGAGTAAGAATATTTCACAAACAGCTTTCAGAATATGTATCTATATAAAAAAATTGATACGATTTGATAATAACGACATATTCGAGTGTTCCTTTAGTAAAGTGACAACGAAAACAATATGTTTATCAGTAAAATTTCCAGATAGGTACTCGAACATAACAACGCTTTTATTCTGGTACAGAATAAAATTAAAAATAGCCCCTGATATTCTTGTAACTTTTTTTTTTTTAAACGTGCTACGCATTACATTTTACCCACTGTACGTACCTTCAGCACGTAGACAAGTCAAGAGGATTTATTTATAAATAAAGTTTGCCAAAGTCTCTTTGTTTATGAATTCCACCGGATAATATAATGACTACTTCAATAATATTAGATCAGATGATGTTGCAGATATTGAATAAGTACACTGTTTACACAAAATAGTTCAAAAAACTTTATAAAAAGAGGTACATATGTAAGATTAAAAATTTAGTAGATTATTATGAAAATGTTCGTTTTGAGTCTGCTTTATTTGGTGTAAAAAATTCGCAAATTTCATCACTTTATTAGCATAGGTGACCAAATTGTTATTTATTTATGAACACTACTAAAATACGTAAAATAGCTGCAAATTCATGCACAAACATTTGTTAATATTAATTGAAATTATTTATCAAAAGAAATGCTGAGTCGCAATTTTTGTTCTGAATACGACTCTGCCTAAGTAGGTATATTATTTACATCGCAAAATGTGTACAACAACAATAACAATAGCAATAACATAGCAAAATTTGTTGTAAATAACATTTACATAACGAGTGATGCATGAAAGTGCAATAAAAAAAATAGCATTTTTCTGATATTTTACTGTACGATTAAATACCTATTATATTATACTGTTATTTATATTCGTAGTAATTATCGAAAGGCCAAGGAATTAATTATTAATGTTACTTTGCCATCAGTTACCTATATACAGATATGTATAATATTTAATTATTTTTTTGTGTCATAAATGTCTGATTTTAATACGTTTGTAGGCGACAATAGAAATTATGTTATCAAGTTTTAATTACATTTTTTTTTCAATTTCTACGAAGAAAACAACAACATTACGGTACGGTGAATGGTTTGAGTCAGTTTTCAAATATGTGGATAGTTATTGTTATTACGAATGTCTAAGTACATACTTTTTTTAATTATACAGACGAAAGCACAAAAAATAATTCAACTGTACATAAATAAATAAAACTTGGCTTAAATGTAAAAAAGAAAAGGAATGGTCCACAGTTGCATATTAATTAACTTTAAACTCGGTTAAACTGCGTACATATATACTTTTTTTTTTATATGAATTAATTAAATAATATGTACTTAAAAAGTTTCTTTTGTATGGGTCACTTGTAACAGTCAACACTGTACTTTACTAATTAAATTAATAAAGAAATTAACAAAAGTAATTATTTGCCTTTATCACTATAGGTAAAAATGTTTTTGAGTTCTCTAAAACCAACCCTTTAAAATGATACCCCACATAGCTTACCTATATTTTAATGGAAAAATATGACTCTTTGTAACGAGAAGATTAAAAAACATATTCTGTCTGGCATTTTTTTTAATCGAATCTTTTTTATATTGTGCATCAATAAATGTATGATGCAATAGGCCAATAAATTGCAAATCCAGACATAGCTAATTTTAAGCAAAAATGTATATAATATACTTCGATTCGCACGGTATCTTATCTCCATTTAGTTTACTTTACTTTAAGACGCAGTTTCTTATAATACATTTTTTTGCGATCAACCTACATACATTTTTCATTATTTACTGATCAAATGGTGATAATAACCACACATGTATGTATAACTGTACATTATATACAGATAATTTTAAAATTAGATTATATGTATTGTATATATTTTCCTATTATTAGTATTTCTACCTAATTAGTGAATTAAACTATAAGATTATAATTTTGCAATTATACGATATTAATGTGGCTTGAAAACGATATATTATCTAAAGAAACCAAGTGATAATTATTCTAGTAGGCATTTAAATTTTAGATAACGAATAATGTCACAGTTGGAATAAATTATTACTAAAAATGATTGAACCATTAATACGTCTAATAAAAAAGAGGAATGAAACTTTTCATTTATTGCTTTTTGAAACACAATACAATAGGAATTCAGTGTTATGTACATATTATTAAATAAATTATCACATCAACATATTGTATGTACATACCTATACGGTACATATAAATATTTATGAGCTATAATTTATTTTTCTTTTGTTTTTAGTTTATTTTCAAGTTTTGCAAATTCGTTAACGGCAACTTCATCTTCTGGATCATTAACTTGCTCTACTGCGACAACTTCAGGTATATAAAACTGCAACATGTTTTGTACTCCATTCTTGAGAGTGACAATGGAACTGGGACAACTCGAACAGGAACCTTGCATCTTGAGTTTAACTATACCTTCTTCAAATCCTCTGAAAAGAATATCACCCCCATCTTCCTGAACTGTTGGCCTTATTCTTGTGTCCAATAGTTCTTTAATCATTTGCACTATTTCACTGTCATCTTCTTGTATTTCTGATCATATAAAAGCAAAAGTGATCTAATACTTTTCTTATTACATTATTATGTACTTATATTACTCACGTGTGTCGGGATTTGGAGTAGCATTGCTTAACACAGGCAAACCACTGACAAAAAAATCCATAACGGTTGCAAAAACCTCTGGTTTTATTAACTTCCACTCTACCTCATCATCAGCTTTTGTAATTGTAATAAAATCAGGCCCAAGAAAAACACTTTTCACACCGTGTATTCGAAATAATAATCTGGCTAATGGAGAGCATTGTGCAGATGAGGCATTTGGGAAGTCAATAGTTTGACCTGGTTCTAGAACTTGTTTACCTGGTAAAAACTTTAAACTATTTGGGTTTGGGGTTTCCTGGGTCTGAATAAACATATGATTCGGGTTTGTTGTCAATAGTGAACGTATTTGTAAAATTTGGGGCCCATTTCTACAATTCTTGAAGCCATTGGTTAGGTTACTTAAATGTTAAATTTAGTTTCTAATTAATGGAATAAATGTAACATGAACGTATATAAGTACTTACTGTTTTTGACTTAAATTATTTTTTAAAGAGTTTTTTACAATATTACAACAAATTTTTGAAGTATTACGCCACATTTTGAACATTTTATTGAATAAAATTTAGATGGATAGGTTATGTTTACAAACTTTGACATCTCTTCTTATTTTAGTCGGCCTCTGAATATATTGTTTATTCAGCCCGTTGATTATAAAGCTGGGTTTACATTTTTCTTGGACTTTATGAAAATTAAAATTTTATTTGTCTAATTACGAAAAAACAAAAAATGTCAAAGTAAATACCACATTAGTTAATAAGTTTTCCGAAAAATGGGCGAAATAATAACGGAATGGATCGCGAATAGGACTGGGACCGTTTTAGATTTAAAAGAGAAAAATCTCGTTGAATATGTAAAAGACGGAAAACTTTTGGCGCAATTAATTTATAGTTACGGTATTATCGATAAAGAAACGTATGATTCAATTGTACCTTCGGAAGAGCCCGACGAGGCCGCAGAAAACCTTTGTAGGCTTAAAATATGGTTAAAGTCGGTCAATATAGAATTCGATGATCGTTTAATTAACAAATTAGCCTATGAATCGAATAACAGTAGCGCAGTAAAGTTGTTTTATCAATTATATCTGGCCCTGAACGATAAAGACAAGCTACATTTTATTGTACAGAAATTTTCAAAAAAGGTAACCCCCCCTCAAAGTAGATTCACAGTCGAAAAAGTAGAAGAACACCCTGACGTTGAAGTAAAAGAGGAATATTGCGAAGAATTTTTGAGGCAACAAGATTTGATAGAATGGCAAAAGTTCAAATATCAAAATATGTTAGAAAAATTCAAGGAATCACGAGAAAAATATTTGCTTCACCTGAAAAATTTAGCAGATAAAGAACATCTAGCAGTGGTGCCAACTACAGTAACGTTAACAGAGAAAAAAGACGAATTAAAGGAAATTAAAAAATTGCCCATTGAGCCGGCCAAAAACAAAACCTACGAAGAATTAGTCGAAGAACAAGCAAATTTTCAACAAACTCCTCCTGCTGTAATAGATTGTCGAAAATCGAAACTTTTCATAAACAAAATTCGACAAAAACGAAGGCACGCACAACGCCAAAAGGTCCTCCAGGTCCAAATGCAAAAACTTTTGCTCCAAGAACTATGGGAACGAATAATATCCCAACAAGAAAAAGAAATTAACGAGTCGTTAAGATCGGTCCTTACACAACAGGCCAAATACGAAAGGCAAATGGCCATGAAGATGTTGGACGTTCGAGAAGAAAAATCGCAAATTGTGAATAACAAAAAGAAGGCTCTACGTAAACTGCAAGAAAAAGTAGAAAGCGAAATTACATACAGCGGTTTCTTGGAAGAAAAACAATCAGACGATTTAATTCGCAGTTATTACGAAGAAAAGGCGAGAATGTTGGAACTACATCGAAAACTATACGCCATAAGGCAGTGTTTAAAGAGGCAAAGAAATTGGGAATTTTGCAGAGAAATAGTCAGGGACTTGACGGACATTGCCCTTAGATGTTGCCAATATAAAGAACAACACGAAACTGAAGTCCCCAAAGAATTAAAAGACGACATGTTTCGTTTATTCGTCAAAGAGCAACCAATATTTGACCTTCTCGAACAAGTGGACGACGTCCTTCAAGATTATTTCATAGACGAACCGTCAGAAATGATAAACACTTACGAAACAATTCGTATGGGGTATTTGGACGAAAAAGATTTCGAAAACTACCACATTCTAAAATGGCCATGGGAACTGAGCTTTCTATCCGACGATTACGAAGATTATGCTGAATCATTTGAAGAGAAACTTGAAAAAATCGGACTAGGAATGAACGTTTTAGGTCACATTGTCCACTGGCTTTGCACATCGTTTACGTCCCCGCCAAAAACCAATAAACCACCGGACATTATCAAAGCAAGACCTGCAGCATGTGTCATTGACCTCCCAAAGCCCGAAACAGTTTTACCAACCCTTAAACGTCTCCTGCACCAAAACGACATCAGAGTTATTGAAATTCAAGAAGTAATCGACTTCTGTTTGCAAGCATATAAAGAAGAAGTGACTGATGACGCTGCAAACGAAACGTTGGCTGACGATACTGAACGAGGTTTGCAACAGAAAGCTGGCACTTTAATCGACGCAAAGAAAAAAGGACAAAAATCTAAAGCTTCTAATGCGTCAAAAGACAAAAAGGGGAAATCAAAAACTAAAGTAGTTGCCTCACAAACTACCACAGAACCAGGTGTGGCCACAAAGGCGCTTCAAACCCCAAAAGTATATCCATGCGAACCATCTCAGTTCACAAGAAAGGCACAACTTGGTCTAAAGGCTCATGAAATTCTCAGTTTGGGAGACCCGATACCCGATCGTGTTATTGCAGACATGATCACCGAATATCTTCTTACACTCAAAAATATAAAAGGCTGGGTCATAATAAATTACCCGATCGATTTTAACGAAGCAAGTTGCCTAGAGGAGGCCCTTACTGCTACACCAGTGCCTGTAAAAAACATGCAAAATCCTAAAGAGGAATCGGACGATTTGTTCGACTTTGCGAATATTGAAAACAGATTACCTTCCTGTGCTACCCAACTAAAAGAGTGGAAGTCTCGGATTGTGCCAAAACCTGACCGTCCCATCGAAGAAATATTTTATGAAACATTTTTAACCGCATTCATCAAAATGGTCCCCTTCAAGCAAGAAGACAAAGAGGAAGAATTCGATCCCGAAGATCCATTTGAAGAGAAGAAAATGTCCAACATAGAAGCATTCTACGCCAAACAAGGGTGCTATTACACAATGACATTTAAAACACTAGACTTTCAAACTATAAAGCACTTGGGACGTTTGATTGTAGGCGACTTCACGATACCACCAAAAAAGTCCGTCGAAATATTCGGAGACACGGTCTTGTACATTGAGGACGAACTAAAAAAACAAGCGAAACCCGACAAGGGCGCTAAATCGGCAAAGAAGGGCAAAAAAGAGGAAAAACCGAAAAAGGTCGAAAAGAAGCCCCCACCAAAAGAAGAAAAAAAGGGCGGCAAAAAAGGGGCAGACGATAAGAAAAAGGGCGGCAAAAAAGGCCCAACCGCCATCATAACGGCTGTAGCAATGGAAGACAAGGAAATCCAAGTTCCTGATATAGAACCTGACGTCATTGTCATTTATGAGGAACCACCACCACCTCCAAAACCTGGCGAGTTCGAATGGAGCTACGTCACAATAGAATTTCCTCATAAATTAAAAGTAGCCTTAGCCACCCTGTGGACAACCGCTGAAGAAATATACGTGGACGACTTTCAACAATTATTCTTCTTCCAGAGGATGATACTGAACGCAGTTTGGCCATATTACACATTTTTGCGCCACAACCTCCGCACATTTCTCAATAGACCCGACACGAGACAAGTGCATTTGTACGAATTTCAACAAATGTTCAACGAATTCGCCCAAGACATGAGAGAAGACGACGAAGTGAAGGCAGAACTTCATTGCAGGATCGCCGAATTTCGTGAAAAACTACTCGAATTAAGCGACATCCGTATGGTCGAGGCGGAAGAAGAAAGGCGAAAAATGATGACGAATTATTGGGAAGGAATGGAGGCTTGTGAACTTGGCAACGTTTACATCAACTTCATGCAATTAGAAATGGACAGGTGTGCTGACACTTTGTTCCTTATAACCGATTATTATATCGGGGTCATCACCAAAATGCCTTTCGAAGAACTTTTTCCGACTAAAGAGATCCTAGAAAAAATTGAGATTGGTGATATCGAAATGCCCAGCGAAACCGTCTGCTCATTGTACGATTTCATCTTGAAGGATTACAGCATCAACCCTCAAGCGGTGCAACTTACAAATCCTATATTTGACATTTTGGAAAGAATTTTGATATCTGCTACAGGTTATGTTAACATATATGCTGCATACGCTTCGTCGGCTTTTTCAAAATTCTCAGGATTTTTAAAAAAGGGTAAAGGATCGGAAAAATCTAAGGGTAAAGCTACAGAAAAACCTAAAGGTGGTAAGGGAGGTGCTGCAGTGGGCGGAAAGCTGCCCAAATTCACGGAACCTGACGAGGAAGTAAAAAATGCTGGTGAACATATTTTGGAAGAATGGCCTGCTGTTATTGACGCCGAAATGACCAGGGTCAATTTCCGTTTAGAATTAATTCTTATGGCGGCCAAAAAAAAGATTGGAGCATATTTAAATAATTCTACCGACTTCTTCGACGGACTTTACGACGAAATAGTGCAAAAGTACAACAACGAAGTGGAAAGCATAGAGAAAGCTTGCGAATTTTTTGCAAGAGCCGTAGAAGCCGAAATATCAATCCAACCCCTATTGCAGTTTCGAGGGGACACTTTTTATATTGACCCCTACACTCTACTTTTCCCTGACCCTTTACCCGAACCAGAACCTCCACTGGTTGAAAAGAACTATGCTGCTATTTTCAAAATTTCAGAACTAAACGTACTGGTCGACATCTTTTTTGACGTAGCACCGGATGGAACGATACCAGAAAGGATGTTCCTTTACATCCTACAGGACGCGATTTGTTTGAACGCTGAAGACGGAAGCAAACCTTTGGTGCCACCATTTTGGAAGAAACTCAAACCCCAACAGGTAAATAATTGTGTAACTCACTCAACTCTGTATATTTAATTTCTTTGTTATTAGGTCGAACAAATGGTGCAAGAATTATTCGGAGAAGCCGAGTTCATCAACTGGAAAGACTTCGTTGTACTGAGCATGGACATTCCGTTCCCCACCGAAACCGAGTTGATGGAAGTGCGGGCCGAATTTAAATCTCACGACCCAGACGAGGTAGAAACAATAAAAGATTACCAATTTAATGGAATGAGATTCTGGTTCGAGCAAGACGCCGATCCAGACGATGAAGAGTTACAATTACGTCTCGGTTTGATCAAAGATCTTCTCTTTAGGCTCTACAAAATCAACGAGGACACCCTCAATTACACTGCGTTGCTCCTGGCGTTCTGCAAGGACCTCAATCCTGCCCTTGGCATAGGAAAAGCGTTGGCACTAAGCTTAGGGAAGCTTGTGTGTTGGGACAAAGAAACAGGTAATAAATTTATTGAAAACTGGGAACAGAAAAAGAAGGAAACCGAGGAAATGTGTATGAAGCAGCAATTTGAGCGTGACATAGCCACAAAGGCCGCTGAAAGTGTTTTGGATCAGATGATTGACGAAACTGTTCACGTGTGTGACAGCGTGGTCATCGAGGAGATCATTAGTATGGGTCAAGACGTTTCAGATTTTGGCACAGAACCCGAGCAAATTGAAAAACAGGAAGAGGAGGGGGAGGAGGAGGAAGAGTGCAGCTTTCCTCCATGTGGTTCTATTTTTTCCAGGGAATTTTCCAACATAGAAATCGGCTACGAATCGTTTGATTTACCACCATTGGCTTACATTTTACCCTTTGACCTTATCGTAACCGTTATGACCGCCGCTTTACCATGGTATGGTAAAGTACAAAATATGGGACACGAAAGTTTACGCAACAAAATTGAAGTTGTCTACGAATCTCTTAGGCGGGAAGAGTTTAATTATTCAGTTTTGACTCATGAATTTTTGAACAGCAACGAATTTTTGAAAATGTTACCGTACATTGAAAAACAGTTTACCGCTCTTCGGACCGAACACATTGTTGAAACTTTGTTAAGTGACTTTTAAAATATTTACCACATACTGTATTAATAATAAAGTCGTTTGAATTTTTTGAAAAGGGTTCAGGATTTATACATGTAGGTACTGCTGCTATAAAGAGTGAAACATAATCATAAAAATTTTATATTTCACTTTATCACATTGTACAATTTACAGTTCTATTTATTATAAAAACGCCTTTTTATTCATTACAAAACTAAAATAATAAACAGTTCTCTTTCGCTAAAGCTAAAATTTTCAAAAGAGGAACTAACAACAACAAAAAATATTTGTCGTTAAAACTAGAGATATGTAAATATCTACTATATATAGTAAATATTATTATTATAACGCAGAGTGCTTTGGAATTTCATGGAATGTTACCAAAAGAAACAAAAATCAATCGTTTTTTTTAAATTCCAATAGGGCCAATCGGATTAATCTACTGCCATAACAAAAAAAATAAAATAACAAAATGTAGTTAGTTGGTAATTCTCATAACACTCTGCAATTTTCGAACACAAATCAATAATGAATAAATATCTGTGTAATCACAGCCTAAAATCGGCAAATATTAAGTACACTATACATGCTACAATAATTTTTAATAAGTCTACTTTGAACGCTAGAAAATCTAATAGCAATAGCCTTTGCATTAAATTAAAACAAAATAGTTTATCAAGACCATAGACACAAATATAAGAACGAAATGTAAACTATTTGGGAGGGGGACAATATGGCTTAATAACCGTAGTGCCAATAAAATTTAAATCATTATCCTCCCCAAAAAAGCTTCAACCCCTCGTTCTATATTTTTCTGTCTATGATCACGTCACAATGGGCCAAAAATGACTTTTATTTTTGTTTGAGACAAAAATGGCTTTAGTAGTAGTAGTGGTAGTAGGTAATATTGAAGTATTAACTTTTTTGGCACCGCTATGGAATAAGTACACATTTGTGTAAGTAACAAGCTATTGGTACAATTTAGCAAAAAATACTAGGTAAGTATTTATTTTACTTTCCACGTGAAAACAGAACATTAACAATAATAGTAATAAAACATATCTATAATATAAAAACACTATTTTCAAAAATTACTACATACCTACTATAATGTCTTTAAGCACTTCGTTTATGTAACTGATTATTTACGATGAGTATGTGTCAGCTATTTTACACTTTTGAATCAAATGAAAATAAATTATAAATTGTCCTAAGTATGTAATTAAATGAGTATTTATTATTTTATTACTATCATTCGATGTAATGTACGCAGATCAATTCAATTTAGACAGAACTTATTCCACAAGTTATTATTCGAATCTATCAGATCTATTTATTCACTTTAGTTAGACTTATAATAAAAAAAATAGAACATCATGCAACGGAGCAAGTTATCTCCAGTAGTATATGTTCTGTGATGTTTAGTATTAAGAACTATCACAATAAGTTTTCCTCAAATACTGAATAGTATTATCGTATTATCTATCCAGTCGTCTCAAGTCATTTTTCACAGTTAGCATTTTTATTTTATTTAGTATCACCGCCTATTATCAGTATCATTGTATATTATAAGCAATATTATTGTTCCTTTTATTGTTTTATTAAGTACGAACCAAACAGATCAGATCAGCTTCTTTTTAGAAGGGGTGTCGTTTTATTTTTCGATTGACTAGTAGAGTTATTTTTAAGGACGTTTTTTAAAAAAGTTCCATACTGATAAAAAAAAACACCTAAATCAGCTGGGAGGCTTTATGTCGACCAGAATCCACGTATACAGCAAATTTTGCCTCAGTGTCGTCACACTATATTTCAACGAATTTAAACCATCGATGTCGAATTTTTTCATACCAGATGACAAAATATCGTATCTGAAAATAACTTTCTTATTTCCTAAACACTTCTTATTATTTTTTTCTTACCTTTTTGGATTCGGTTTATCGTGTTTATGAGATAACATTGTATATCTTGCGATAAATATTGGATACCTAGAGATGTGAAGTTTGTGAAATCGAATTCTGTTTGAAAAATCGTCGTCCTCACCACCCCATCCCCAAAACGAATTCGAAAAACCATTCAACTGAATGAAGTGTTTTGTTGAAATAGCACCCACCCCCCCAAAAATAAACTGATATGGTAACCTACAAAAGGTCATTAACCTTTAAAGACACTAACATATTTCAGCAAGCAACTAGCCATAACACCACCACAAAATCCTGTGGTAGAAAAGCAAATGAAAGCAATAAAACACCTTGTGTAACTTGTAGGTAGATATTAAAAATGCATGACAAAGTTAGTAGAAGATTTGCAGAAGGTACCTATGTAAAAATACTAACAACCACCCTTGAGATTCTTAGGTGACGGCTCTATTCTTTCCTGCCTCAGTCACAGTATATTATACTGGGTGTATACGAATGTTGATCGACCTACACGATTTATATGTATTCAGTTCGCCCTGTATTTAAAAATCAACGTAAAACGTTCGCAAGAATTCAAAATTCGAGTAAAATTCAAACGCAACAATAAGTTTTGTAAAAACGTTACATGCAGCTCACCTTTGCCTGCTCTATCTTGCCACAATCCTACAAGTATCCTAGAAACGACCCATTGCCATAACAACTAACAGTTAAAACTACAAAAATATCCACAATCACAACTACTATTAACAATATTTCACATAAAAGAGGATTTTAAGTCACCACCGACTAAAAAACGCGCACATGGACATTGTTGATCCGAAACTGTACTCTCATAACCTAACAAATTTTGACAGTCGTGACCTCGTGACAATGGTTGATGTACAGTACAATTCAAAAATAATGCCGTCACCTTTCCTTATAACAGAAACAACAAAACCCATGCCAAAGCAAAGCAAAACAAAACAAAAATAGACTCACTTGTATCGAAAAGTATCAATGGCAACGCTCATATGTCTCGGTTGATTGGGACAAGTGTACAAATTCCTGTCGTCCTCAGGTAAAAGATCCACGTCGTGAAATATAAAACAGTCGTAATTGTCTAACTTCAGGGCTTCCTTGAACCCAATGTTCATCAACATTGCCCTATTAAATACCTGAGAACCATTCTGTTCGACAACAAAGATCGTGTAATCCAATAATTGTCTTTTTAAGAAAGGGTGCATGTGTTGCAGAAATAGAAGTAAGTGTTCGCCCCTGCACCTGTAGGGCACCACTATGGCCACTTTACTGGGCGGTTTGCAAGTCGTAGGGCTCCAGTGACCACCCAACTTTAGCCAACTCAGTTGACTTTCGAGAACACGGGGCAACGGTGCATTTTTTGTACGAACTTTTATTCTACCCCCTAAAAAGAAGTCAATGTTAGGTTGAATATTTTTTGACCAGCCCCGGTATATGTATAGCGTATCGGGTCAGTTTGAATTCCACGCATTTTCATGTTAAACTGCTATTCATACTCGAACAGCAATATTCAGAATTATAAATACGCTAGACCTCAGGGGAAAATATATTAGACTTACGTAAGTTTGGGGGCGGCTCTGGGCACGGTGGTAACTCAGAAGAATTAGTTCTTCCCAGTGATTCCCTCAAGTCTAAAAATGGATTAGAATAGCTATGACTAGAAGGCGAACTGGTTGTTCTATTGAATAAAGTGTTGGCAACATTATTTTCACCACTTTGATGTTGAGATGTCGACAATTTTGTCGAATTTGTCGAAACAAGATAAGCCGTTGTCGATTCGTTTATAATCGACAACGGCTTATGAAAACTATGTTGGCCAGTTACTTTTAGTGATGCTGGTATTCTAAAAAAGACAAAAAATATTACTCAAAGGTAGGAAGCGAATTAAGGAAAAGAGAACGAAAATGTGGATGGGGTTGTTTGATAAGAAAAGCATGCCAAAAATGCTACAATTTTCAAAACATTACAAATGACATCAAGGACCCCATTAAAAACCAAAAACCAAGTGATTAAAACACGTTTTAATGGTCATTGAAATATTACAACTGTAATAAATAAATAACGCAACCGTTTATATTCTTATTTGTAGTGTGTGTTGCCTAAAACTAGTTTTGAGTGGAGTAGAAATTAAAGTGTTTTAAACACCAATATCCTGAATTAGGTAGTGAATTCGAGAAAACAGGAAGGAAATATACCCAAACTAATTAAAACAAGACGTTCAACAAGGGCAGAGAAATGTGGAAGGGAATTATCTGATATGGTAAGCACAAAGAATAATAAAGTGACAAAAATACTACAATTTGGAAAACATTACAAACAATATCAAGGACCCCATTACAAAATCAAAAACCAAATGATTAATGGTAATCAGACCATAAAATAAACAATGAGAATTACTAATCCTTAGAAATAATCATAATGGTAATTAATCAGGCAAAACAATAGTGTAAAAGCCAAGGCTTTTGCCAAATAAAATTATAATAGATTCTATTAGAATTGGACGATACAATATAAGCACTGCTTTAAAAAGATTGACAGTAACAGGCGAGACAATGGATATTTATGTTTATAAGTGAAGGTAAAATAAAGGATACAATATAAATAATTGAATTGCAAAATGAGAAAGTAAATAAGCAGTTAAGATGCATACAAAATTCAAAAGCACAGAAAAGTGGTAGCCCCAAAGTTTAAATACAAATAAAAATTCAAAAGCAAAAATACTAATAATACGTAGGTACCTTGTGGTGTTCAACAAATAAGCTTCCCATTTCCTCGTTTCGAAAGTGGAGCCAAAAAAATATTCGACGACTAACAGAGCACAGACTGTGACAAAAAAGCCCTTATACAGGGTGGTCCAGGAACAACAATTCTGCATGAGGTATTAACTATTTTCTGGTCTTTTCACTGCAACAACGAAAAGTACAATAAATTAATTTTGCTTTTAAATTAAAGTTTTTTTTTATCACATTTACCAATAATAAATATTCGTTTAGGTACTTATTATGGTATTGTGCTTTTTACCTACTTACTTACTGATTAAAATGAACCATTTTGGGTTAATAACTAAGTACATTGTATTAAAAGCTAGTTTCATGGACTATCACATCAATTATAATACAAAATATAATATAATGGTGTAATTATAAAAAACGGGACACGTAAATTCCACGCTCGGTTGTCTGCTTAGGTACAGGTATATATAAATACTAGGTATATTCCTGCCCAAAAGGTAAAATTTTGTAATTTAAATATTACCAGATGTGTGGGTATATTTTTCGTTAAAAACATTGTAAATTGTCAGTTAATTCGATGCAAATTTATGTAAAACTCGAGTAATCAAAACGTGGTTATTGGGGTAATTGCACCATAAAGATAAATAGGAGTATTTAACACAATCGTGTGATGAATGTGCTTCAATTTTCGACGCAATATAGCCATATTTGTGCAATTTATCAAATAATTAACGAATTAAGAGATATTATTGTTACATGATACTACATAATTACACGCTATATCGTAATCTCCGCCCCCCAAGTCTTATTATATACATTTGTAATTAAATAATAAAGTTGGACTTCGATAAGAAGAACAAATAAAAAAAAGTGTGATAAAGCAACAAAACTTAACATCAACATAAGATTTATTTTAAAAATTCAATATATGAATTAAATTTGCTAGTGAACATGTAGGTAACTAGTAGGTATAAAAACCATTCTTGGTATTTTTTAAATAATAAATTTTGCAAATAATTATTAATTATTAATAAAGTAATGCCTTTCACTTTAATGTTATAGATTTCTCCCAGTTCTACAACAAGTATTACGAAATTATTGTAAAAGGGCATTTAATTTAATTTAGAATATTTTGGCTATTAAACTTTCACTTTTTAAACAACTCACAAGTACTTATTGAGGTACATACTTGTAATAGATAAGCAATAACACCAACAAGGGATTATAGAATTTTAATCTTTTAGTATATAGATCAAATCAATCAATCTACGCCAAATAATGAATAATATTATAAAAATCTTGATAAAAATGATAAGTTCAATAATAATTCTATTAACAGATAAGAATTATAGATAAATATACACAAGACTTACTAATTGATTCTGTAGACTGCGATTAGCTGATCAGATCACTAATTAACACAAACTCATACTGTTCACATTGTTGTTTGAATTTTTAAATTTATTATTAATAAATTATAAATAAAATACGTTGCACCGCATTATAATTCTACAGAATGTGATGTACACACAACACATGCACGAGTTTTTCCTGACAGACTCATAGATAGCGATAGAACAATCGCTCGTTTTTTGGCTAAATCTGGTGCCTTAGTATCTCAAACATACGTCACTGATACATTTAAAATTAAATATAAACTAATAAATATCGAACTACGGCTATATAAATAATGATCGAGTCCTAATAACACGAAACTTATAATTTCAAAATATAATATTAACGTTTTCGCTTTAAATTAATGTTATAAAAAGTTTATGATATGTTGTCGGAAATTTATTGGTGCAGCTAGTTTAAAATGCGACAGCTGTTTTCGTATCGATTACTTAAAAATTCATGCAAGTACTTAAGTACATTTCATATTAAATGGTCATGTTAGAATGAATACAGCTATAACTACAGCTAAATAAATAAAAATTAAATATATATTATAATAATGTATATTTAACTTGCCTTTATTATTTATTGAAAAAGGGTTTAGCTGGCAAAAAATATAGCTATTAATCTAATTTAGTTATTTTCTGCAATTTAACGAATAAAAAGTTGTACAGAAACTTTTTAAGTTATATTTATAATTTATTTTATTTCATAATGCAACCGTTTGTTCTAATTTGTAGTGTGTGTTGCCTATATGCAATCTCTGCTTTATCTATGGTTAGTCATTGTTATCACAGTATACTTCTAAGCAGTAGGGACATAACTGTCGGTTCCTTTGATTTTCGCGTAGCGCGTTTCTGTGACCTTGAGAGGGGTCCGCCATGTTAAAAGTGGATCCTTTTTAAGCGGGAATTTAAATAGATGTCAAAGTGCAAACGAACCAAGCTTGCAATATGATTGCGATAATGGCAATGGAGAGTACAAAATTATTGCTTTGTTTAGCAAATATCGATCGATGTGTAATATGAAAGAAAACGACTGTATTAAAATTGAAAAGAATTAAAACACACACAGAAAAGTGAAAACTGTTTATTAAAGATTCATTACACTTTGAAGCTGCACACCATCTGCTGGCTTTTTTCGCATTCATTTTGAAAAACAAGGTAACACGTAACACCAAATACTGCTTCGCAACTTTTCTAACCTTAAATTGCCTTAAATAATTCAATATTTGTAAACATGAGGAACAGCTGTTTTGTCGACGACATTTTGAAAGTGGATCCTTTTAACGCATGCGTATTAAAAATACGCTACGCGAAAATTGCGTTATGTCCCTACTGCTTAGAAGTATACTGTGTTGTTATTTTCAGTTTGGTTAATAATAAATCTTCTGTACTCTATGGTTAATAATTGAATATAACCTATGGACATACCTATGGAATATAACATAGCCTACAAATTCAACAATTATTAAAGCTCGTTAGTGCGGCGTTTAATATACTCTTTTATATTTAATTATTTATAATAGTGTTTTTCAAAAACTATATTTGTGTTATGAAGTGATTAAAGTGCTTCTGGAATCCAGGAAATGTTCAAAGATTTAAAGAAACCATCAGTAATGTGAGTTATTTTAAATTATGTTTTGCAAGTTTACTGTTCTTTCAAATACATTTATCATATATTATAATATGTAGCATTAAAGTACAAAAAGTTAATGAGATTACTACAAAATAAAAGGTACAATTAAAAATATCAATATCAATATATTAATCAATCTCTTTTATTTTCCATTATTATAGTTTAAAAAATGCATTAACATTTACTTAAATGTAAAAGACAGTAAAAATTTGCTACTTATTAATATTAATTATAGAGCTATATCGATTTATATTTTATACACTTAAACCTACCCTAATGGTACTTTATAGTTGTACCTAAATTTGCATTCGATTTGCATATAATATTTGTTTAGTTTATAAAGCTAGATTATCAAATTTTGCTACCATGGGCGCCGCAAAAGGGGTTTTTATATGACAAGTAAAAATAGATTACTCCTTTTTGTGTGCCTAGTAAAAAATTCTTAGGAGATTCTTGTTTAATAAAATAATATGTATGTATGGACTACGCAAAAACCAAATCAATTTGATTTGAATTAGAATTCCAGCGCTGGCTTGGAAATTGAGTGGTTTTTGGTTCGAAATCGTCCTCGAAGCAAACCTAAAGATATCAAAATTATTTGCTGGTATTAAATGTTTCAAATTTGTAACATACCCACTCATTTTTCACCGTACATCCAGTTGCAGTCTTCATTGGTATCAAACCATTCTGAAGACTAATTAGGTTGGGTTCTGGTTCTTCTGTTACGAATTTGCGTGGCGGGAATGTGATATTTTGAAAGTCTGTGTCGTCGTCTTCGTCATCGAAATCGATAAGTTTCTCTTCGACCGAAGAAGTCGATTCGTTTTTACAACTTCCATCCTCCGAAGGTTCTTTGATGTCTTCAATTTTGATGGCGTTTGCTTTGTTTTTCAAGTTCTCAGCGTTTTGCATTGCCACTTTCTCGATTTGTTGGTTCAATGGTAACATCCGCCAGTTTTCGTAGGCACTACTGAAAGCTCGGGCTACTGACAGGGCCACACTTTCTGCAATTTTTCTTTTAGAGCACCAGAACGCGTGACATTCCATCGTCTCCATCTGATCAGTGGATATGAATGAAAATACTTGTTTGTAATTACTGTCTGTAGCACAGTTTGATATTCTGCAAGAAAAATGTTATCATTATTAATTATTAGACTTGTCCCTATAATATAATAATCATAAAGGCATAATTTAATAAATTATTTATGTTGTATTGCAATTTACCTGTAGATCGATACTTCAAACATTGAGTTTCCTTGATTGTCTGTAACTGCAATTCCTTTGGCTGATACTGCAAGATTGACCCTTTGCAGCTTCTTCTTGGCAGCCTTCGCGACTTTCATTATGTTTTTAACTGACTCTGTGGTTGCATTTTCGGGGGAAATCTTTTCTACCACCGTGCTACCTACAATAAAAAAAATATTTAGACTATAACAATACTAATTTGTAATGGAACATCTCATAATTAGTTAATTCTTATTAGGTACTAATAAAAAGAATAACGACACATTATTATTGTTGGTGTCATGGTACAAGTTTGCACGTTTTTTTTTTAAGTCGTAATTTTCATAACAAACCGTTGTTTCCGAGAAGACCTCCATTAAAATTAAATAGAGAATCACATGTATGTATAGTAATTGTATGCAAGTTCGTTTTTTTGGTTTTTTTTAACACTTACTTATTCAGTCAAGGTTAAAAAAAAAAAGATCCGAAGTCCACATGATAAAATATAATACGCGGTGTGATCTAGAATTTTAGATCAATTTGAATTTGTTTGCCAAATTATTAAGCGCGTGTGAAGGCCCATATTAAATAATTTTAGTGACCTACAAACTCGAAAAAATTAGCTCAATTCGCACGTGTTATATTTGGATAAAATTCAACAATTTTGGCACTATTGTACTTAGGTACATATTAATGCCAAGACGTTAAAATTAAATCGAATCCCCCGTGGCTTTTGAAAATAGGAAGCGCGTAAAACAAAATATCTACCTAGTGTCTAAAAGAGCAATTGTTTAATTTCTTTAATCTGTCAAGGAAATTGCTGGAACGTTCAATTTTTTTATGTATCGTAGAACAGTTGAACTGAAATTTTTTGATCACCTCTCGTATTTTACGTAAATACGATTTGAATACAAACCTAAATATTTAATTTTAAAAGTTGTCACGTCTATATCGCTTTCTGGAGTATCCGGAATTTCGGCCTCTGTTTCTTTGGCCTTCTCCAGGGCCATTTCTTCTGATTGTAGTTCTGAAAAAAAAATACATTCACTTATTATTTCTTCATCAAAAATTTTGCACAAGATTTATAAATAAGTAAAATTACTTAACACTTAAAAATTAATGTTGTGTTTTGCAGACTTCCTTAACATAACAAGATTTTGCAAGATTTCTATCTAATTGTTGGGTAATATGGTAAAATATTTTTGATAAAAGTTTCGAAAATCATTGTATTGTGTATCTACATACATGGGTGTTTTGCAACTTAGTATTTTCTAATGTGGCTAGGAAACTAAGAAAACTGTAAATTTAGTAACAAACCTAATTGTAAATTTTTATTGCATTGAGTGTTTTATGGTCTTATAAACAGCCATTTTTTGCGAACAGAGTAAATGTAAATTCTTTGTGTTACTTTATGTTCTATTTATAAATAAATAAATGCGCAACAGGAAGAATCGTCTCTCTTAAAACGCACTAAAAAAGATCATGTTATTGCTGATGAGAGACATTTATTTGCATATGTGTTAGGTACACGAATTTGTTACATAATAACTTATTATTTGTCCTTTACACAAAGCCTTTTGTTGCTGAGGAAGGGCCTTGAACAAAATTTCACGTTCGAAATTCTAGGTCTCCGCACAAAAACGTGCAATGTGCTGATGTGAGAACATTTGCATCAAGTCTAAGTATCTACTTATTAGTAGACAAAATAACCGTGCCAATTATAGATTCGCGTTTGTTGCCAAAAAAAAGTGCCTGTCAGATACATGCACCTATGCATGTATTTGCTTCTGTGACAGGTGAATGTCTTTTCTTTGCATTTGTTTTCTTTACCTTGTTTGTCGTTTGTCGAAAGTGACTCACTCATACAAAATAATGTTGCACCGAAAAGATCAAAAATAAAAAACCAAATCTGTAGTTGGTGGGTAGGTACAATCGACTTAAGTACAAATGAAACGCGTTCAGGAAGTTGGCACCGCATCCAGGAAACAAAAAAAAATATTGTGTATTTGTTTTGGTCTGTATTAATAATTCATTATAAAAAATACATAGGTATCTACTATTTGTTATGAGCACTTAGGTACTTAATTTGAATAAAACGCCAACAATAACAGCGAAATAAATATTTGTTGATATTTCCAACCGGATTAAGCATTTAAGGTCGATAAGACCGCAGAAGCTTCTATTAAAAAAAGCAACGTGTGTATGCAGCACGTTAATTAATTTGTGCTGTACATTTACAATTATTGTCATCTATTATGGTGTGAAATTAAGTGGTTATGGTGAAAGACGGGAGAAATCTAGACGACTGACTGTGGTGGTATCCAATCGTTTCGAACGTGTTTTGTAAAAGTTTCATTGTCTCTATTTGACGTGCTTAGTACATGATAGGTACTTATGACGAATTCAAATGTTTTTCAACTTAACAGCTTTCAATATTAAAAAAAAAAATTGTAAACAGTTGAAAATCATCTCAACGTATGCAACCAAACAAACACCAGTAGCGAAAAATCGTGAGGTAGGCAACCAAATAAACACTAAATGCTGATGTTCCCATGTTCTTATTGTTAGAATAGAGTCATTTGTTCTCTATATCCTTTAACAAGTGAAATGAACCGATTTAAAAAACAGTTTAAAGCATTTCCTGTCATATGATGGGTATTTAACGACAATGGTGCCCTTTAAAGGCGTTTTTTGATATCTGCGGTCTAATTAGACGATATATTTATAATTTATTGTGACGTAGAAAACATTTTAAAGACGAATTAAAATAACACTAACGTACTAAGTATTACTTTGTATAAAATTTGTTAACAGTTGAAAATCATCTCAACGTATGCAAACAAATAAACACCAGTAGCGAAAAATCGTGAGGTAGGCAACCAAATAAACACTAAATGCTGATGTTCCCATGTTCTTATTGTTAGAATCGAGTCATTTGTTTTCTATATCCTTTAACAAGTGAAATTAATCGATTTAAAGAAAGTTTAATGCATTTCGTGTCATATGATGGGTATTTAACTACAATGGTGCCCTTTAAAGGCGTTTTTTGATATCTGCGGTCTAATTAGACAATATATTTATAATTTATTGTGACGTAGAAAACATTTTAAAGACAAATTAAGATAACACTAACGTACTAAGTATTACTATGTATAAAATTTGTTAACAGTTGAAAATCATCTCAACGTATGCAACCAAACAAACACCAGTAGCGAAAAATCGTGAGATAGGCAACTAAATAAACACTAAATGTGATGTTCCCATGTTCTTATTGTTAGAATCGAGTCATTTGTTCTCTATATCCTTTAACAAGTGAAATAAACCGATTTAAAGAAAGTTTAATGCATTTCGTGTCATATGATGGGTATTTAACTACAATGGTGCCCTTTAAAGGCGTTTTTTATATCTGCGGTCTAATTAGACGATATATTTATAATTTATTGTGACGTAGAAAACATTTTAAAGACGAATTAAAATAACACTAACGTACTAAGTATTACTTTGTATAAAATTTGTTAACAGTTGAAAATCATCTCAACGTATGCAAACAAATAAACACCAGTAGCGAAAAATCGTGAGGTAGGCAACCAAATAAACACTAAATGCTGATGTTCCCATGTTCTTATTGTTAGTATTGAATTATTTGTTTCAAAATTAGCAGGTGATTGTTTAACAAGTGAAATGAATCGATTTAAAGAAACTTTAATGCTTTTCCTGTCACATGATGGGTATATTTAAAGATAATGGTGCCCTTTAATGGCACCCTTTGATATCTGCGTCCTAATTGGACGTTATATTTATAATTTTATTGGCGACGTAGAAAACTTTTTAAAGACGAATTAAGATAACACTGACGTAGTAAGTATTACATTGATAAACCGTTTTAACATTTGTTATTGTGATTGTGAAAGAGGCGTCTAGACCGGTGCGTCGATGTACTAGGCCGTACTAGCCTCGAAATTATCACCATAATGAATAATAATAACAGTGATAAAGTTAGTACATGTTACTAAATGCATCATTGGCTTTATTAGACGGGATAGAAAAATGAAACAAGATAATGTAGTTACTACTACGATTTTCTAAAAACGGAATAAAATTTGTTTCAGTTTACGTAACCGATTATTGTGAGGTTAAGTGCGTACAAAATAATCAATTAATTAATTTTGTAATAAGCCTAATAATAAAGTGGATAATGTTGAATGAAATGTCACGGTTACTACGTCTTTGGACCTCAAAAAATTATTTAATGGTACGATAACAAAATGAAGATCGTAACAGTGCAGTGGCGTTTTTTAGAGGAAAAAAAAAAAAGACAAGACAAAGCGCTCGTTTGTTTTACGAAAAAGTCAGTGACATCTGATATAATTTAATGGGGTGTTAAATATCTAAGTACTTTATACGTATTATATTTGTTAAGAAGTTAAGTCGATGAACTTGAAGTTCGTTTTTTTCGTGCCAAAATCGCGGAAATTTTCTCGAACGATTGTAATGTCTCCCAGAAAACAATTAATTAAAATTGCGTCAACGTTATCGTGCGTAATGGAAATTAATTCGGAAGCTGATCATCCCTCAGATTTATTTCTAAACCTTATATTATACATATACAGGGTGTCAAGAATACTTTTTTAGATTAGATACTGTAATAGTCATCTTCCTTACAGTCCTGATTTGGTTTATGTATTTATCAAACTTCTTTTATTATAATAAGTACTTACTTGGAATTGTTATTACATAATGGATGATGAGTAGAATATTTATTTATTTATTTATATATTCATTGTAAACAACCCAATGGAAAATTTATTGTCTTTCTCGAAATGATTTTGTGAGGAAGAAAAAAAACATGGAATACATTAAAAAGTAAACAAACATAAAAAAGTGTTTAAAAAACTAGAATTAACGTACACAAGTACAGTAAACAATAAAAACAAGTAAGTACAGATCTGGTTTGCGATTTTCTTGGAATTTTTTTATAATCCAATGGCACAAAAGCATTAAATTAATTACTTGGTCGGTTTTTGTCTGTAAAAATTACTTTTTAATTAGTTTCCAAGTAAATTAATTTTATTTTTCGTAATAAAATAGGTAATCATGGTCTTTCCCCTAATAAATGTTATTGACTAAATTTTCGTGGAATGCTATCCTACTACTGATACAAATTTTAATTTAAATAATCATTAAACACATATTTTGTTATTATCTATCGTAGAATTTGTTAAGTTATTATTATGCAGACAATTAAATTTAATTATGTACCTACCTACTGTGTATTTGTGTATTTCGTGCGCACAGAAATTTCTAAATAATTTTGAAATACTTATTATGTATTTTAAGTACCTACAGAGAGAGTTATTATTCGTACCATGCTGTGGTGGAACCTACATATTATGTACGTCAAATTTTGTTCAAAAACTTTTGTTTATTTTCAACTGTTATCGGTAAAAGTATTTAAGCAGGTTCATCACGTTTTCGTAAAGGTCAAATAACTTTAGTTGAGCGCAAAATATTTGCATAAACACATAATTAAAAAAATCTACTACAAATCTTCCGTGTGCACCTTTTTTTATTTATTTATTTATTTATTTATTTATTTATTTATAACTGATAAAAAGAATATTATTTTTTTGTTTCGTGACAAAAATAAAAATAACAACAATGTTTTATAAATTATACCTAGGATCATATTAGAAGTTAAAAAAAAAAAAAAAATTATAATATGTTGTGCAGTTAAAAATTGCAATCAAACTGCTATGTAATTATGTATAAAGAAAAACAATTTGTTGGTGGAATTTTGATTACCTACCTAACTAAGGCATTGTTCAACCGTGAAAATTAAGTATTTTTTATTTTTGATTGCCTGCTTGCTACAAAATTTACAATTCTTAACAATGATTTATGGAACAAATTAAAACAATATTTTCTACTTTGTAGCAAAGTACCTGACAGCAATGTCGTTTTCTTTCTTTTTTTTTTTTGTTTTAATGCCATACAAAACAATTGTTTAATACGTTTTTTTATCGGGCCTCAGTGGCGGCTCGTGAATTAAATAACAATTAAATTGAAACTGAAAAAAATATTAATTACATAATTAATTATATTATATGGAAATACCTACCATAAAAGAACGTTCGTTGACTTCTTATTTATTGTAAGTAAGTATCTTTGTTGCATTAATAGATAATTTTTTTATTTTTATCGGCAGTATCGAATAAACGGAAGTGTCAATGTCATAGCCAGGAAAGTTTTTTAATTAAGTATGTAATTATCTATTAAGTTTGATTCAATTAGCAACGGATCTATTTTTGTTGTTTGTTACTTTGTTCGAGAATAATATCAAGTCTATTTTTATACCTACTAGGTACATACAGATATGTGTGTATAGTAACTTTCCTCGTTATTTATTAATTAAATAAATAATTTTTATCGTTATCAATAATAAAATAGTTACATTGGGTAGTTAACGAACAAAACAAAACAAGATCAGTGATAGAAATGCAACAAAAACATATGCACATTCAACAATACCAAAAAAACAAAAGAATATCTCTTGAAGAAATGAATGTTGAATTGTTTGGCATGATGCAATATTCTCTGCAGGTCCGTAAGTAATGGCAAATTCCTCATTGATTGATCGCAATAAAAGAAAGAAAAACCTACCTAACCGATAATTTTGTGGAGAAATATAATTATCAACAAAATACATACTACTACAATTATTAGGTACTTATCGTTAATATACATGTATTGGTACTACCTAGGTACCTACACTAAGTGTGTACCTAATTAAAATGTAAAAGTGACTGACTGGAAATGTTAATTTAATTGGCACGAGAAATTAAAAATAAAATAAATAAATAGGCAAACAATAAATATATATATAAAAAAATCGATCACCCTGTAGGTATTCTTTAACATTGGTGATTAAACTGTTCTCAATGTTTTTATTAATTTGCGGATTAAAAGCTGCTAAGGTACTTAGTTTAAAACTTTCTAATCCAGGTTGTGTTTTGTGTAGCTGTTGTAAAAATATTGAACGAGAAAAACGTGGTAAACGTGAGTTTTATTGAGCCTGCCACCGATTCTTCCTCGAAATAATCGCAGTATTATACAAAGTGAGACAAATTTCTCGTACTTCCTGGAAGAACCTTTCCGTACATTTTAATACGTACTAAATAATAATAACAACGTGTAAGGAATCGGAGGTATTTTTTTTCTATTATCAATTTCCGCTAAAACAGGTTGTTTAAAACTTTTTCCTCTTCGTTTTCTTTTATTTATAAATAACAAAAGACTATCACGTAAAAACAATAGATAATATGTATCTTTAAACTTTGCACTTTTTTTTTAACGTAGTGTTATTTTTTCATTTGTCTTTAATTATTTTTTTCTTTTGTAGTTCGTATGTCATTTGTTTCGAAATAAAAAAAATGTATTTTCCACCTGTTGAATGAATTCAGACACCACGTGAACGATAAATTTATTAGGAAAACATGGACTTTTGATCCAGGAGTAAAAGAACGCTTAGGTAATGACGAATTGGTGCCAACAAAAACAAAACACCGAAGGTGCACAAATCATGGTCAAATAATAAATGGTCATGCAATGAAATCGTGCAAAACAAATAAGTCACTACATAAGTAAAAAATATAAAAAAATTCTTAGGTAGCTAATAGGTACTTACTCCGGTGTTTGGAACTGTTTTTCCACTTCTTGAAGAACGGCATTGTTACGACTCTTTTTGTTTTTGAAAATTGGAACTCGCGACAATTTCTTTGTTTTACTTTCAACTTTTTTTTTTTAATTATTATAGTAGTTCGCGATCACCGATAGCAAGTATAGCGATAAATAAAAAGACAGACAAATTTCGTGGAGTAAGTGTAAGTGCAACGTGCAACTGCTCGAAACTTTTGTGTCTACTCAAAATTTGATCTGATGCAATGAGCACTTATTGTGTTTGTTAGTTAGTTGGCTGTTAACGTTATAAGCACCGACGTACTTGATCAAAGACCCGATTGTGAATGTCGGATCAAGATTCAAGAGTGCCGTGAAATGAAAAACGCCGCCTCCTCCGACGTGGTGGCCGTCTCCTCCGACTCTTTCGGTTTACCCACTTTCTGATCAAATTATCTACCTTACACGAATTTCTTTCAACTTTTATATATCAGAGACTTTTTTGACCCAATATAATGAGTCGTATTTCCAAATTAACAACGCAATTTTCCGTTCGTTTATTTGTTTGTTTGCTATTAATTATAAAATAAAAGTACATTCGTAAGGCTCGTGTGGAATTACATATTACGTTACGTTCAAAATATTATATTATGTATTTGAATATTTTTGTATACAAACAACGTCTATAATATACGTAATAAAATTGCAATCAATGTTTTCACTGATAAGACTTACTTTGCCATCACTATCATTGAATTTATTTTAACTAACTTAGTGTTTACATAAAGTAATTAAAATATTTTGAAGAAAACAGTTAAAACATTGTTTTTTTTCCTTTCCTTTATTATTCTTATAATGATTATATACATCTTCTTCAAGTGATTAATTACAATCAATTTTATCAATATTAATTTCATTAACAATAAGTAACGTTTTCATTGATTTTCCTCCTCTTTCCTTTGCAGAAATTGTCAGCGAGAAATTTGCGGCATATGTATTGATCAACGCATTTTCCGATGCAATATGGGTTGCCTATACGTTCGGCGCTGTCGCGCGAATTCGAAAACTTTTTAAAAACGCAGTTATTTTCGTAAACAAAGAAAAAGGACGCGCACAAAAACCAAAACACAAAATAATGAAAAGCGCAGCAGACTGGAGTGGCGGCCAAGTTCACGTTTTAAATTTAGAACCTTTTTTCCTGCAAATTCTGAATTTTGAAAAGCGTACACTGAATACATACGTAAATGTAAATTGCGTTGCGTGCGCAATGCGACTCGAATGAAGTGAGCGAGCCAAATGGAGTTTATATGAATCAGACAAGGACAGAACGAGCTCAGTCGTAAAGTGAGGTTAGACTGTGATTGGATAAAGAAACAGATCGTGAAACTGCAAATATTCTAATGTCAAGTCATTGAACAAACTCAGCTGTTTGGAGGTGATTGACTGATTTGACGTCTTGCTGGTTTTGTGTAAAAATATATTTTATTTTACACCAATCTTTTGTTCGAAATTTTTGTTGGAAGTATTAAAGTTCCTTTAGCTACCGATGCGAAAATGAGCGAATTGAGTCAAGAAGAGGTGAGTTTTTCGCAACCATACATTCTTTTATCATATTTACTCTCTTATTAATCGTTCGAGATAACATTGCAGATGTGCTATCAGTGCTATTGCTATATATTTCTTTTTTGTCAATAACAACAGCGAATTAACCTTTTTAAGGCTCATTTTAACTTATGTTGTTATTGTCAGACTTTTAGGTTATTTATATGATCAATACCATAAGTGCAGAACGTTCCAAACAACAATTAATACATTTAATTAATTTAAAAGGAATTAATTCGAGTGTTCAGACTCCTTGTTAATCACTTTATTTAGAGAAAATAAGTTAAATGTCTTTGTTCATGTTTATGACGTGGTCAAAGGGACTCCTTTGTGTTGCAGATACGTAAAAGGAGGCTTGCACGATTAGCAGCCCTGGGAAGCGATTCCCCGTCTAGTTTAACGTCGCCCCCAAACACTCCCATATCACAATCTCCCTTAAGTGGGGGTTTAAGGAATCAGAGCCCTTTAAATTTCGATTCTCCTGTGGTTACACCAATAGAAGAAAAATGCTTAGATTTGAAGCCAAAAACGAAGTTTTTAGAAGAAGAAGACAAAGCCAAAACGAGTCAGTGCTTGGATTACAAAGTAGAACAAAAGTTGGAGGGAGTTTTTCAAATACCTAGCAAACCGATTGACATGCCTTCCAGTTCAAAACACCCTCGTCATTTACCCCAAAGGAGCGACTCTGAAACCAGCTCAATACACATGGAAGTCGACGAGGCAAGTGGCTGTGCAGAAAAAGGAGGCAACACTGACATTGATTCTGGAATTGAAAATATGGAGGTGAGTTATGAGTTCTTATTTGTGTTCAGTGTAATTTCAACAAACATTTTCCTGTTTAGGTTGAAGAGAGCGATGTAAAGAGAGAAGTATGTCGACAACGTACCATTTCATCATCAGTAGAAATGTCAGAAGAACAAATACATTCGACTCTGTCCCGTTTGTTGAGTTGTACTTTTAAGGAGCCATCAGAAATGTTCACACATCTACCAGAGACAGCAGATCTTCTTAAGGAGGTGCCCAATATATCAATTACCGCGCTAACATCGAATAGTATCATGGAGATGCTCCAACAGATCGCTTCCGGCGTGAATCCGTTCAAAAAGACTGACTTACAGGACGACAGCAGTTGTCTGAATTCGTTGTCTGTGAGCCCAACTCAGAATTTGAGTCCGGCCTCCAGTCCAGTTCTGAACTGTCCCATACCGTTCCTCTCGTTTAAAAACAACGAACTTAATAACGAAATTCCTTCACTAAAATTAGCTCTGCACTACCTAATGATTTCTTATGCAAAGGTTGGCGTAGAAGAACGAAATAATCCTAAAAGGTCAAGTATTCCTCCCCTTTCAGACATCCTCAGCGACCTCAGGGAACAGCTCATCAATTATACAGCCCTTATACTTCAGGGTTTGATAGTTCAACCGGTTCCTAACGCCCACAAAGAAGGAAAGTCACCAATTTTAGTGCCTCTAATTCAGCAGACGTTGCCTCGTGGATTTATTTCTGAATTAGTAACAAGAACATACACAAGTCCTGATTGTTTTGCAAATATCTTTACGCCACTTCTTCAGGATCTGTTTTCCATGATGCAGACGGCCAGTATTGTTGGAAATGAACATCGACAACCTCTCCAGGCTCTTGGAGAACTGGCTGAAATCCGTTGTGGTCCCAATGGGAACTTCAGGCCAATTTGCAAACTTATTACTCAACAGGCTCAGTTTTTGCCCGAGACAATATCTCAGTCTGCAGGCCGTGAAATTACTAGGACGTCATTTTTTGGACCTTTTCTTTCTATTTCTGTTTTTGCCGAGGATGAACCGAAAGTAGCCGAAAAATTCTTCTCTGGTAACACAACCAGTGATAAAAGTTTGACCCAGACGTTGCAACAGGAACTAGAAAACTCAAGAATCATGTTACACAAGATTTTCCATGACGTTTTAGTAAATGCCAGTAGTCGAGATGGAATATTGCAATATTTGACTAGTTTATTGAAATGTAACGAGAAAAGAGCACAACTTCAGGCCGAGGAAAGGAACCT
The DNA here is from genome assembly GCA_029378335.1 of Agrilus mali. Taxonomy (NCBI): domain Eukaryota; kingdom Metazoa; phylum Arthropoda; class Insecta; order Coleoptera; family Buprestidae; genus Agrilus; species Agrilus mali. The sequence goes on along the minus strand of CM055661.1, from coordinate 22,071,265 downwards.
TGCTGGCGACGGATTCATGTTAAATGTCTTGAGTATTTTGCAAATGTTAGCGGTGAAGGTTAAATTAGGAAAAATTGACTATTACTACCCTTTTCATCCTTCTGCAGTTATTGACATCAAAAACGACACAAGACTGAAGTTTTCGTCCCAAGAAACTACCGATTGGTTGGAAGAATTTGGTAAGTTTTCTATTCACCAGAAGAATGGGGTATTAAATTTTTTTTTTACTTTAGGTAAGCAGAATCAGTGGACGGAAGCAAAGTTCCCAACCCAGTGCTGGTTTCTTACTCTACACTGTCACCATTTGGCCTTGATGCCGGCCTTGCAAAGGTTCCAGCGCCGAATAAGGGCCATGCGTGATATTCAGAAGCTTTTAGACGACACGATAGCCACCGAGGCTCAATGGAGGGACAGTCCTTTCGCCCACAGGAATAAGCAACTGATTAAACGTTGGAAACAGCAAGTCAAAAAACTTAACAAATCAAAGGCGTGTGCTGATGCTGGCCTTTTGGACAAAAATTTACTTAGAAGGTCGTTATCATTTTTCACAAGTGTTGCGGAATATTTGCTATGTTTAATGACCAACAAGAGTCCAGGAGAAATTAATACAATCACGCTGCCTCTTCCCCAAAACATTCCACCTGCGTTCGCAGCCTTGCCAGAGTGGTACGTCGAAGATATCGCCGAGTTCCTTCTCTTCACCTTGCAGTAAGTGTAATTGTATCTGATTTCGGTGTTGATTCAATAGAATAAACTTTTCTTAGGTATTGCCCCGTTGTGGTGGCCGATAACACAGAAAGTTCGGTACTTACTTGGATCCTGATAACGATTTGTTCGTCGCAGTATGTAAAAAATCCGTACCTGATAGCCTAAAATAGTCGAAGTTGTTTTTGTACTCAACCCCAACATACAGCCCCGAACTGAATTGTTATATTCGCGGCTTATGGCACACGAGTTTTCACACACTTTCCTGCCAAGTAGTCTCATGAAATTCTACACAGACGTCGAAACGACCGGTTCAAGTTCAGAATTCTATGACAAATTCTCCATTAGATACCATATCAGTTTAATAATTAAAAGTAAGTGTCAATAACAATAATAATTGTAGTTTAAGTAACAACTTTACCCTAATTTTTTATTTAAAGGCATGTGGAGTTCTCCAATCCATCGCGAAGCCCTGATAAAAGAGTCTAAAAGTGGTAAACAGTTTGTTCGTTTCGTGAACATGCTGATGAACGACACGACCTTCCTGTTGGACGAGTCTTTAGAAAGTTTGAAACGTATTCACGAAGTCCAGGAACTAATAACTGATGAAGAAGGTTGGAGTAAATTGCCCTCTGAACAGCAACAGTCTCGTATGCGTCAGCTGAGCGCTGATGAGCGTCAATGTAGGTCTTATCTAACCCTTGCCAGAGAAACTGTCGACATGTTCCATTATCTGACGGTGGACATTAAGGAGCCATTTTTAAGACCGGAATTGGTGGACAGATTGGCGAGCATGCTCAATTTTAATTTGCAACAGTTGTGCGGGCCCAAGTGCAAAAATTTGAAGGTGAAGAATCCTAACAGGTACGGATGGGAACCCAGGAGACTACTGAGTCAATTGGTGGATATTTATTTACACCTGGATTGTGAAAGCTTCGCTACAGCTTTAGCAGGAGATGAGGTGAGGTTGAAACACTTTTTTTTTTACTTAAAACTTGGTAATTTTTAATTATTTTTGTTGCAGCGTTCTTTTAGGAAAGAGCTTTTCGATGATGCCATGGTACGTTTAGAAAGGGCTTTGATAAAGACTCCCGTGGAAATAGAGCAGTTCAAGGCCCTTGCAGACAAAGCGAACAAGATCTTAATACATAACCAGAAATCGGAAGATTGGTTGGCAGATGCTCCTGAAGAGTTCCGTGATCCTCTCATGGACACCTTAATGACTGATCCGGTGCTACTGCCAAGTGGTCAGGTCATGGACAGGTCTGTCATCATGCGGCACTTGCTGAACAGTAACACAGACCCGTTCAACAGGCAGCCTCTGACTGAGGACATGTTACAACCTGGTAAGATTTTTTCTGTTGTATTAATCGGAAATTAGGCTCTGTTGTTTTATCAAAGAAATCTAAATAAGAAAATTAATTTAATTTCAGTGACCGACTTAAAAGAAAGAATAAAAGTTTGGAAATTGGAGAAAATTCGCTCGACTAAGTAACCATATTGGTTCACTGGATAACAACACACCGAAGTGTTCCCTTTCCAAACAATCTTTAATTAATATTTTTCTCGAACATTTACTCGTTTCAGTGCAATTTTCTTAATTCAATCTATTTTTTATTCCTTTATTAATACTATCCTTTTTTAAGTTTGCGTTTAGTAATTGTACAAAAAAGGTGAATAGTTTTTTGTAAATGTATATGTTGTTCTAAAAAAAAACTTTTCTTTATGCAAAATTTCAAGTATAATTAAAAGTTTTTCAATCTTTAACTAAATTTTTCATTTTTCTTATGAGTGACTAAAATAATTGTATTTTTGTTGTAAATTATTGTTTTTAATTCTCTCATTTAATTAATTTAATTAACAGCAAATTAATTTGATTGATAGTGAGTTTTGCAGAGATCTCATTAATAAAAAAGTAAAAGAAAATAGTTATGATGATTGCATTTTTCAGTTCGTAATATGTAATTAATAACTGCCAGACTTGATGTTACTTATCATGTTCAACAACTTGGTGTTTTTATTATTATCTTATTATTACTTATATTAATTATTAACTATACATATGTATTTTTCTGTTATGTAAAATGAGAGCCTATACCTTTTCGGGGTGCATAATTAAAATAGTCGTTGATCTTATGTATAAAGTTGTTATGTTACAGAGGAAAACGAAAGGAATTAAAAAAGTGGCAGTCTAATTTAGATGTATTATATAGAATTAAATGAGAAAACATTTCAATTTCGATTATACATAGTATTAAATTTTTTTATATGAATATGTATGCAAGAGGTGGGTGATAATAAATAAAGAAGATTAAAAATTAAAATTTAATCTAATTACTTAAGTAATATATAATAAATTAATTATTCTTTATTATTAAGAATAACTTCGTTATTATAATTTGTACATTAAAACTGTTATCACTAAATTCTTAATTCAGTTTTACAATATTTCACAACTTTTTCGTAAATTAAGTATTTCTTCATTATTATAAGTTCTACAAAAAAACCATTGTTACTATCAATTAACACACACATTTTTGCATATTTTCAATCCTTTAGAACGTTTAGAGTAATTCTTTAACAGTTTGAAAAATTGCAAAAACGTTTTCAAGTTTAGAATTTTCATGTGGTTATACTACACGGAATAAAGTGGTGTAAATTGGGTTGCATATGCGGTGGGTATTTGAATTTTATTGTTTAAAAATTTGTGTTGGTTTCCCTTTTTCAATTTAGTGGAATTGTTTATCAATGTTTGTTACTGTTTCTTTTTTTCATGTAATTATTGTTGAGCTAAAGTTAAAGATGGTGGTCGTTGTGCAATCTATTCGCATTTTTAAAATTAAAAGAGATTTGTTATTAAAGGTGCTTAATTATTTTAACTGATTTGTGTGATTGCACTAATTTAATAATAATTATGTAAATTTCGTTTATTTTGTTGATATAGGACAGAGGATAGAAAAAACGGGGTGCATCATGTTTGTGGGGTGTAAATGTTTGTTGTTCAAGTTGTTCACCATCTTTTTTATCGTTGTGGTTGCTTACTACTTGAAAATGTCTCAATTCCTCTTTTTTGTTTAGTAAACTTGTTAATTATTGATTTTTATAGAGTAATAAGAATTTATATTTTAATGTTTTACTCTTTTTTTCTTTACAGGAACTTGCAGTGATCGAAGGGACAGTTCAATAATAAATCGAAAGGAAGTGTCAGGTGAGTAAGGTTTAAAAAATATCTACTCAAAGTTAATATTTAAAAGTAAAAAATTATTATTCTACTTATCCATAACATAAATAATGTAACACTCGTATTATTATTATTTAATTTAATAATCTATTTAATTGTTTGTCTTTTCTTTTTCTACAGATCAAGCAACGAATGAAGAAAGAAAATCCATTTGACGACTATTTTGATCTCACTACAATTATAACGACATCGTGTTCGTAATGTGCAGTTGACTTTTACAATTTGGAGTATTCTGCAGACGATTATGGTGAGAATACGAGTATATGCTATAATTAATTTATTAGGTATGAACACATTGATTTACGTCAATTAAAAAAAATGTGTTATAAATTTATAATCCAAATTTGAAAGCATACCTAGATAAAAATTGTTATCACAACTTAATTCTACTTACAGTCTTATACACTGTCGTCCCCTCACGACCTTTAAAATAATTATTTAACAGTTCTAAAATTGGCGAAAAAGTTTTAACATAATTTGCCTTTCGTCAACTAATAATTTCTATTTTATTTTACATTATAGATAAAAATTGTTATTACCACGAAATTATGCACACATTTTACATGTTTTTAATCAATAAGAAAGTTTAAAGTAATTATTGAACAGTTCGTAATTTTGCGAAAACGTTTTCGTCTTTAGAATCATAACATTTTCTTCGTAAATTAAGAATAACCTCTTTATTTTAATTTGTACATGAAAACTGTTGTTATCACTAAATTCTACATACAGTTTTACAATTATTCACCTTCTTTAAAGTCTTTAAAGTAATTATTTAACAGTTCTAAAATTTACGAAATAGTTTTAACATAATTTGCCTTTCGTCAACTAATAATTTCTATTTTATTTTACATTCTAGATAAAAATTGCTATTACCACGAAATTCTGCACACATTTTACATGTTTTTAACCAATAAGAACGTTTATAGTCATTATTTAACAGTTCGTAATTTTGCGAATACGTTTTCGTCTTTAGAATCATAACATTTTCTTCGTAAATTAAGAATAACTTCTTTATTTTAATTTGTACATGAAAACTGTTGTTATCACTAAATTCTACATACAGTTTTACAATTATTCACCTTCTTTAAAGTCTTTAAAGTAATTATTTAACAGTTTGAAATTTTACGAAGACGCTTTCCACTTAACAATTCCAACATCTTTTTCGTAAAATAAGTATTTCTTCATTATTATAAATTGTACACGAAAACCATTAATACCACGAAATTCTTCACACATTTTTACATGTTTTTAACCCATAAGAACGTTTAAAGTAATTATTTAACAGTTCGTAATTTTGCGAAAACGTTTTTGTCATTAGAATCATAACATTTTCTTCGTAAATTAAGAATAACTTCTTTATTTTAATTTGTACATGAAAACTGTTGTTATCACTAAATTCTACATACAGTTTTACAATTATTCACCTTCTTTAAAGTCTTTAAAGTAATTATTTAACAGTTTGAAATTTTACGAAGACGCTTTCCACTTAACAATTCCAACATCTTTTTCGTAAAATAAGTATTTCTTCATTATTATAAATTGTACACGAAAACCATTAATACCACGAAATTCTTCACACATTTTTACATGTTTTTAACCCATAAGAACGTTTAAAGTAATTATTTAACAGTTCGTAATTTTGCGAAAACGTTTTTGTCATTAGAATCATAACATTTTCTTCGTAAATTAAGAATAACTTCTTTATTTTAATTTGTACATGAAAACTGTTGTTATCACTAAATTCTACATACAGTTTTACAATTATTCACCTTCTTTAAAGTCTTTAAAGTAATTATTTAACAGTTTGAAATTTTACGAAGACGCTTTCCACTTAACAATTCCAACATCTTTTTCGTAAAATAAGTATTTCTTCATTATTATAAATTGTACACGAAAATCATTAATACCACGAAATTCTTCACACATTTTTACATGTTTTTAACCCATAAGAACGTTTAAAGTAATTATTTAACAGTTCGTAATTTTGCGAAAACGTTTTTGTCATTAGAATCATAACATTTTCTTCGTAAATTAAGAATAACTTCTTTATTTTAATTTGTACATGAAAACTGTTGTTATCACTAAATTCTACATACAGTTTTACAATTATTCACCTTCTTTAAAGTCTTTAAAGTAATTATTTAACAGTTTGAAATTTTACGAAGACGCTTTCCACTTAACAATTCCAACATCTTTTTCGTAAAATAAGTATTTCTTCATTATTATAAATTGTACACGAAAACCATTAATACCACGAAATTCTTCACACATTTTTACATGTTTTTAACCCATAAGAACGTTTAAAGTAATTATTTAACAGTTCGTAATTTTGCGAAAACGTTTTTGTCATTAGAATCATAACATTTTCTTCGTAAATTAAGAATAACTTCTTTATTTTAATTTGTACATGAAAACTGTTGTTATCACTAAATTCTACATACAGTTTTACAATTATTCACCTTCTTTAAAGTCTTTAAAGTAATTATTTAACAGTTTGAAATTTTACGAAGACGCTTTCCACTTAACAATTCCAACATCTTTTTCGTAAAATAAGTATTTCTTCATTATTATAAATTGTACACGAAAATCATTAATACCACGAAATTCTTCACACATTTTTACATGTTTTTAACCCATAAGAACGTTTAAAGTAATTATTTAACAGTTCGTAATTTTGCGAAAACGTTTTTGTCATTAGAATCATAACATTTTCTTCGTAAATTAAGAATAACTTCTTTATTTTAATTTGTACATGAAAACTGTTGTTATCACTAAATTCTACATACAGTTTTACAATTATTCACCTTCTTTAAAGTCTTTAAAGTAATTATTTAACAGTTTGAAATTTTACGAAGACGCTTTCCACTTAACAATTCCAACATCTTTTTCGTAAAATAAGTATTTCTTCATTATTATAAATTGTACACGAAAACCATTAATACCACGAAATTCTTCACACATTTTTACATGTTTTTAACCCATAAGAACGTTTAAAGTAATTATTTAACAGTTCGTAATTTTGCGAAAACGTTTTTGTCATTAGAATCATAACATTTTCTTCGCAAATTAAGAATAACTTCTTTATTATAATTTGTTTATGAAAACAGTTGTTATCACTAAATTCTACATACAGTTTTACAATTATTCACCTTCTTTAAAGTCTTAAAGTAATTATTTAACAGTTCGTAATTTTGCGAAAACGTTTTGTCTTTAGAATCATAACATTTTCTTCGCAAATTAAGAATAACTTCTTTATTATAATTTGTTCATGAAAACAGTTGTTATCACTAAATTCTACATACAGTTTTACAATTATTCACCTTCTTTAAAGTCTTTAAAGTAATTATTTAACAGTTCGTAATTTTGCGAATACGTTTTATTTATTAGAATCATAACATTTTCTTCGTAAATTAAGAATAACTTCTTTATTTTAATTTGATACATGAAAACTGTTGTTATCACTAAATTCTACATACAGTTTTACAATATTTCACCTTCTTTAAAGTCTTTAAAGTAATTATTTAACAGTTTGAAATTTTACGAAGATGCTTTCCACTTAACAATTCCAACATCTTTTTCGTAAATTAAAGTATTTCTTCATTATTATAAATTGTAAACGAAAACCATTAATACCACGAAATTCTTCACACATGTTTACATGTTTCTAACCCATAAGAACGTTTACAGTAATTATTTAACAGTTCGTAATTTTGCGAAAACGTTTTCGTCTTTAGAATCATAACATTTTCTTCGTAAATTAAGAATAACTTCTTTATTTTAATTTGTACATGAAAACTGTCGTTATCACTAAATTCTGCATACAGTTTTACAATATTTCACCTTCTTTAAAGTCTTTAAAGTAATTATTTAACAGTTTGAAATTTTACGAAGACGCTTTATACTTAACAATTCCAACATCTTTTTCGTAAATTAAGTATTTCTTCATTATTATAAGCTCTACAAGAAAACCATTGTTACTACCAAATTATACACACGTTTTTACATATTTTCAATCCTTTAGAACGTTTAAAGTAATTCTTTAACAGTTTGAAAAATTTTGCAAAAACGTTTTCAAGTTTAGAATTTTCATGTGGTTATACTACACGGAATAAAGAGGTGTAAATTGGGTTGCATATGCGGTGGGTATTTGAATTTTATTGTTTAAAAATTTGTGTTGGTTTCCCTTTTTCAATTTAGTGGAATTGTTTATCAATGTTTGTTACTGTTTCTTTTTTTCATGTAATTATTGTTGAGCTAAAGTTAAAGATGGTGGTCGTTGTGCAATCTATTCGCATTTTTAAAATTAAAAGAGATTTGTTATTAAAGGTGCTTAATTATTTTAACTGATTTGTGTGATTGCACTAATTTAATAATAATTATGTAAATTTCGTTTATTTTGTTGATATAGGACAGAGGATAGAAAAAACGGGGTGCATCATGTTTGTGGGGTGAAAGATGTTTGTTGTTTAAGTTGTTCACCATCTTTTTTATCGTTGTGGTTGCTTACTACTTGAAAATGTCTCAATTCCTCTTTTTTGTTTAGTAAACTTGTTAATTATTGATTTTTATAGAGTAATAAGAATTTATATTTTAATGTTTTACTCTTTTTTTCTTTACAGGAACTTGCAGTGATCGAAGGGACAGTTCAATAATAAATCGAAAGGAAGTGTCAGGTGAGTAAGGTTTAAAAAATATCTACTCAAAGTTAATATTTAAAAGTAAAAAAATTATTACCTCTACTTATCCATAACATAAATAATGTAACTCTCGTATTATTATTATTTAATTTAATAATCTATTTAATTGTTTGTCTTTTCTTTTTCTACAGATCAAGCAACGAATGAAGAAAGAAAATCCATTTGACGACTATTTTGATCTCACTACAATTATAACGACATCGTGTTCGTAATGTGCAGTTGACTTTTACAATTTGGAGTATTCTGCAGACGATTATGGTGAGAATACGAGTATATGCTATAATTAATTTATTAGGTATGAACACATTGATTTACGTCAATTAAAAAAAATGTGTTATAAATTTATAATCCAAATTTGAAAGCATACCTAGATAAAAATTGTTATCACAACTTAATTCTACTTACAGTCTTATACACTGTCGTCCCCTCACGACCTTCAAAATAATTATTTAACAGTTCTAAAATTGGCGAAAAAGTTTTAACATAATTTGCCTTTCGTCAACTAATAATTTCTATTTTATTTTACATTATAGATAAAAATTGTTATTACCACGAAATTATGCACACATTTTACATGTTTTTAATCAATAAGAAAGTTTAAAGTAATTATTGAACAGTTCGTAATTTTGCGAAAACGTTTTCGTCTTTAGAATCATAACATTTTCTTCGTAAATTAAGAATAACCTCTTTATTTTAATTTGTACATGAAAACTGTTGTTATCACTAAATTCTACATACAGTTTTACAATTATTCACCTTCTTTAAAGTCTTTAAAGTAATTATTTAACAGTTTGAAATTTTACGAAGACGCTTTCCACTTAACAATTCCAACATCTTTTTCGTAAAATAAGTATTTCTTCATTATTATAAATTGTACACGAAAACCATTAATACCACGAAATTCTTCACACATTTTTACATGTTTTTAACCCATAAGAACGTTTAAAGTAATTATTTAACAGTTCGTAATTTTGCGAAAACGTTTTGTCATTAGAATCATAACATTTTCTTCGCAAATTAAGAATAACTTCTTTATTATAATTTGTTCATGAAAACAGTTGTTATCACTAAATTCTACATACAGTTTTACAATTATTCACCTTCTTTAAAGTCTTTAAAGTAATTATTTAACAGTTCTAAAATTTACGAAATAGTTTTAACATAATTTGCCTTTCGTCAACTAATAATTTCTATTTTATTTTACATTCTAGATAAAAATTGCTATTACCACGAAATTCTGCACACATTTTACATGTTTTTAACCAATAAGAACGTTTATAAATCATTATTTAACAGTTCGTAATTTTGCGAAAACGTTTTCGTCATTAGAATCATAACATTTTCTTCGCAAATTAAGAATAACTTCTTTATTATTTAAATTTTTACATGAAAACAGTTGTTATCACTAAATTCTACATACAGTTTTACAATATTTCACCTTCTTTAAAGTAATTATTTAACAGTTTGAAATTTTACGAAGATGCTTTCCACTTAACAATTCCAACATCTTTTTCGTAAATTAAAGTATTTCTTCATTATTATAAATTGTAAACGAAAACCATTAATACCACGAAATTCTTCACACATGTTTACATGTTTCTAACCCATAAGAACGTTTACAGTAATTATTTAACAGTTCGTAATTTTGCGAAAACGTTTTCGTCTTTAGAATCATAACATTTTCTTCGTAAATTAAGAATAACTTCTTTATTTTAATTTGTACATGAAAACTGTCGTTATCACTAAATTCTGCATACAGTTTTACAATATTTCACCTTCTTTAAAGTCTTTAAAGTAATTATTTAACAGTTTGAAATTTTACGAAGACGCTTTATACTTAACAATTCCAACATCTTTTTCGTAAATTAAGTATTTCTTCATTATTAAAAGCTCTACAAGAAAACCATTGTTACTACCAAATTATACACACGTTTTTACATATTTTCAATCCTTTAGAACGTTTAAAGTAATTCTTTAACAGTTTGAAAAATTTTGCAAAAACGTTTTCAAGTTTAGAATTTTCATGTGGTTATACTACACGGAATAAAGAGGTGTAAATTGGGTTGCATATGCGGTGGGTATTTGAATTTTATTGTTTAAAAATTTGTGTTGGTTTCCCTTTTTCAATTTAGTGGAATTGTTTATCAATGTTTGTTACTGTTTCTTTTTTTCATGTAATTATTGTTGAGCTAAAGTTAAAGATGGTGGTCGTTGTGCAATCTATTCGCATTTTTAAAATTAAAAGAGATTTGTTATTAAAGGTGCTTAATTATTTTAACTTATTTGTGTGATTGCACTAATTTAATAATAATTATGTAAATTTCGTTTATTTTGTTGATATAGGACAGAGGATAGAAAAAACGGGGTGCATCATGTTTGTGGGGTGTAGATGTTTGTTGTTCAAGATGTTCACCATCTTTTTTATCGTTGTGGTTGCTTACTATTTGAAAATGTCTCAATTCCTCTTTTTTGTTTAGTAAACTTGTTAATTATTGATTTTTATAGAGTAATAAGAATTTATATTTTAATGTTTTACTCTTTTTTTCTTTACAGGAACTTGCAGTGATCGAAGGGACAGTTCAATAATAAATCGAAAGGAAGTGTCAGGTGAGTAAGGTTTAAAAAATATCTACTCAAAGTTAATATTTAAAAGTGAAAAATTATTCACCTCTACTTATCCATAACATAAATAATGTAACTATCGTATTATTATTATTTAATTTAATAATCTATTTAATTGTTTGCCTTTTCTTTTTCTACAGATCAAGCAACGAATGAAGAAAGAAAATCCATTTGACGACTATTTTGATCTCACTACAATTATAACGACATCGTGTTCGTAATGTGCAGTTGACTTTTACAATTTGGAGTATTCTGCAGACGATTATGGTGAGAATACGAGTATATGCTATAATTAATTTATTAGGTATGAACACATTGATTTACGTCAATTAAAAAAATGTGTTATAAATTTATAATCCAAATTTGAAAGCATACCTAGATAAAAATTGTTATCACAACTTAATTCTACTTACAGTCTTATACACTGTCGTCCCCTCACGACCTTTAAAATAATTATTTAACAGTTCTAAAATTGGCGAAAAAGTTTTAACATAATTTCCTTTCGTCAACTAATAATTTCTATTTTATTTTACATTATAGATAAAAATTGTTATTACCACGAAATTATGCACACATTTTACATGTTTTTAATCAATAAGAAAGTTTAAAGTAATTATTGAACAGTTCGTAATTTTGCGAAAACGTTTTCGTCTTTAGAATCATAACATTTTCTTCGTAAATTAAGAATAACCTCTTTATTTTAATTTGTACATGAAAACTGTTGTTATCACTAAATTCTACATACAGTTTTACAATTATTCACCTTCTTTAAAGTCTTTAAAGTAATTATTTAACAGTTCTAAAATTTACGAAATAGTTTTAACATAATTTGCCTTTCGTCAACTAATAAATGAGAATACGAGTATATGCTATAATTAATTTACTAGGTATGAACACATTGATTTACGTCAATTAAAAAAATTGTGTTATAAATTTATAATACAAATTTGAAAGCATACGTAGATAAAAATTGTTATCACAACTTATTTCTACTTACAGTCTTATACACTGTCATCCCCTCGCGACCTTCAAAATAATTATTTAACAGTTCTAAAATTGACGAAAAAGTTTTAACTTTAGGAATATAATTTTGTCTTTCGTCAACTAAAAATTTCTATTTTATTTTACATTCTAGATAAAAATTGCTATTACCACGAAATTCTGCACACATTTTACATGTTTTTAACCAATAAGAACGTTTAAAGTCATTATTTAACAGTTCGTAATTTTGCGAAAACGTTTTCGTCTTTAGAATCATAACATTTTCTTCGTAAATTAAGAATAACCTCTTTATTTTAATTTGTACATGAAAACTGTTGTTATCACTTGACATTGATTTACGTCAATTAAAAAATTGTGTTATATATTTATAATGCAAATTTTAAACCATACTACCTAGATAAAAATTGTTATCACAACTTAATTCTACACACAGTCTTATATACTGTCGTCCCCTCACGACCTTCAAAATAATTATTAAACAGTTCTAAAATTGACGAAAAAGTTTTAACTTTTGGATTATAATTTTGTCTTTCGTCAACTAAAAATTTCTATTTTATTTTACATTCTAAATAAAAATTGTTATGACCACTAAATTTTACACACATTTTTAATGTAATAAATATTTGTACAGGTACGCTACTCAAAAAACTTGGATCTCATACCTATATTGCGGGGACACTGATGGCAGTGGACATGGATTTCAAACTCACAATGTACAGAATTGTGAAGGTGTCTTTCTTTTCTACTGGAAAACATGAATGTGCTGTGTAATGTAAAGGAAGGATTTGTGTGATGATGGGTAAGTGACAATATAAATTATAAATAGAATTTGATTTAGGATTCAGAAGAAGTATTATTCATACTTTACTAAAGATGTCCTCGTAGAATAAAACAATTGTTAATAATAATAAATATTAGTGGAAGTTTTGTATATTATTATTAGCTACAATTAGTTCACTCACTATTAATACATCATGAGGTGTTCAATATCTCTAAAAACACTTTTAACTTGGTCGGTTTGTTTCGTTATTTTAATCAAATGATCTCATCTAAGGACGGAAAAAGAAGCCACAGCCTCCAAAACAATAATGTTAAAACTTATTTCTTTCAAAATTGAAAAACTTATGTTCTTAATCAAACTTCACTCAACCTATGACCAGAAGCATTTGTAAATTTTTCACAATGATGTTCTCGGCTCTTTCTATTGGAATCCATTGGAATCTTAAACGAAATTAGTCAAGGTTTTATTATTTCAGACAAGAAACATCCACTTACCAAAACCATTATTGATACGATGTCATTTAACACAGACTCAGTTTAATCTTCCTTTTTTTCACAGAAACACGCATCACATACACCAATGATTTTATGAAGATCATCTTCAATGTCTTTTGGAGACTTCTCTTCGGATATCTCAGCCCCTAAACTCTTCAAATAAGCCCGAAGTTCTTGTGCCTAAAGAGGATGACAAAATGAAAATGTAAGTGATAACAATAGAAAAATAGTACATACCTGGTCTTCAGGTGTAATATTTATAAAAATGGGGGGGTAATTGCATCGTTAATATTCGAAAACTTTTTAAAATTGTATCCACGAAAAGTTCTGTACACTTTCTTATAGGTTAGGTTATTTACTTGTCTGACATTAGCATATGATGACAAAAACCCTACGTATAGTGCAGTTGAACTACCACGCGGAGCATTTGAACTATATGTAAATGCATTTGATTATCATTGATTTAATTATTTTCCGTAATTTTAACATTTTTTGGTTTATTTACAAACTTTTTTTTGTAGATTTTCAAGTAAAAGTATGGTGCAATTTAATTTTTTGTTTTGTGCATCTATGATTGTTTCTTTTGCAAAAGCATAGACTTATATAAGTCTATGGTGAAAAGTATGAATAGTATCCATTACATCGACAGTTTTGACGTTTGACAATCGATTTATATGTAGTAAGGGGCACGCCTTATCGCCATTGTAATATATCACAATTTTCTTGTTTTTGATGCGTTTTTTAAATTTTATTTTAGCTTTGAATTATTTATTAGTGTAATTAATGCGTTTTTATTGTCCGTTTCTATAGATTGATGGATGAACGAATTACCAATTAAGTAAAATTTGGCTCTAATGGAAAACATTCTCAACACTGGAAATTGTTCATGGATTTCACTTTTTTGGACAATTGTGCAGATAATTTAGCATCTGCAAGTGACAGCATACAACCAGAGCCCTATTTGGACTTCACTACAACAAGGAATTGTTCACACTCTGCAACAACAATATATTAGCTGGCTGGATGTCTCTTTACTTCTATCACATGAACATCATATTCTGGAAGTATTTTAAGGTAAGAATACATAAAATAATAAATGTTGTTTGCTTATTATTAATCTGTTACCACCGTATCTGTTTCAGGTCAACGCTGGAGAAGACAAAGAAGATCCATTCCGTAGTTAGAAATCTTTTAATATTAGTTATTTTTGTTTTGAATTAGTTGTTTAATTTTGCATGTTTGTTTTATTAGAATTCATTTTGGTTTGTTTTGATTATTTTGCATGTTCTCTTGCTTACCTCTTCGCTTTGCTTACTGCAATTCTTACTATCACGCTTTGCATTTACCCTACAAGATCTGCAGGATTCAACGTTTCGTTATCTTGCTTGTTCCTTCTCATCCAAGGCGTAGGAGCAGAGGCCTTCCCGAGTGACTTGCCTTGGACTTAGCTTTTTAGTTGCTCTTTGAAGTGTCTTATACACTTCACGCGGTCTTCTTCTTACGTTCGCTTCATTTTTCAGACTGATTGGTGTGGGTTATCTGGAATAGAAGCAATAGGCGACTGCCCAGCTCTCTCAGACGACATCTGTCCAATCTTTTCTACCAAATTCTATTAGTTTTTGCCGTTAGTCCTTTGTAGTTTAGTTGGTTAATGCACTATTCGCTTACAGGTGAAGGACATCGATCGAAGACTGAAGACATCATACTTTATTCTTTTTCATTTGTTTTCTTATATTTTTCTCTTACAGGTATTTACTTGTATTTATAAACTATTGTGTTATTATTTAAACGATATATTTGTAACAAAAAAGTCCCTCTGATACTCAATTTTTTCTAAATTGTCTTTTTGGTAAAATTATTAAAATTAAATTCAATTTTAATCATTAGAAATAGATTGGCGGATAAGGGTTGGCTATAAGGGGGGATTGTGGAGGCCACGGAGTATTAGAGGAGCTTTTTTATTTCAAATATAGCATTTAAATATTGATATAAGAGTTTATATGTCTTTCGTATTAATAAATACTTAAGATAGGGAAGAAGTTATTGGCAGTCATATTGAATTAATTTTCTCATATTTTTGTACACGTAGGAGTATTCATTCAACTCATTAAAATATACCTACAAATACAATAATATGAAAAAATCAATTAAGTGCCACAAACAACAACTTGTTCTCTTTTTTTTTGTAAGCATTGATTTCAACATGAACAACATATGAACTTTAATAATGATGTAATTGTAATTTAATTTGTTGTGTATTTTCTCTGTCAGTTATTTTGTTTTGTATTATTACATTAATCTCATAATTGAAACTTAATTTGTACATATTCTATTGTTATTACTTTTACAGTTTTTTATGAACATAAATTTTAATGTATTATGTGTGTTATTATATAAAAATTATAAATATATATTCTTGTAGTAAAATGTAATTAACTGGTTTAATTAATAAATCAATTAACATCATATACCTGTTTTCGTTAACTATATAAAATTGTAGTAGACATTTCATTAGTAAAAGATTCTTCGAAACCATTAATTCGACCAATTAACAGTTCTAAAAAAAAGCTATCCCTTTTTATGCTGTCCTGATACAAATGTTGAAATTTCTTCAAAAATTTACAATTTCAAAAATACCTCCTGCGACTTATGCTCTCCTGATACAAATTGTCAAAATTTAAGCAAAATTTTAATATTTGATCTTATACGAGGGTCAGTCAATAAATAAAAAAAAATACCTCCTGCGACTTATGCTCTCCTGATACAAATTGTCAAAATTTAAGCAAAATTTTAATATTTGATCTTATACGAGGGTCAGTCAATAAATAAAAAAAATACCTCCTGCGACTTATGCTCTCCTGATACAAATTGTCAAAATTTAAGCAAAATTTTAATTTTTGAGCTTATACGAGGGTTGATCAATAAATAAAAATAATACCTCCTGCGACTTATGCTCTCCTGATACAAATGGTCAAAATTTAAGCAAAATTTTAATTTTTGAGCTTATACGAGGGTTGATCAATAAATAAAAAAAATACCTCCTGCGACTTATGCTCTCCTGATACAAATTGTCAAAATTTAAGCAAAATTTTAATTTTTGGGCATATACGAGGGCTGATCTATAAAGAATATGAATTTCAAATATTTCCGAAAATACCTTCTGCGACTTATGCTCTCCTGATACAAATGGTCAAAAGTTAAGCGAAATTTTAATTTTTTGGGCTTATACGAGGGCTGATCAACAAATAATGTGACAACCAATTTTTTCCGAAAAAAACTGGCTTATTTTGTTGGCTAATGCCCTAATTACTTCATGCATTGCTATACTATTACTAAATTTATGATGAGAAATTATAAATGCTCAATTAAGTTGTACATACCATTTATTATTTCCTTATCAAATTGTTTCATTAAAAAAGAAAACATTATTGTCACATTTTAAAAGGTCTTAAGTTTTATAGGTAATTACTACTATTTGATATGGATTTAGTTTTTACAAAACAGCATCTATTGGGATAAATTTTAAAAATACATATAACTGTAAATTAATCTCATGTTACAAAGAAGTCTGTAGTTTTTAAATTGATTTTTACATGTAAAGCTAAACAGCAATTTTAATTATCTTGCATTATATTCTCTATAACAAATATATATACTAATTACAACAAAATTGCATTACAAAATTGACATTAATGTTTTTAATTAAATTAAGCACAATAAGTTATCAAAAACTGAATTTGTTAATTACATAAATTATTTCACAACACTAATTAATAATAAACAATAACCCTAGATGCAAAATTCGACAATAGTCATATTCCTTCACAAAGTAAATGTATAATAACTTTTAAACAATAAATAAAACAGCCTTTAACTATAAAACAATAATTAAATACTTCACTTAGAGATAAAAGGTAATGATGGAACAAAACTACAAGATAAAATATAGAGAATGCCAAGGATTAAATTCAGCTTAGCAGTCTTCCTTGGAATACTCTGTATGTTCCCTGATCGAAATTGTTTTTCTATTTGAAAAGCTCTTGGAAGAGTTATTAAAGGTAGCATAAACCATTTTGAATATTTAAAGGACATCACCATAAGCATTATGTATGGTATAAATAAAAGGAAAGCATACAAAATGTAGGATGCTGTATGTCCTATGAGAATAGCCAGTGTGACAATTCCATTCTTCTTGTCCAATTCCATGTCCCTGGTGTTATTGCTGTGCAGAATGGCCTCTGTGTTAAGTGCTAGTGGGATGGCATAATAAATGCAAGCCCATTCTATGCGTCCAGTTTGTGCTAGGAAGGCGAAAAATACCGAAATGGGGCCAAAAAGTATCAAAATTAATACATCACCTAATGCAATATATTTAAAGCCGATACCACCAGTGTACAAGAAGCTTGATGAAATACCACCGAAATACACCAACGCTAAATGTTCCATTTTGGCCGGTGAGAGATTGGTAAGCATAACAAAGCCCACACATCCTATAAGGTACAGTAAAGCACCCAATGTAACTACTTCCTCTTCTGTCAAAATGTGGTCCACTAAAGTACGGTCGTCAGCCTTACGATTATCGATTCCCTTGATGTAGTCGAAGTAGGTGTTAACTAAGTTGCCAGCCCCATGTACAGAGACGACGGTGAGTGCTGTGAAGATCAGGTTAAGGTAGCTGAAGGGGGCATCACCTGGATATTTTTGAGCAATTGTACAACCCAAAAGGGTCGGCATGAGACTTCCACTTAAAGACCAAGGCCTAAGAGCAATGAAGTAGTTTGAAAACTTCATTAAACCGGACTTCTGCTGCTTAACAGGATGTTTCGTTTTCCCGTTGACAAGGATCTCATCTGTTTCTTCTTCTCCCTCAAACTTAACAGAATTTCTTTTAGCCATTTCAAGTCACGACTCTTTGAAATTTAACTGAGAGCACTCGTTTTGGTTTTTGATCATGAGAACCTTAAAAACATTTCAGTTTTACTTTATTTTTGATGTAACTGAGCTTAACCTCAAATGCTAACCCCAAACTTTTATCTTCTTCTTCTTCGTCCAAGTCCAAACGTCATACTGGATGTGTCTATATAACAGCCAAAACACCTGAAATTTCAGTAATTGAATATTACTTAAGTATATAAATATTAGAAGATGAAGTCCGTTTACTAAGTTCTACATTAATTTGAAAAGTTTATTTGAATGACAATGTATTTAATGAATAATATTGAGACATTGCAGCTAATCTTTATGGTGGCAATTTTTTAAATTTAAATATTTACTGAATACTCATATACATGTTATTTAATGAAAAATATATTTAAATACTATTGTAATGTTAAAAAAATGTATTTACTTGCTGTAATTTTCGTAATCTTGTAATTGTGTTATTAAAGAGATACTAAATGTTAACTGTTATATAATAAATATAAATTACTTGGATTACTACAAAAAAACATGTAAAAACTATTTAAAAAAAGTAAAATTCAACAATTTTATTAAAAAAATAACCAATTTAATAATTTATAATATAACGTTTACTTACATGCTTCACATAATGATAAAGATAAAATAATTTATCATTCCTGGTAGACGTACTTCAAGAATGCGTTTTCGAATTGTTTATGAGGGCCCCCACATTCACCGGGGCTCCCTTCACTAGTCTGCAGCACCCCATCTTGGTCAACAACAGCCTCCATAACAACTGTGTCCTCTTCTGCATCGTCTGTATCCATCGTCGCCTCCAAATCTGACGAATCCTCTTCAGGGGGACCAACAATAGAAAAATGACTTGCATTTATTAAAATGTCGTCAGTGTCTCCGTCGTATCTGTAAAAGCCCCAGATCCACAACTGGTTCTCCATGCATTTTATGTAACCAAGCACTTTCCCAAAGAAATTGTTAATTTCAATTTTTGGATGATCTTCGATATAGAGCCAGGCCCTAAGGACGTTCTTCTTTTGGAAACTACTCAAGTCCCTTCCAAATGACTTCTTGTCCGGTTTGGAGTAGGTTCCACGGAGAAACGCCTCGAGTTCTATAATTTTTTCGATTACGTGACAAATTGTAACTTGTGTCTTTGACATTTTTCCTTTGGTCAAAAGCAGAAAGTCTCTTAACTTTTTGAAAGGGGCGATCACGTTCTCGTTAATTCGGTTTTCGAGCTTGTGAACGCAGAAAAGATCGGGGGTCACGTTTATAATCCATTGCGACCGAATGTGGTCGAAAAGAGGCCTGACCAAGTCAGAAATGTTCATGTGTTTTGCCTCAAGTTCTATGTTGTTGAGACCGTCGAGAATCGTGTTGACGGGCAGAAGGGGGAGCATGAGAAGCATGTGGTAGATGTTGCGAAAGAAGGAATTTGTTTCCAGGTCTCGAGACAGGTTCAGGGAACACACTTTTTTGTATAAATTTTGTGTATAATAAAATACTGAGCCTCCAATATTCGAATCGACGAAAACTTCAGCTAAAGCGTAGTAAAGATTTGCTTCATAGTCGGTTATGATCTCCACGGGTCGCAAAGAAGGGGCCAACACTAGATATAAATAAGAGAAGATCATCTTGAATATTTCTTGCGTCTTTTTGTTAATAAGGGCGAACAGAATTGGATAATACTGCAAAAATATAATTATAAATGGTAAAAGAAAAGGAAAACCTTAATTTTAACACTTACACTATCATCAATCCAAACCAAGACGGTGACTAGTTGATATTTAAAGTCCTCGTTTGTGTCAATCTTGAAAGAGGCGTCTACATACATAATTTTGCTATCAGCTAGCTGCTGGATAACGTCTGTGTTGGCAAAAACGATGGCCATTGCTCCATCGTCACTTTGGAACTTTTCCTGGTAAAACTGCTGATTGCTGTGTGTAAAATGTAGTTTCTCGAAATAATCCTTTTCAATGTTTTTATAAAAGTCCTCAAACGAATTTATCGGAGGCGTCTTTTGTGCCAGTTGGTGACGACATACTTCATTTATCACGTTACGAAGCGGTACCAGGCTTCGAATTTGTGGGTCTCTAAAAAAAAAGTTTTCATTAAATTAAAACTATTATTATAGTTAGTAAAATATATGAAACATACTGTAGACAGACATCTTCGTAAACACTTCTGATATTCACAGTTTTGTCTGTTTGAATTTTTCTTCTCATAACACTCAAGAACATTTGCTTCTTTTTTGTAGCTTCATTAGGAGATGGATGATTGTGGGGTATCTTTACAACCAAATAATTGTCAAATGTGTCTCCAATAATTTTTTGTTCTGCATGAGCTCCACAATTTGGAACAGCACATTTTAAATGCCTGATTAAGAAACAAAAATAAAAATAGTTTATAATAACAAAAGTAAACTTGTATTGTTCTTTTTTACCTCACGTTGTTCTTCAGCAGTCCATATTCAAAAAGATAATTATCAGCCATGACAAAGACAGTGTCGTAGACGCCTTCGCGAAGAACACAAGGAAATCTACCCACCGTGGAGTCGTATTTTTCAACAGCTTTTATTTTGATGTCTTTTGGAAGTTTAACATTATCTGATGAATGTTCCCTTCGTATTGTTGACACCGATGCAGTTTTGACGACTATTTTTTTCTTTGGATGAGGTTGCTGTTCAGATTTCACATTAACATCGTTATAATTGTGTTTTTTAACGTTCGGAATTGCCATCTTCTTCGTTGTTATAATCGAAGAATTACCTGGATTTATTTAAAAGAAAAATAATAACAATATTATCATAATTATAATAAAATTTACCTTCGGATAAAGTAGAAATAATATCCTCAGTAGAGGACTGTTCTTCATTTTTCTTTTTTTCGAGATTTTCTTCAATAAAAGGTGTAGTCTCTTCAATGGGTACTGTGTTAGGTCCATGAATAACTTCCATGGTCTTCTCTATTTCATCCACTTCAGAAACGACTTGTTTTTGAAGTTTTATTGGTGTGAAACAGTGTTCTTTGTCTCCGAGATCTTTCACAACACTTATCCTTTGACTTTTCTTTCTTTCCATATTTATATTCTTGTCTATAATTTAACAATTCCTTCACTGAATATAAACTTGAGAAAATATTTAAGAACTTACCTCCAGGTCCTTCATCAGTCTCAGATTCTCCTAAACTCTTTTTTTCAGTCTTAATTTGAACTTTACTTTCAAGTATAAATTCTAATGGATCACCATTAGTTTCTTCCTCCTTATTGCCATTGTCTACAACATTACATTCCTCACTTTCTTCCGGAATGTCTTCCATTGCTTCATAGAGCACCTCAAAAGAGTTGTCACCTTCAGAAAGATCCAAAGTAGTAATTTTTGTTTTAGCACTTTTAGGTTCAACTCCAGAAAACTTTCCACATGTATCAGAAATAGAATGAGTGGCTATTTTCTGTTTTTTACTGTCCTCTTCATTATCAGTTGACATCCTACGTTTTTTTGTTATTCTTTCCTGAAGTATCCTGTCATTAGCCAGGCATTTTTTCCTAAATTCGTGGGCATTCTTTAGAGAATTTAAACAAACCTTGCAGATGTGTTTTGGTAATTTATCATTCTTGGAAATCTAAAACAAATTTGTTTATTTTGTTGCAAAAGAAAAGTTGACATAACCTCAACTATATAAATACCTCTAAAGGAAAAGCACACAACATTAGAGCAGACATGACTGTAACATCATCTTCTAAGTATTCGAAAATACTTATTTCTACATTTTTTTCGGACGTGCACACCCTACAAGTCCTCACATCTAAAATGTTTTGCAAACTTAGTATATATAGTACACAGACACTTGGAGTTCTGAACTTACCTTTTGGCTGTGATAGATCCTGATGGTCTTGTTCCAGTTTTTCTTCATATTTATTAACTTTTGAAGGGTTCCTAACTGTAGGTAAGGTACCTTTTTTGACTTTGTTTATACATTTTGTGTCTAAAATTTAAATGGCACATGAAGTTTTAAAATCCATAAAACATAATGTGAAATGAACAAAATCTATACTTTTGAAACTTACCAGATATTATTGCTTCAACGTTTATGCAATTTGGCTCGAAGTGATCCACGCAAATAAAGCTATCCTCTCGAGGGACGCCTTTTAATTCTAAAACATTTAACCACACTTGTTTAATAGTCTGATCTTTTGGGAATGGAACTCCTGTGGTATTTTTGCAATTTGGTACAAAACATTTATTACTCATTATGACAGTTGCACTATAATGGCGATTACATTTATATGTATTGAAAAAAATTAGGGCTTTTGAGAATTGTTCGTAATTACGTAACACAAATTATTACTGACTGATGATAAGGAGCAAAATTATTCAGTTTTGCTATATTAGCAATATTATAAAGCAGTAAATAACACAAATCTTCTAGAAATTAATCTGGAAACAACGCTTTTGACAGACATTCGATTCGATGTTACCAAGCAGTAAACTTCATTTTCCCTAACCCGCTGCCAACTTTTATATTCAAAAGATTTTATGGTTGGTGAAAGTTAGACACATGTGAGCAGGAACATTTTGCCTACTTCTATATTATCTACTCTTGAAATTAATTACAAAAAAATTTTTAATAAGTTGATTATTCTAAAGTAAAAGGAAATTATCCATTTATGTATAAAAATGTTAGTAAAACCAGTTAATACATTTTCAAGTTGGTAGAGGCTTTCCAAGGTCAAAAAGGACATTTGAGCTACTGAAAAAAGTAATGTACAGTTATAAGCCAAAATGGTGCACAGTACGAGTCGCAAATAATGTACAGGCGCGATATACTGTTTAATTATTAAATTAAGTTTAATTAAAGAGAATAAACAGAAACATTTTTGAAACAGATAATAAATATAGGCGAAAATGATAATAAATCATTTCTAGTGAAATTTATATAATTGGGTTGGGTTAGGTTAAAATGAAATTAATATAAAGAACTATTAATTATAAATGAATCCATATATATTTGTATGACACATGAAGTTGAGAGATACGAAATAATTTGTATTGTTTACTGTTTGTATGTATTACTTATTGTAAACTAAATAATAAAGACACACAAAAAAGAACCTAACTTTAAAACCTAAGTTCTAGTCTTACATGTTATACATTTGAACAGCATTTTTGCATATTTGAGATCACAAAATGTTTATTTATTTATCCGTATGTATACCATAATAAATTTAACATTATGTCGATTGCTTTTGTAGGGAATGTATGGTACCTTTGGATTTTCGATCAGGTCTATTATTTAATCATTATTTGTTTATTTCAAACAATTAATGCCCTATCTATCTACCACATGCTAAAGACGATTTCCTACAAAAATAACTGACAAAATACCAAATTTATTTTGTTAGTTAATTAGCTATTATGCAAAATTACACCTGTTTCATTTTCTTTTTTCATTATTGATAAGTCTTCGATAGCTGCCCAGATAGATCTTTTAATAATGCAAAATTTTAAGTCACTGGTCAATCGATGTTTTAAATACTGATTTCTTTTTCGGTTTAAAAATTCATTTTAAATACTGCAATTGTGACACTGTGTTGTCGGCAACAAATTAAAAAAGTTCTGAACTTTGTATCGGATTATTTTATAACATGTACTTTCAACAAACATTAAGGTAAACGATAAAAATGTCTATGTACATGAGAAAAGATTATTGATTTTTTTTCTAGCAAAATTTGGCAAGACCAGTTGATGATTAGGAACCAAAAAATGTTTTAAAAACGCGGTTTATGAATATTAATTAATATGTACATTAATGTTGCATGTTATTAAATTTATTAAAAAAAAAAAATAGACGATAACAGTTCATCAAAATTATGTTTTGTAAATAAAAATATAATTTCTTTAAAACAAAATAAGTTCCAGGACTTCTACTATTGTTTATTGAACAAAATAATACTTGATTAATCGTTTTTAAGAGAAAATAAATGGTCAACAAATAAAAAAAATTAACTGTTATCATCTTCTGACTTCATAAATGCATGTTTTATTATATCTTATTTTATTCATATTTGTATATTTAATATAAATGTTATCGTTGATTGCACTTTTTAAATTGTTGTTTACGTTACATTTCGAATATTGGTCGCGAGTCAAAAAACATGCACTTACAAAAAAACTTGAATTAATCGTAATCATTTGTTTTTCATTTTATATAATATATATTTTAAATATATATATAAATTTATTTCAGTTCTATATTTTTCATTCTCTCGCAATCTCTCATCATCTACGTCATTCTTTCTATAACTTTCTTTCTCCCTTAAAAAATCTAATAAGATAATAATATAATATTATTATGCCGGGGTGGTGGACGACGTCGTCTGTTGCCGCCCTCCGCACCCGACCTTTGTACTTTTTATAATTGATAAAAATATCTCTCGTAACAATCTGAATAATATAAATTAAAAACAAACATCTAATAACAAGAACAATTTTGACAAATTCCAACAATCAATCAATTTCTTAGCGAGTTGCAAAAATACCAATTTACAGCTTCAAATTTACAAACAAACAAAAAAAAAGATGAACGCAATAAAAAATAAACGAAGCAAACCTAAAATCGAAAAGAACCACATGTTATGTACTTGTTTTGTATTTCTTTGTTTTTTTTTCTCATTTAAAACTAAACACATAGTACGATGACCAACCACAACGCAACGAACGCGTGGTCTATGGAAGGTTTTTCGGCCCATTTCAGGCCCTACCACACCACATTACTAACTTTTATACAAAAAAAAAATAAGATTTCCAATACGTCAAAGAAAAAAAAAAATGCTACACTTATAAGTGTTAGGGCATGAAAAAGAGCTCGTTCAAAACCTTGTAATGTATGTACAGTTGAGTTGTTACAGACTAAATTAATTAATAATAAAAATGACGCCATTTAAAGGCACCAAAAACTACTGAATACAGCCCATAAGTGAAAAATGGTAATAATAATTAAAATAATAATAAATACAGTACATAACCGAGGCAATAAGTCCTAACATCAATATTGAGACCGGCCAAAAGGGCCGGACACGTACGGCTGACTGACTAAGAGGTAAAAAATGGCAATCAATGTGCAACTAATATAAATGAGGTGCATTTGTACAAAAATATTGGACGCTGTTTGTTGTTATTAGCCGTCTACGTGCGCCATTTTATTAATTTATTTATAGTCCCTTTTGGGACCTACTCGAAGATTCAAGAATAATAAAATAAAAATACTCACTTTTCTTTCGCGATTTTGCTTTGGGTGCAAGTGCAATCTTTTGACCTTTAACGTTAAAGTTTAGCACGGATTGGGACTTGAGTACCTCAAAGACCCAACCAGATAATTTTGAATTTCCATAAAAACACATTTTTATTTTGACGTACGTGACAATTGCTGACGTTCCGTTTAATAAATCGAAAAAAAAACTTACAGAAAGCTTTTAAAAATGGCGGACTCGACGTCTAAGAAATCTATTGCGTCCAAATTCAAAAAGGCAACCGGTTGATGACCGATTGCCTGGTACAAAAGTTTCACTCGGGAGCATTTTTCATTATTGCTTTCTTTTCTAAATCCTCGGCATTGGTTATTACACTTTTGGCGTTAGTTTTTTCAGAAAATTGTTCCTCTTCTTTCACAATGGACTCTTTATCGTCATCATCGTCGTCAGTCGCAGTTGTGACGATGATGGGGGGCGGTTGTTGTTCCATTTGTTTCGCCCCATCGTCTTCTACTTCTTTTTGTTCTTCTTTTATCACAAAAGGTTCCTTTTTTTCAACTTCCGGAAGTGGAGCATCTGGTTCCGTTTTCACCATCGAAGTCACTTTTTCGTCAGGAACATCAGACGGTGGTGTGGCAGAAGAAGAGGTGAGCGGCGAAGGACTCTGATGGCAGTGGGATTCGTTTATTGTATTGCTCTCTTTAACAGATTGTTTTTCTTCTATATTTTCTTTCTGTTCTACTTCATATTGCGGTGCTTCTGCTTCCTCTGTAGATAATCTTTCGTTGTTGCTCTTGAGCTCCCTGATTTCCGTTTCCAGTCGTTCAACTTTCGACTCTAGCTGACTAATTTTCGCGTCTTTGTTCCGACACTCGACTAACGCGTTCTCGTACGTCCTGGTGAGACCACGTACAAAGTCCAAAACTTTCCCCCGTACGGCCACGTCTACGTCTTTGAGCACTTCTTCGATTTTTATAAGATCCGAGTGCTTTTCGGACGTTTCGGACGCACTGTCGTCAGTATCGGTCGACAATTCGATCTCCGAATTATATTTATTGGTCTGGTGATGATTGTTGTGAAGTACGGTACTTTGAACTACTACTGATACAGCAGATTCGGAAAATGTATTAAGGGAAGATGCAACCGGAAATAGTTGCAGGTCTTCCTTGTTCCTCCGATGTTCGATTATGACATCTTCGGGGGGTGTTCGAGGGAGTTTTGTTGTTATTTCTCCTATAACACTCGAACGTCTTTCGTTACAACATTCAGTGGTGGATTGTCCTTCGCGCTTTATCACGCTGCTGTTTTGAACTATTACATCGGGACAAGGAGGAGTGCTTTCTGAAGGATCTACCTTTTCCTGTTTTATAAACACCTCCTTCGGGTGTTCTTGGATTTTATCGTATCTGTATTTTTTTATTTTGTGTAGCGGTGGAGGTGCTAGAGCAACGTTGGGCTGGAAGCTGCGTTCGAATCTTTCCGATTCCGATAGTGGAACGACCCTTTCCGGATGCTGGAGGATCGGAGGATCCGTGTATCTGCTGTTAAGACCGCCCAAACCGTGTCGGATTTTAGTCTCCTTGAGCGATGGGAAGGGTTTGAAAGCGGACATGTGATTCCGACCGGTTTGTAGGTCGTGGAGGTATTGGAGATACAGCGGATCCAAAGCCGCCGCGGTATACAGCTGCTGGATGTTATAAGGCAAGTGGGCGAAATCGTCCAGCTTGTTCTTTTTCAACGGATAATCCATTTCCGACTTTAGAAGCTCCGTCTCGTGGAGGATCTGGAAAGAAAAAAAAAACCATTGAAACAACTCCTTTACAAGAACTAGATACAAGTATATAATATTAGTCGAGCGAACTAACTAAAGAAACAAGTAAGTAAGCAAGAAACCCTGTCCTACCGCAACAAACGATTCTGTGGGTGGTTTCCTGCCTGATAAATATACAGATGCCCCTTTGCTTTACTCTGACAGTTTTATAAATTACCGTCTCGATGGGATGAGAGGGAGGGAAGCAAGCAAGTAAGCAAGCAAGCAAGGGATGAAGGGAACAAGAGAGCCTGCCTGGAAATATCTCCACTCTATACCTTTCCACCACCACCACCACGAGTTTCGGGGAGCCTTTGGTGGAAGGGAGTGAGTGAGTGGATGATGGTGGAAGTTTATTATATTCTTTCTCGGCGGCACATCACCCTCGTACGCTCCACGATTAATTGCACATACATTGTACGTAAGTGTATGTGTGTGTGTGTGTGTGTTTTTGCCGTCTCTTGACCTAAATCGAAGGGGTGTAAGTGGTTAAAGCAAACCCTGCAACTGCCACTTCGCAAATCGAATGGTATTACAAACGACGACGACAACCTGCTCGCTCGTGCAAAATGCAACAACACAACAAAAAAAAAAATGCAAAACGTTTTTTTTTCTGTTTTTATTTTTATTTGAACGTACAATCACAATTAAAGTGGTTGGTGGTAGTAGGGTAAATTCTTAGTAAGATTAATGCGTGGATGTGACGTAGCACAAGATTTAAAAAGGGATGCCAACCTCATACATAAACAAGCTTGAAATGTGCACGTACCTAATATGGGGCCCCCTTTTGTTCTGACCTACATAGAAAACGGCCCGGCGATCAGGTGTTCGTTCTGCTTGCCGAAATACGCAAAAGAAAGACAGGGAGGGTCTCATAATCCTGGTTCTACTGATGGGGTAGCATTTCAAACAAACATACACGTCGGGGCAAAAGTACCATTCGAACTTATTGTAAAATCAATATTAAAAGCAATACATTTCTTTGTTTTCCTGCAACCCACTATACACGTACAGTTACTCACGTATGTTGGGTTGCCTGTCCTACACTTCTTTCTTATATATCTAATAGAATATCAGCAACCTAATTAATTACAATCTAAAGAAAATCGTTTGATCCTTCGTCATTACATGTTGCAGTTAGCAGTGAAGTTACACAACCAGAAGAATCTCCCATTGGAATGAAAGATTAAAAGCGAAAAGGCTGTTTCGAGTCTCATTAGCTTCCAGCACCCGTATATGCGGAACATTATATCGTAAAACGAGTGCCCACTTATATATTGCCTCATATCTAAAGCGGAGGTCGCTATTTATCGCTCGCTAAACGATACATCAATCGAATAATACGTGGTGGTGATGGTAGGTGGTGTACACGCTTCACCGCATCATCATATCTACCCCCTTTCCTTTATATGTATGCAAATATACTCGTATATATGTGCCTGAATATTAATAATCCACTCCAATCTCTGTTCGCATATCTGAGCCACCTACCGTGAAAAAAAAGCACCCCTTTTACCGTTTCTCTCTTGTCTTAGTGGATCGCATTTAAAAATCCCCGCTGGCTCTCATCTAGAAATCCTTTCGACCCTCGCCTTCTTCACTTTTTTCTCGTTAAATCAATGACGACGAACGCCTCTCCACCTCCCCTCGCTCGAGCGTCCTTAAAACAAAGCCCTCCAAGCCGTTCGCACAGTAATAATGCGTACTGCATACATACTTATACGTACGTACAGTCACTCACAAAAAGGTGCATAGCGAACAGCGCTGAACGCTAATGACGTTCTTTACTGAACGCACCGCTACTTACGTTACCCCCACCATCACTATCATCGGTAACGCTGTGATTGATTTATAAAGCGTCTCGACCAATACGACGTACTTTACCACCAACGCTTGACCAACCGGTTAACGCTGTCATCGATGCACCAGGCGTCTCGACCAATATAACGAACGTTACCACTCCTACTACTATCAGCTGATCGATCGGTTAGGCGTCTCGACCAATATAATCACTGACTGCACCTCCCACTACTTTCTCTTTTGATATAAAAGAAACTGTTACGATACATTATGTTGGAGTAGAGGGACATTTACGTGATTGTGACGAGTGAGTGAGTGAGTAACTGTATGTATGTAGCTATGCGTCCTTTTACTACGTACGTAGGTACGTATTACGCACAATAAGCCTGTACACTAATAATGAGTCGCAGCCCTGGATGTCCGTGGGGAATTTCCTGGCATTTTAACAATCGAAACGTGGAGTATGATGGAAAAGGGTTAGGAGGCGACGTAAAAGGGGAGCGAAGCGGGGACACTTGGAAAAAAGCATAAAGCATCTTTGTAATCAAGAAAAGAGCGCGACCAAGGGTAGAAACAATCCGCCTTAGCACCCTTTCAATATGCACATATGTATTATAAAAAAAGACCCACTACTCTGTTGATAATATTACGACTGACGCAGAGAAAATAAAATACATATAATTTTTTTTACACATATCATTGCCTTGCGTCTGCCACCCTCTCCCCCTTTCTTTTATTAAAATATATTCGAAAATCCGTTACACGTCGAATAATCTCTCTCGCATTGTCAATTAACGTTCTGGATAATGAAGAGGTCCTTGAGGATGAAACCGAGGCAAATCACTCCACTCCCGGGGTTTTCACTTTCGCCGCCATCTCCTTCCGCGTCCTCTCCCCCCGTTCAACCCCGTGACGGTCCGCACTATTTCCGCCGACGCACATGAAATAACACCACCGTCGTAGTGGGGACGGCATAATAGATGACACAACACGCTTGCGCCAATCCTATTATATTTATGGAACCAGGGTTACTATTAAATAGATACGGGATATGGGGGATTTAACTTTAACTTCAAACGTGGATTTTAAAAGTGAAAATGTATTCAAGATTGTTGTCAACTGTTGTTCCTGCATTTTTTAGGGCATCCTAGGATTCTAGATTCATCCCCTTGCCCTTAATAAATAAATAGAATAAATCGTGAGAGGGGAAAGCGTCCTTCCAAAAATATTTTTTTGTGTTATTGGATCATCAAACAAAAACCCGTCGTCTGCGGATTCCTTACAGTCGTCTCTTTCGGAGGGTAGTTGTGTCTCGCTCCGTATTCCGTGCACCTACCCCAAACAAAACGCATTGTCGCGTCTGAAAGGGTGGTGGCGCTGAGCCGAAAACGGACGGACGCGTGTTTGCCCTACATTCTATGGGGTTGATGGAGGTGGGCCGAAACGGTCGGTGGAGGGGACGAAGCTGCCGAAAAGTAAGCGAGCACGAGCGAGAGGGGGTGAGAGGGGCCGAAGGGGCGCAGACGGAATTCACCCTGTCTGGCTCAGGGCTAGTCGAGACAAAGGGTGGCGGGAAAGCTTCGGCGTGATGGATCGTCAAAACGGACGCGAAATAACACAACGACGAACGATCACATCACTGGCTGTGTGTTTATGTTTGTGTGTTTGTACGTACGTAAGGGTCAGGGAGATGAGATGGTCGCCACTTATTTGCTTCATTAAAAATACTTACTTGGTACTGATTGATGATGATCCAGCAGCGTTACTTATGTTTTATTTAACATTAGCAAACGTTTTGATCATTTCTGGTGGTTGGTCATCACTAAACATAGACAGTTGAACCACCTCGATTTTCGTGACATGGCGTATACGACGCCCGTTGGTTGCTTCGTTCGTTCGTTCAGACGGACGCCGCCGTCGCGACGCCAGATCGATGCAGACGTCGCTCGGCCCAAATTCTTGGCAACGACGACAAAGACGTGTGCGTGGTGTCGACCCCCAGTAGAAGAAGAAAACCCCGAAATCCTATCCCACCTCCCGCCCGCTATATACAGATACAGACCCTCTATCACCACCCGCCCCTTTCCGTCCGTCAGGTCTCCCTATGAACTCATTCATGGGCCGTCTCCAGACGATTATTTCCAGACGGCAACGGACTTGAATAAGAAAGAAAAGGGAGCGAAACGAAATGAAATATAATCCCGTCCGTCCGTCACACTACTATCAACTTTTCAAACGACATCGACAAGGGAAAAAGGAGGTCTTAAAAATAAAAATCATTTAAATACCGTGATAAGGGTTGGTTCGATTGACGAAAAAAAAAATAATTTTGAACCTTGACCTTCTCCGGTGGTTTATACGACCCGGTGAAAAACAAGGGTGAAGTACCACCACCAGCCCGTATTAGGATTTTGCACTACAGAAAGCGAAAGCCCATAATAAAATTAACGATATTTTTATAGGCCATAAACGACCGGGTCGGGGTAGATTTATATGTCGGCGGGCATTTCAATTCCGGCTACAATTCTTTTGTGAAGAAAAAAATGCCCTTAAAACGCTTTGCACGACAATAAAAAAGGAACGATGTCAGCGCAAAAATTTCCCCATACACTTGCATAGATATCATCAAAAAATTTTCACTTTACTTCTTTTTTGTGTTTTATTTCTGAATTAACATCACCACAAAATATATTATGACCAAAATCCTCCCTCTCAAGCAGAGATCGATCGATCGATAAATACAATGTTATAAATAAATAAATAAATTATGATGTGTAAATCTTGTCCTCCTTATACTGACTGCTTCGAAAAATGAAAAAAGATCCAACGAGTCCGAGCCGCGTTTCAGAGGCAGAAGATACGTATCACGCCACGAATATCCAATCCAATAAATTCTCCCACAAAACGATTGCAATGTCATTATAAATATAAAACTGTTTAAGTCGAATATATTTCACAAGGCGATTTTCAGTTTCGAGGACGAAACGTCGTGTTTTGTTGCGTTGGCATAATTTCGGACTACATTCCAATGCTAGAAATATATCCAGAGGCTACAGAGAGACAAGAGAGAACGAGAGAACATGGAATTTGTTTCCAGTTTAACCACGCGTAATTTGGGCATATCGGGCTGAGAAATTAAAATAGATGGAATTCCATGGTCGCATGTTTTTAATCAGACAGCAAACAGGAAGAGAAGATCCAACACCATTCCTGTTCAATAAATTTTTCTAAAAGAATAAAATTCACACTTGAGCAGTGGCGGTGCACGAATTTTGACCACGATTTTTAATTCATACATTCATGTCAGTCAGTGTTCCACAAGGATCGTTATCATCTTACCATCGTCATCAGGTCTTTGGTCTAAACAGTGGATGGACACTCACAACCAATTATGAAGTAAAACAGAACAACAAGCAACCAGAGGTACATTCCTGACGAAATACAATAATAAAATAAACAGCGGAACAACTACCAGAAGTGTATCATCAACGCTTCTTCAGCTAGAAGAGTGGATAGACACTTACCACCATTTTTTCTCCTTTAAACCCATCAGGGCAATCAGAAGAACATCCCTAACTATATAAGAACACTAATATAAGAGTCTTCCACTAGTTTAGAACACTTCTGGTGGTACAACATTTAGAGGGCCATCACCAATTCATCAATTGTACTATGTCTTCAGCTAGAAGAGGGGATGGTCTTTTGTCACCACTCCTAGATCTCCTAAAGCAGTCAGAGCAACCTGAGGAGCATCTATAACCTAATCTTAAAATCTTTCTGTAATCTAGAGGATTAATGGTGACACAACATCCAGAAGTCCATCATTAATCCATCGTCACATGGACACTTACCACTACTTTCCAGATATCCTGAAGCAGTCACAGCAACAAGAGGCAGGAGCATCCCTAACAGTAATTTAATAATCTTCTTCTATTCTATAGCAAATGGTTGGTTGCTACCATCCTCACTGGTTTCTATTCCATAGTGACGTTTGTTCTCTTACTAAAATTTCCAAAAAAATACCCTTGAAATCCCCAAATCTCCAACACCCTTCCTTCCTTCATCAATATTTATTTCAGAACAGCCTTCCCCGCTGTTACTGTTAGAACCACCCCATCCATCTTATCTTAGAAAAAAATCATTCTTTTTAATTAGTTAGGTACAAGTTTTGTAGCGGGCCGCCCGCCTGCTAGCATTCCCACCCATCCCCTTCGCTTTCTTCGTCGCCCGGGTGCGTGAGCCGGGGGTAGTTTTTTTAGTTGGATACGGAGGTCGACCCTGACAGTAGCTCCGCACTGTTTATTGCCTGACAAAAAAAAAATTAACGAGACTTTTCTTGATGACTTTGCCTGGGAGTTTCTAGGAATGAGAATACTTTTTATTCGCAATTCGTGACTTTTAACAAAAATTTTTCATCCTCGACACAACACACACACACAATGACGTGTAACTGTGAGTGAGTTTTTATTTTTATTTAACCTGTGGCCCACGCCACTGACTGGGGAGCGACAGTATTTTTATTTTTATTGTTATTAGATACTATTTTTTTCTTTAAACGGTTTTATGGTTTCTGGCTTGCACAGTTTTAATTTTGCATACAAATACACACGCACACATGTATCCATCTTCTTATTACTTGCTTCGCTGGCCAACCTCAAAATAAATTAGAAACACATGTGCACTACTTAATTAAAAGCATACCCGCCGTCGCCGCCATCTCTCCTTTAGGCACTTATTTATATACTAAGTATAATACTTTTTATTTCCTTGAGAGGGGGAGCTCAACAATCAACAATTAATGAAGGATGATGGCTTTATGGACCATGTGGAGGTAGGTAGGTACCTAATGTACCTATATCTTTTTTGGTTGTGACCGTTTGGCAATTTCGATTTCTCAGAATCCTTCGTTCTTATACCTCTAATAACATCCACTGGAATCCTTTTAATAATAGAGTGCCGCCGGCCCTTGCTGCAGTCTGTTGTAGGTGTGTATGGGTATATGTACATAAGAAGCAAGCGTCACATCACATTACATAAAAATACGTTCTTGGACAGAGGCTCTTCAAGATTGTTCGCATCCTGTCTGTGTGATGTGTGTGGACCATTCGACCGACCAACTAACTGACTGACTGGTTGCTTATGTAACACCCCAACTAAAAAACGGACCATTGTCTGAGACCGATTCCATTCCCTTTCAATTCAATTGGAATTTACTGTTTAGAAGAATTTTGCTCTCTTTCTCCTCATCCCCCAATCAACAACTCGCCTCGCGGAAGAACAAGAGACGGGCGAAAACAAAGAAGCGGTTTTTTATAATGGTGCCCACTTGGATGCTACCCGCAGATTCTTTTCATTCATTCTTTAGGAAGAACAAAAGAAGAACCTACATGGGTATCCGGTTACCTACCAATAACAACAAAATTACCCGATCCGGTTCGGTTCTGTCCTGTCCAAAGGTTATCATCCTATCCTGAAGATTCTTGTCAAAAAGAGAATATTGTTTACCCGTTTCATTTTGTTGTGTTTTGATATGATATTAAATCAATCGATATTTATTTATTTATTTATGTCATATACCCACCAGTTCACTTCCCCCCTTCCCCCAAGAGGTAACGTCATCATCAGGTACTTACTTTGAAAGCAACATATCTAAAGATGAAAAAGTTGTTTTCACGAATCAGATCTCCTAAAGGAGGAAAATATGTATCAGCCCAAAGTCCTTGGGATTAAAAAAAAAAAAAAAAACATTTCAAAGAAAGAATTCTATCAAAAAAACGACGGAGATAAATTACTTTTATACTTTTATAAAAAGTTCGTGAGAGTAAACAACAACGGGTGTATCTATAGATATTTTTTGACAAAATTTAAATTGTTTTTCTCAACTTCATCCCCATAAGAATAATACGTACCTAATTACAACAAACGACAGCAGCAGGAATGAGAATTTTCCTTCTTAGAGGAGGAGGAGGAGGAATAAATAAATATGAGGTGGTTGTAGAGTGGAGGGATTGAACTGCGCCCCAGTTGCGGCTCGAAAGGGTGAAAGTGCGGGCGGCCACGTCGAAAGGAAAAGGGCAAAGATCCCACTAAATGTTTCACTAAATATTCCAAAGCTTAATGTCTGTTTACCACGAAGAAGGGTGGTAGTTGTGGTGGTGGTGGTTGTTTTCCACCGACTACTTACTCTGGATATCTACGACACCGTGAAACAGCCGACTGACTCCATTATGGGAAATGACTGCTGCTTGGAGATTTTAATAAAGAAGAAACAACATTTACAACAAATTGGTAAAGGCTTTCGCGGCCAGAAGATGAACCGGTCTACATCCAGCATCGAAGATGGAAGGACCTCTGAAGAAGCTCGCCACTCGTGCTAGCGAAACGTTAGGAAGAAATTCCAATCGACGACGGCCTTTAAACCCGACGAATATCACCGGTTCAACATTTACAACACCTCACCCACCTCTGTGTCCCTGCTGAAATTTGAAATGGTGAAGGAATTCAACAGACAGTAGGTAGTGGATACCTATGAGGAGATTTAGCTAACAAAATCCAAAATGAGGAACCAGATCGGTATAAATTATTACGATCTTGATTATCGAGTTTTCTTGAAGGAATTTCAAGTTTCATGAAGTCCTCTATCCAACCTTGATGGGTTTCTGGATAATCAAAAGTTTTCCAACGTAATACTTAGATAGATACAGCATGATTGACGTGTCGGATGAGCGTAGTTTAGTAGTTGTGAAGTTGCCCTAGCGAAAAAATCAGTGCACGCATAATACCACCGGAAGTACATTTCCTATTATTTATAATGCACCACACATGAGCAGCCAACTATTTTATCTATCTATCTATCTATTATTTTTATTTATGCTCCCGCTGCAGCTCGCTTGGGGGGATATTTTTGTATCTAGCTTGTAAGAGCCAATTTGATCATTTTCAGAATGAATAAAATTATACACTCAATGACGAATGTCCTGATTAGACCCCTTTGTGTGAAACAGAAAAAAAAAACATTCATCCACATTATTTTTACCGCCCCCTACCCTACTCCTCCTAGTTTGATCATAATCACTGTCGTGTCGTAGATATTGAAAAGACCCGGTTCGTTCGCGTAATGTTTATCGCAGCATGTGTCCTTTTTTAAGACGCCTTTACACCCGCCACGGCACTATCGATTTTACGTAGACGTCGGTGGTGACGCCGGAGACGACGTCTACGCCACCGCCGCCCGGCGGCTCGCCAATTCTCCCTCCGATCAACCCCTCAACCATCGTCAACAACCACTCTCACCTACCTACCCTACAAAGCGAAAGCGACCGACGTGCCTACACGTTCCTTCCTTCGTAATTCATTTGTTTTGACTGGATATACTAACCACGGTTGGTTGGTTAGTTGGTGGTGGTAATAGTCGTCAAATCACAAATTTTGAAAATTCCTGGATTTCTCGGTAAGATTCAGAAATTCTTTTTGTGTCTTCCTCATCTTCCCATCGGATCGTCCATCTTTTATTAGGGGTTACTTTGTTGATTAATACTGACTGGAGCAGAGAGAAGAGGAGCAAACGTGGGGTCGATACATAAATAAATAATTCAACATCATCATCATCGCACCATCAGCTCCTAATTACGTACATTTTTCATAATAAATAATCATTCATTCGCGAAGACGAGGTGAGATATTAATTCCGTAGGTGGGAGAGAATGGGGGATAGTTGGTCCGTCCGTCCGGATCCCCTTTCGTTCCCTTTGCACCCCTCCTCGCTGTTCGCCGCGTCCTGCTCTATCGATCCATAAACTTGACCCAGTTTCGCTTTCCACCGCGTCATCAGTAGCACGTTAAACTTCCAAACACAGAAGATTAACAGTGAGAGACACCTCCTCCTCCTCCCCAACCCAATAACACTCCCTCTCTCTAAGCATAACGTTTCGGGACTTCCAAGTGTTGAGGATTAGCAACTCCAACTGGAACTCTTTTTAAATCAGATTTCAAGTATCCATCATCAGGATTGTGAGGTCACGAATTCTGGAAACCGACCTGGCTCTATATCTTTATTGCCAGGAGGCTGGAAGATGAAGAAAGCAGAAAGAGAGAGACAGAGAAAGGGAGATGTTATTGGCAACGTTGTAGTTAGTACTAACTATATAGAGTAGTAAACGTTGCGTGGCGAATTTGTTTATCGCTCAAAAGTGATCTGGAGAAGCGAAGCAAACAGCAACCAGCAAGCAGCAAAAGAAGGCGCAATGAGAAGAGAAGAACAACACAACAACAACGAAACGAACGAACGAACGACCGAGTCGAGTCGAGTCAGACAGGTTACGATTCGCAGTTACGGCAACCGTCACCGTCACCGAAAGGTCGTTGCCTCCCGCAGACTGCTGATACGCGTGTCTACAAGAAGTCTGCCGGCCCAGCAAGCAACCTCGGCCACGGGATGGACGGACGGACGGGGACACACACAACAGAACACCGCTTGGTTCTTCTTGCCTCCTTACTACTATCATCTATCTATCCTTAGAATAGACGACAACTTGTTTGCTGCAGACCATTATTCCGTTTACTCTTTCCTCGTCTCGTCTTGGAGCACCACTTGATCGCTCCATGACAATAAAAAGTTATTTTTGATGGAATTCCAGAGCTTCTGAATCTCTTCTGATGTCATTCAGGGACGATTCCTTCAAATGCTGGACTCTTTCCATCATCAGTCTATGATGGAACGTAGAAAAAAAGTCTTTAGAATTGTTTCCAATTCCACCCAACACATTATCAGCTCATCCGGAAGTTCTCTTTGATTCCTGAATGAGAGGGACCCTCAGTTTTTGGAGAATTAGACAAAAAAGTATCCAGAAGCTTTCAATTTCTTCTCATGTCATTTCTGACTCCTGAGGAATGATTCCTTCAAAAGCTGGACTTCCCCCCATTGTCAGTTTGTGATGGGACATAAGGCAAACAGTTTTCAGGGTTGATTCGGAAGTCCTCTTTGATTCTTGAATTAAATTCTTCTATCCATCAAGAGATGAACCCTCAGTTTTTGGAGAAGTAGACAAAAAAGCACCCAGAAGCTTTCAATTTCTTCTGATGTCATTTCTGACTCCTGAGGAATGATTCCTTCAAAAGCTGGACTTCCCCCCATTGTCAGTTTGTGATGGGACATAAGGCAAACAGTTTTCAGGGTTGATTCGGAAGTCCTCTTTGATTCTTGAATTAAATTCTTCTATCCATCAAGAGATGAACCCTCAGTTTTTGGAGAAGTAGACAAAAAAGCACCCAGAAGCTTTCAATTTCTTCTGATGTCATTTCTGACTCCTGAGGAATGATTCCTTCAAAAGCTGGACTTCCCCCCATTGTCAGTTTGTGATGGGACATAAGGCAAACAGTTTTCAGGGTTGATTCGGAAGTCCTCTTTGATTCTTGAATTAAATTCTTCTATCCATCAAGAGATGAACCCTCAGTTTTTGGAGAAGTAGACAAAAAAGCACCAGAAGCTTTCAATTTCTTCTGATGTCATTTCTGACTCCTGAGGAATGATTCCTTCAAAAGCTGGACTTCCCCCCATTGTCAGTTTGTGATGGGACATAAGGCAAACAGTTTTCAGGGTTGATTCGGAAGTCCTCTTTGATTCTTGAATTAAATTCTTCTATCCATCAAGAGATGAACCCTCAGTTTTTGGAGAAGTAGACAAAAAAGCACCCAGAAGCTTTCAATTTCTTCTGATGTCATTTCTGACTCCTGAGGAATGATTCCTTCAAAAGCTGGACTTCCCCCCATTGTCAGTTTGTGATGGGACATAAGGCAAACAGTTTTCAGGGTTGATTCGGAAGTCCTCTTTGATTCTTGAATTAAATTCTTCTATCCATCAAGAGATGAACCCTCATTTTTGAATTCCTTTTTTGGAGTTAAATTTTAAAGGGATTCTTTAAAAAGGTTTCCAATCCCATCAAAAAAAGGGAAACCTTTTTTCAAAAAAAACTTTCTTTCTTGATGTCATTTCTGACTCCTGAGGAATGATTCCTTCAAAAGCTGGACTTCCCCCCATTGTCAGTTTGTGATGGGACATAAGGCAAACAGTTTTCAGGGTTGATTCGGAAGTCCTCTTTGATTCTTGAATTAAATTCTTCCATCCATCAAGAGATGAACCCTCAGTTTTTGGAGAAGTAGACAAAAAAGCACCCAAAAGCTTTCAATTTCTTCTGATGTCATTTCTGACTCCTCAGGAACGATTCCCTCAAATGCTGGACTCTCCATCATCAGTTTGTGATGGAACATAGACAAAAAGTCTTTAGAATTGTTTCCCATTCCACCCAAAACATTTTCAATTCATCCAGAAGTTCTCTTTGATTCCTGAGTTAAAGATTCTTCCATCCATCAAGATATAAAAACCTTTTGATGCCATTCCTGACTCCTCAGAAACAATTCCTTCAGTAGGACGAAGAACAGTGGAGGAACTTATTCAAAAAGAACATCTTGGTGAGCATTTCTTAAGCCTTTTTGGTATACGTTTCTTCATGGTATCAATGAAAGTTGACTGATACTGTTCTTTCAGCTTTTGTCTGACGAAAAGTTTATTTTGAAAAAAGCAAACTATTTGAATGGACTATTAACTGAAGAGAATATTTCTGCATTTGTTTTTCCCCAAAGAGCTATTTATTTATGTCTATCGAGAAAAAAAAAAACTCGCGGGTTTTACGACGCAAACGTTTATTTGTTTCTAATTTTTATGACCACTACATACTACGAAAATAACGGCTTTGATTTTTTATTTCGTGCGAAAAAGATAACGAAAAATCATGTCGATCCAAACACAACCCACGATGCACGCACGGAAGATCCGACGATGTTTCGTTTTACGACAAGGTCGTAAAAACTGTACAGAGTTGAATAAATTCGATTGATGTATTTGAGTATCTTATCTACCTAGATAATTTTAACAAGTGGGACGGTGGGGGGAGGTCACTGCGAGTGTCAGAGCGTCTATTTTTTAAAGACCATGATCTTTGGTATAAAAAAGTGTGCTCATCATAAATTAATGGCAAAAATACATTAAGAATGATCCCAGAGCAAGCGTATAATATTATTATGCAAATAAGGGTCAAAGAGGTGCGTGTTCCGGACGAACACAACGAAGAAAAAAAGCGAAATGAAATAAACGAAAGGAAATTAGAAATTTGGTGCGGCGGTTCGTTGGATATTTTACGGGACGTTAAGCAACAAAGGAAAAAAGTTGTAACGATGAAATGGTCGCCGAACACGAGTCCTGGACCCGCGTTTTCGGAATCGTAAAACGGAATTTATTGCGTCCATATACATACATTATATCTATGTAAATTAAGGAGTTAATAACACGTATTATTAGTGGTTTAGTTTAGAGCCTGGGGCTTTTCGAACGCCAGGTTGCCGGTGCTGTCATTTTGGCAGACGCGACACCTGTAATTTCGGACTATTAAAAAAAATTCCTTTGGCCGCAGGTTCCGTCACGTATCATAGCGCCCGACGACGATGACAGCAACCGTTTCCGTACACTCAATCTTATGTTTTCGTTATTTCTCCATCCTCATCATCATCATCATTGCCATAAAGTATTTTCAAATGATGGCATAGCAGAAGGAGTAAATGAGATTTTTTTTGGATGCACTCTTCTATGGGTATCATCATGATCTAGAGATCTTCTCCTTAATGTAGTCTTCAAAACATTCAACAGACTCTCTGTCTTCCATTGGAACTTCTGAACAATTCACTCTTGGAAAAATTAAAACCTTGACATCAATCATCCATCCCACAAGGTCTTTTCTCAGCTCCTGGTGATGGTTTAAGAATCTGCTCCTTCATATAAACCTTCCGTAGTAGGTTTCCAAAGTTTCAGCTTCTTTCCAAATCAATGTTCTCTGCTCTGAAGAGCCCAAATCGTAAAACTTTTTATCCCATAGAAGATTCTGTAAACTCCTGGGGATGGCCTACTTACTGGTCTTCTCTACCATGCACACTTAAGAACTTTCTATGGTGATTTCTGAATATTCAGCTTCTTTCAATATCAGAACTGACTTTCTTCTATTGGAACTTCTGAATGATTCAGTCTTGTGTCTATCATTCACCATTTGACTTCTTTGATACATAACTTTCTGAAGAGTTCATTCAAATCGTGAAGTCTTCTGTTCCACAGAGCCATTTCTCAGCTCCTGGAGATCGTTTAAGGATCTGCTCCACCACATAAACCTTCCATTGTGGATTTCGAAAACTTTAGCTTCTTTTCAAATCGAAGCTGATCTTTTTTCAGTGGAACATCTTAGGATATAGGTACCTTGACCTCTTTGGACATTTGATTTCTTAGGTTAAAGCTTTTCTGGAGAGTACAAACCGTAAGAATCGTTGTTCAAAAGAAGCTTCTGTTAACTCCTTGGGATGGATGGCTTATGGATCTGCACCGTTTCTGGAACTCCCTGGTTTCTCATATCTGACGGACCATTTTCTCAGTTCGTGAAGATGGTTTAAGAATCTGCTCCATCATATAAACCTTCCATAGTGGATTTCCAAAGTTTCAGCTTCTTTCCAAATCAATATTCTCTGCTCTGAAGAGCCCAAATCGTAAAACTTTTTATCCCATAGAAGATTCTGTAAACTCCTGGGGATGGCCTACTTACTGGTCTTCCCTACCATGCACACTTAAGAACTTTCTATGGTGATTTCTGAATATTCAGCTTCTTTCAATATCAGAACTGACTTTCTTCTATTGGAACTTCTGAATGATTCAGTCTTGTGTCTATCATTCACCATTTGACTTCTTTGATACATAACTTTCTGAAGAGTTCATTCAAATCGTGAAGTCTTCTGTTCCACAGAGCCATTTCTCAGCTCCTGGAGATCGTTTAAGGATCTGCTCCACCACATAAACCTTCCATTGTGGATTTCGAAAACTTTAGCTTCTTTTCAAATCGAAGCTGATCTTTTTTCAGTGGAACATCTTAGGATATAGGTACCTTGACCTCTTTGGACATTTGATTTCTTAGGTTAAAGCTTTTCTGGAGAGTACAAACCGTAAGAATCGTTGTTCAAAAGAAGCTTCTGTTAACTCCTTGGGATGGATGGCTTATGGATCTGCACCGTTTCTGGAACTCCCTGGTTTCTCATATCTGACGGACCATTTTCTCAGTTCGTGAAGATGGTTTAAGAATCTGCTCCATCATATAAACCTTCCATAGTGGATTTCCAAAGTTTCAGCTTCTTTCCAAATCAATATTCTCTGCTCTGAAGAGCCCAAATCGTAAAACTTTTTATCCCATAGAAGATTCTGTAAACTCCTGGGGATGGCCTACTTACTGGTCTTCTCTACCATGCACACTTAAGAACTTTCTATGGTGATTTCTGAATATTCAGCTTCTTTCAATATCAGAACTGACTTTCTTCTATTGGAACTTCTGAATGATTCAGTCTTGTGTCTATCATTCACCATTTGACTTCTTTGATACATAACTTTCTGAAGAGTTCATTCAAATCGTGAAGTCTTCTGTTCCACAGAGCCATTTCTCAGCTCCTGGAGATCGTTTAAGGATCTGCTCCACCACATAAACCTTCCATTGTGGATTTCGAAAACTTTAGCTTCTTTTCAAATCGAAGCTGATCTTTTTTCAGTGGAACATCTTAGGATATAGGTACCTTGACCTCTTTGGACATTCGATTTCTTAGGTTAAAGCTTTTCTGGAGAGTACAAACCGTAAGAATCGTTGTTCAAAAGAAGCTTCTGTTAACTCCTTGGGATGGCCTATGGATCTGTACCGTTTATGGAACTCCATGCTTTCTCCTATCCCTCAGTTGCTGAAGATGGTTTAAAAATCTGCCCCATCATATAAACCTTCCAACAAAACATCTTCCTCC
Source organism: Agrilus mali (assembly GCA_029378335.1). Taxonomy (NCBI): domain Eukaryota; kingdom Metazoa; phylum Arthropoda; class Insecta; order Coleoptera; family Buprestidae; genus Agrilus; species Agrilus mali. The sequence continues at coordinate 22,028,082 of CM055661.1, read as the reverse complement.
AATGGAACATCTAAGTTCGGTTTGATTTCTTGGATTCAATCTCCCCAATGGTGGCCAACTCGTCAAAATTTCCTATCCCAAAGAAGCTTCTGTGAAATACTAGGGGTGGCTTTGGCTTATGGATTTCCAAGCAAGGTGAGAATGAAATCGACGATATTGTGCTGCATTCAAAATAAACAAAGGCCATTTAATATTATTTCTGCTTCTTTCCCGCTTCGTTCACGTCGTCCACGTATACGCAAAGAAAGAATGGCGTGGTGTGGTGTGCTAGGTACTTAAATGCAACGATTTAATTAAAAGTCAGTCAGTGTGCGCGTCCGTTGATGTCGTTTGAAATTCACCGACTGGTGTCGCAATGCGTGTCGACTTTTATCACAAATTCGCGACTCGAAGTGCATATCAACAAGAGAAAGAAGCGATTGCCTTTCCGTAATCGTGTCATTTCTGCATTCAATGGTCGGGTCGGGTGCATCGTGTCGTGGTCGTCGTCGTCGTGGTCGTCGCCATCGGACCGACCAAACGACGCCGTCAACTGCGACGGTAAGGACCTTTGTAAACTTGTCACGGATATATCGTTCGCGCCGTCGACGGAAGATCAAAGACGCACCGTACTTATTGTCATTCCTACAATCTTCTGGAATTTCTTCGATCTCCACTACCAACCGTACAGGAATTTCAATTTTATACCGTGGAAGAAATGCACGCGGATGTAATATCGTACGAACGTCACCTTGGCTATATAAAATACACATGGGTATAAAAAGTTAATGAACTGAATACAATGGGAAAACTATACCCAAGAATATAGAAAGAAATTAATGACCAAGTGTTCTGAATACTCAACAGATTCCTGAAATACAATAGCTTAAAGATTTTAGAAAGGAACCGACACTGAAGACAAAGTAACTTATGGAGGAATTCAAAAAGGAAATATTATAAACGAAGAAATAAATACTGAAGAAGATTTGGAATCTCTAAAGAACCTTAAGCTTCAGAAACCCACCAGGAAAAGTTCTAAAGTTTCTGTAGTGGTACAGATCCATAGGCCATCCCAAGGAGTTAACAGAAGCTTCTTTGGAACAACGATTCTTACGATTTGGACTCTCCAGAAACGCTTTAACCTAAGAAATCAAATGTCCAAAGAGGTCAAAGTATCTATATCCTAAGATGTTCCAGTGAAAAAAGATCAGCTTCGATTTGAAAATAAGCTAAAGTTTTCGAAATCCACAATGGAAGGTTTATGTGGTGGAACAGATCCTTAAACGATCTTCAGGAGCCGAGAAATGGCTCTGTGGAACAGGAGACTTCACGATTAGAATGAACTCTTCAGAAAGTTATGTATCGAAGAAGTCAAATGGTGAATGATAGAAACGAGACTGAATCTTCAGAAGTTTCAATAGAAGAAAGTCAGTTCTGATTTTGATAGAAGCTGAATATTCAGAAATCACCATAGAAAGTTCTTAAGTGTGCATGGTAGAGAAGACCAGTAAGTAGGCCATCCCCAGGAGTTTACAGAATCTTCTATGGGATAAAAAGTTTTACGATTTGGGCTCTTCAGAGCAGAGAATATTGATTTGGAAAGAAGCTGAAACTTTGGAAATCCACTATGGAAGGTTTATATGATGGAGCAGATTCTTAAACCATCTTCACGAACTGAGAAAATGGTCCGTCAGATATGAGAAACCAGGGAGTTCCAGAAACGGTGCAGATCCATAAGCCATCCATCCCAAGGAGTTAACAGAAGCTTCTTTTGAACAACGATTCTTACGGTTTGTACTCTCCAGAAAAGCTTTAACCTAAGAAATCGAATGTCCAAAGAGGTCAAGGTACCTATATCCTAAGATGTTCCACTGAAAAAAGATCAGCTTCGATTTGAAAAGAAGCTAAAGTTTTCGAAACCCACAATGGAAGGTTTATGTGGTGGAGCAGATCCTTAAACGATCTCCAGGAGCTGAGAAATGGCTCTGTGGAACAGAAGACTTCACGATTTGAATGAACTCTTCAGAAAGTTATGTATCGAAGAAGTCAAATGGTGAATGATAGACACAAGACTGAATCATTCAGAAGTTCCAATAGAAGAAAGTCAGTTCTGATATTGAAAGAAGCTGAATATTCAGAAATCACCATAGAAAGTTCTTAAGTGTGCATGGTAGGGAAGACCAGTAAGTAGGCCATCCCCAGGAGTTTACAGAATCTTCTATGGGATAAAAAGTTTTACGATTTGGGCTCTTCAGAGCAGAGAATATTGATTTGGAAAGAAGCTGAAACTTTGGAAATCCACTATGGAAGGTTTATATGATGGAGCAGATTCTTAAACCATCTTCACGAACTGAGAAGACCATGTGGGATGGATGATTGATTTTCAAGATTTTAATTTTTCCTGGAGTAAATTGTTCAGAAGTTCCAATGGAAGACAGGCAGACTGTTGAATGTTTTGAAGACTACATGGAGGAGAAGATCTTTATATGATGAAGATACCCATGAGGAGTTAGCAGTCTCTCTTTCCATAGAAGAGTTCATCCAAAAAAGTTCTACTGGGCGATCATACCATACCCAACAGGTGACAGAGAGTTTTCATTATTTAACTGGTGTTTTAGAATAATTTTCTATAAAACTTTTGAGACATCATCATCATCATCATCAAGGGGGGATATAAATAATTTTTAATATGCTTTATGACACCAAAACCGTTCAATGAATGTTTCGAGACCAAAAAAGAAATGGGCATATAAATCGTCGTAATACATGGATCTTATTTATTATAAAGTAAATGTAAGTTAGTTCTGTATGTAGGTATAATAATTTACTTGTCGTCGACTTTTTACTTTACTCTCGCACCAGCAGTCGCCACCATCATCGCCATCGGTCTTCTTATATTGCCTCTGCCCACGGTGTTACGTTACTTACATCTATTATTTATTTTCTCAATAAAAGGGAAAGCGAAAATTAATGTTACTATAAATAATCTTTAATCCAATTAAGTTTTCGCGTACCCAGAGAGGAGAAGAGGATTGTCATCTTTCATTTTGTATGTGGCTTCGTGCCTCGTCAATGGCGAACTTTTAGTTAGTTGATCGTTTATTTATAGCCAGCCCAGTTCAGTTCAGTTCAGTTAGTTATTAATGATAATAATATAATCAGATACCTACTACAGCTTCCTGGAAATACGAGGTCACCTCAACTCATTTTTCAACAACGAAAATTTTGGGAGCAAAAAAAAAATAATTTTTGAACATTTGAATGACCTCAAGTTTGAGAATGAAAAAACAGAGCTGGAAGTTTATTTTTTTCGCCACAATTCCGATGAATGAACGAGTAAATGTGTCTGTTAAGTAGTGGAATGTGCAAATGTGCTATTTTAAAGTTTATTGTTTACTTAGCGCGAGGAATCGGTCGGTATCTTGTGTAGTAGAAGGTATACACGTACGTAGTGCTGTTTGGTGTTTAAGTATGCAGAGCTTTTTAATTTCTTTTTAATAGTTTTCGTTCCATGACGCCCACGGAACTGTTCACTGTTTAGTCTAAAATCGACGATTTAACGACTGCAGCCAATTCCTATCACTCTTTACTTCATAACACGTCTCAGTCTCCACTGGCCATAAAAAACGTTTCTAATGGATTTGAATCACCAAAATCCTTAACGTTATAAAGAGGGAGGGACTCAGGAATTAGGAACAATCTGAAAATCTAAAGCAAAAGATGACCCGCATTATCTGGGGGTCAAAGGACCCTTAACTCTTCTGTTCTTGGGACCATTAGGGTGTTCTCTGTTATGACCAGAAATCAGGGGATTCCCCCTAGATATGGCCATTCCGCCAGAACCCCATTTTAATGCCAGCTACCACAATATAATATCCATATATTCAATGCACCAGTTGAGTCGTTAAATGAAGATGGCATTTTAAAGTCCTTTTTAAATATTCTCGGCGAATATATTAAGTATTTATTTATGCCAGTTGCAGCGAATATAAATGGGAAATGATATTATTATTATTACTACGTTGCAATTGAATTGAACTGAACAGAACAGAATAGGACAATGCTCCCGCCAAGTGAACACAAACTGACTAACTTACAACAAACCGAGTAGTAGGTACCTAGTAACTAACTAAATAACTAACTAACTAACTAACTATGTATGTATGTACTTATAAATAATAATTTGCAAACAAATAAACATTTCATTCACTCGCTCACTGCAGCAACGTGCTGCCGCAATTGTCCGAGGGGCAATAACCCTTACGATGAAGATGTTGCACTTCTCCGTCTATTTATTTATTTTTTCTTCTGCATGTTGAATGCTCACGAAACGACGAGACGATGTCGTCGTGCATTTAATTTAATAATAAATTAATTGCTAGATAGTTTCGAAAATAAAACATGTATGTATCTATTATTTACGTTGGTAATATGAAATACTTCAAATAGTCTGCAGAAGAACGTAGCCAAAAAATATTTAAAGATCTCGAGCTCTTGTTTTCCAATATTTCTCTGTTATAGGTACTTTAGACTTGTCAGTAATCCATTTTTGGACATATGTTTATATCTTCTTATTGTTAAATCTTCTTTGGAACACACTCAGGCTTATCCACGTCCTCCTTTTTGAAAGATCGTCACTTCCATGACCTTAGCTTTCTGTCCTGGGCTCAAATTGGTTCAATCAAGATCTTTCTCTGATCGTTCTCCCCATCTGGTCAAAAATGAAGACCCAGGACTTCTTGGTAAAGCTGATGGAATCATTGGATTACCACTCATCAATTTTTGGACTCATATCTACATCCTCATGTTGTTAAATCTTCTTTGGAACACACTCAGGCTTATCCACGTCCTCCTTTTTGAAAGATCGTCACTTCCATGACCTTAGCTTTCTGTCCTGGGCTCAAATTGGTTCAATCAAGATCTTTCTCTGATCGTTCTCCCCATCTGGTCAAAAATGAAGACCCAGGACTTCTTGGTAAAGCTGATGGAATCATTGGATTACCACTCATCAATTTTTGGACTCATATCTACATCCTCATGTTGTTAAATCTTCTTTGGAACACACTCAGGCTTATCCACGTCCTCCTTTTTGAAAGATCGTCACTTCCATGACCTTAGCTTTCTGTCCTGGGCTCAAATTGGTTCAATCAAGATCTTTCTCTGATCGTTCTCCCCATCTGGTCAAAAATGAAGACCCAGGACTTCTTGGTAAAGCTGATGGAATCATTGGATTACCACTCATCAATTTTTGGACTCATATCTACATCCTCATGTTGTTAAATCTTCTTTGGAACACACTCAGGCTTATCCACGTCCTCCTTTTTGAAAGATCGTCACTTCCATGACCTTAGCTTTCTGTCCTGGGCTCAAATTGGTTCAATCAAGATCTTTCTCTGATCGTTCTCCCCATCTGGTCAAAAATGAAGACCCAGGACTTCTTGGTAAAGCTGATGGAATCATTGGATTACCACTCATCAATTTTTGGACTCATATCTACATCCTCATGTTGTTAAATCTTCTTTGGAACACACTCAGGCTTATCCACGTCCTCCTTTTTGAAAGATCGTCACTTCCATGACCTTAGCTTTCTGTCCTGGGCTCAAATTGGTTCAATCAAGATCTTTCTCTGATCGTTCTCCCCATCTGGTCAAAAATGAAGACCCAGGACTTCTTGGTAAAGCTGATGGAATCATTGGATTACCACTCATCAATTTTTGGACTCATATCTACATCCTCATGTTGTTAAATCTTCTTTGGAACACACTCAGGCTTATCCACGTCCTCCTTTTTGAAAGATCGTCACTTCCATGACCTTAGCTTTCTGTCCTGGGCTCAAATTGGTTCAATCAAGATCTTTCTCTGATCGTTCTCCCCATCTGGTCAAAAATGAAGACCCAGGACTTCTTGGTAAAGCTGATGGAATCATTGGATTACCACTCATTAACTTTTGGACTGATATCTACACCCTCATGTTGTTAAATCTTCTTTGGAACACACTCAGGCTTATCCACATCCTCCTTTCTGGAAGATCGTCACTTCCATGACCTTAGCTTTCTGTCCTGGGCTCAAATTGGTTCAATCAAGATCTTTCTCTGATCGTTCTCCCCATCTGGTCAAAAATGAAGACCCAGGACTTCTTGGTAAAGCTGATGGAATCATTGGATTACCACTCATCAATTTTTGGACTGATATCTACATCCTCATGTTGTTAAATCTTCTTTGGAACACACTCAGGCTTATCCACATCCTCCTTTTTTGGAAGATCGTCACTTCCATGACCTTAGCTTTCTGTCCTGGGCTCAAATTGGTTCAATTAAGATCTTTCTCTGATCGTTCTCCTCATCTGGTCAAAAATGAAGACCCAGGACTTCTTGGTAAAGCTGATGGAATCATTGGATTACCACTCATCAATTTTTGGACTCATATCTACATCCTTATGTTGTTAAATCTTCTTTGGAACACACTCAGGCTTATCCACGTCCTCCTTTTTGAAAGATCGTCACTTCCATGACCTTAGCTTTCTGTGCTGGGCTCAAATTGGTTCAATTAAGATCTTTCTCTGATCGTTCTCCCCATCTGGTCAAAAATGAAGACCCAGGACTTCTTGGTAAAGCTGATGGAATCATTGGATTACCACTCATCAATTTTTGGACTGATATCTACATCCTCATGTTGTTAAATCTTCTTTGGAACACACTCAGGCTTATCCACATCCTCCTTTTTTGGAAGATCGTCACTTCCATGACCTTAGCTTTCTGTCCTGGGCTCAAATTGGTTCAATCAAGATCTTTTTCTGATCGTTCTCCCCATCTGGTCAAAAATGAAGACCCAGGACTTCTTGGTAAAGCTGATGGAATCATTGGATTACCACTCATCAACTTTTGGACTCATATCTACATCCTCATGTTGTTAAATCTTCTTTGGAACACACTCAGGCTTATCCACATCCTCCTTTTTTGGAAGATCGTCACTTCCATGACCTTAGCTTTCTGTCCTGGGCTCAAATTGGTTCAATCAAGATCTTTCTCTGATCGTTCTCCCCATCTGGTCAAAAATGAAGACCCAGGACTTCTTGGTAAAGCTGATGGAATCATTGGATTACCACTCATCAATTTTTGGACTCATATCTACATCCTCATGTTGTTAAATCTTCTTTGGAACACACTCAGGCTTATCCACTCCTCCTTTTTGAAAGATCGTCACTTCCATGACCTTAGCTTTCTGTCCTGGGCTCAAATTGGTTCAATCAAGATCTTTCTCTGATCGTTCTCCCCATCTGGTCAAAAATGAAGACCCAGGACTTCTTGGTAAAGCTGATGGAATCATTGGATTACCACTCATCAATTTTTGGACTGATATCTACATCCTCATGTTGTTAAATCTTCTTTGGAACACACTCAGGCTTATCCACATCCTCCTTTTTTGGAAGATCGTCACTTCCATGACCTTAGCTTTCTGTCCTGGGCTCAAATTGGTTCAATCAAGATCTTTCTCTGATCGTTCTCCCCATCTGGTCAAAAATGAAGACCCAGGACTTCTTGGTAAAGCTGATGGAATCATTGGATTACCACTCATCAATTTTTGGACTGATATCTACATCCTCATGTTGTTAAATCTTCTTTGGAACACACTCAGGCTTATCCACATCCTCCTTTTTTTAAAGATCGTCACTTCCATGACCTTAGCTTTCTGTCCTGGGCTCAAATTGGTTCAATCAAGATCTTTCTCTGATCGTTCTCCCCATCTGGTCAAAAATGAAGACCCAGGACTTCTTGGTAAAGCTGATGGAATCATTGGATTACCACTCATCAATTTTTGGACTGATATCTACATCCTCATGTTGTTAAATCTTCTTTGGAACACACTCAGGCTTATCCACATCCTCCTTTTTTGGAAGATCGTCACTTCCATGACCTTAGCTTTCTGTCCTGGGCTCAAATTGGTTCAATTAAGATCTTTCTCTGATCGTTCTCCTCATCTGGTCAAAAATGAAGACCCAGGACTTCTTGGTAAAGCTGATGGAATCATTGGATTACCACTCATCAACTTTTGGACTCATATCTACATCCTCATGTTGTTAAATCTTCTTTGGAACACACTCAGGCTTATCCACGTCCTCCTTTTTGAAAGATCGTCACTTCCATGACCTTAGCTTTCTGTCCTGGGCTCAAATTGGTTCAATCAAGATCTTTCTCTGATCGTTCTCCCCATCTGGTCAAAAATGAAGACCCAGGACTTCTTGGTAAAGCTGATGGAATCATTGGATTACCACTCATCAACTTTTGGACTCATATCTACATCCTCATGTTGTTAAATCTTCTTTGGAACACACTCAGGCTTATCCACGTCCTCCTTTTTGAAAGATCGTCACTTCCATGACCTTAGCTTTCTGTCCTGGGCTCAAATTGGTTCAATCAAGATCTTTCTCTGATCGTTCTCCCCATCTGGTCAAAAATGAAGACCCAGGACTTCTTGGTAAAGCTGATGGAATCATTGGATTACCACTCATCAACTTTTGGACTCATATCTACATCCTCATGTTGTTAAATCTTCTTTGGAACACACTCAGGCTTATCCACGTCCTCCTTTTTGAAAGATCGTCACTTCCATGACCTTAGCTTTCTGTCCTGGGCTCAAATTGGTTCAATCAAGATCTTTCTCTGATCGTTCTCCCCATCTGGTCAAAAATGAAGACCCAGGACTTCTTGGTAAAGCTGATGGAATCATTGGATTACCACTCATCAACTTTTGGACTCATATCTACATCCTCATGTTGTTAAATCTTCTTTGGAAGACACTCAGGCTTATCCACCTCCTCCTTTTTGGAAGATCGTCACCTCCATGACTTTACCTTTCTATGCTGGATCATATTTATTAAATAAAAGTATCTTCCACAAAACCGTCTACTCATTTAGCCAAATATGAAGATTTCGATCCCTCATTTTCTGGTTCTTCAGAGTCCACTTTAACTACCATCCAAAGATCGTTACAGATTTTTAGCAATGTCAAACAAGTTGGTTGGAGCAAATAAACTGTTACATTTTGTACAAACGACTTTCTATTTATTGTAATTTTCTCTCTTTAAATTTGTACGTTGTCTAACCTACAGTCGTCGTCGTCGATGGTCTTCTCTTGTACTACGCGACAAGTTGACCTCAACTCGTAGTAGAATTACTGCAACATCATCACGTCGATGAAGACGGGAGGAGATGATGATGGCAACGTTGCGTAATTTTTTTCCCGATCGAACTTCAATTGGCCCATCTCACAATCAAATAATAATAAATAGCATAATAAAAGTCAGAAGTAGCGAACAACTCCAGATTAATTAATTAATGATTGAGGACTCATTCTGTTGCGTCCTTTGATTTTAAATATTTATTTATTTATTTGATTGCAATGGAATGCAACAAGCAACTAGGCTTTTGTTTTAAATGCGATTGTCGTTGAGATAATAATTAATAGGAGTGTAGTAAGTTCTACTTCGCCGACTGGTCATGGAAGTCATGTCAAGTTGTAGACAGTAGCACTTATTTAATGTCTAATAACTTAGATTCTCCTTCAAAGAACGCCGCGCCGCCGCCGCGTGTAAAACTGTATAATTATTGTCTCTTACTTCACCGTTTGTCCTTCCATTGTGCAGCTTAAGCATCTGCTTAATTAATTCCGTTACGCCATTATCATTTTTAATTGGAGTCATAAAACTCGGCACGTATCAAAACCCGGACTGACTGACTTTGTATGCAAAATGTATCGCTCCAACGAACGATACGTACCTACGTACGGAAAAAAATTCTCAACGAGGAGGAGGAGGAGGAGGAGGAGTAGGAAGAGAACATTAATAATGGCAAGTAGTCGTAACATGATTGCAACTATTTGTAGATTGTGAATGTCGTTGTTCAAAACTTGCTCAAATTCAAATTTCTTTCTGGAGCACAGTGGTGTAGTTGCTACCCCCCCCTCTATTCATATGTGGATCATGATGAAGGTGTTTTACAGGTCAAATCGATTAAAAATAATGCGTCCTAGCTTTTCCAGTGCACAGCGCAGCAGCACAATAATTACCTTCCATTTTACAGGCCGGAAATTCGAAAATAATTTAAACAAACCTCGCACCATCCAACTCATTAACATGACACATAATGTGTGTTCAGTTCACACACGTAAAGTAGAACAAAAACGGAACGGCAGTGTGCCTGTCATTTAAAAAAAAATTAGTGTCCAAACAAACAGATTGCCTATCAAACTACCTGACACTACTGACAGGAGAAACTAACTTACTAAAACAATTAAAATAATGTAGTAGTTGATTTTAGAATTATTTATAACGTAACAGCAGACGCAAGAATTAAATCGGTTTAATTGTAAGAGGTAGAAAACTGTACGAAAATTTAGGGATTTTGGTCTTTAATGGAAGCTAGAAATTGTGGGATAAAGGCGGGGTAATTTTGGATAAATCATGGGGAGAGTCGCAGGAAGATTTTGGGTGAATCGTGGAAGGATTTGGGTAGGGAAAACCTCATGAAAGAATACAATATGATTTTTCTGGTACAACTGTGGCTAAATTGTAAAATCCAAAGAGATTTAAAGAATCTTGAACTGCTGCTGAACGATGGAATGAAGTAGGTAAACTTTTTAATTCCGCTGCCATTTACATCTGCACAAGATTTACTTAATTAGCAGACCACAAAAGAGGAAGGACCACCATCCATTGTCGCTTAGTTTTGAAAGAGACAAAGGCCACGTTTATTACGAATTACCTCGAAGAATCAAATGGCACGGAAACGATGAAAGGACAAATTTTTGGGAAGTTTTAAATTGACGGGATGACAGAGATCCTCGACTCGACGACGATGTAATCATTACGGCGCATTAGGAAAAGAGAATCCTCGACGGTTTTAATTAAACAACCGACGACGACGACGAAAATGATAGAGGAGAATAGAAATGTCCGTGCGCAGTTCCTGCATTTGATTTCTTTATTATGTCGATCCTTGGGTTGAGGTGGAGAAGGTGGACGGATCTACCACGTCCGTTTCTTCGACAACAATGGATAATTAGCAAAGGAACTCAGGGGACCTTAGGCAAACGTACAAATCAAACAGGAGAGGTGATTGGATTATATATGTACGTAATTATTATCATCTCAGTCAGAACGAAGCCGGTTATAACAATTCAATATTTATATATGGAAGTTCTTCTCCAAACCCCTTTTTACTCCTATTTCTGCCTTTAGTATGTTTCAAAGGGTATTATACTAATATATTATTTCTTCTTTCTAACCCTTTCCCCCATTGGTGGTTGTATCGTCCGTCATCACACCCCTAATAAGATTCTGAGACTTCATTTTGGACGAAATCTGGGGAAGAACCAATGGAAAATCTAGGGGGTAACGTGGGGAGAATCATTGGGAATTTTGGGATAAAACATGGGTAAGAATCAAAAGAAAATCTAGGGAGTAAAGTGGGGAGAAACATTGGAAATTTTGGGGTGAAACATGGGGAGAATCTAAGTAAGATTTTGTATTAAACATGGGGAAGAATCAACGGAAAATCTAGGGAGTAAAGTGGGGAGAAACATTGGAAATTTTGTGGTGAAACATGGGGAGAATCTAAGTAAGATTTTGTATTAAACATGGGGAAGAATCAACGGAAAATCTAGGGAGTAAAGTGGGGAGAAACATTGGAAATTTTGGGGTGAAACATGGGGAGAATCTAAGTAAGATTTTGTATTAAACATGGGGAAGAATCAACGGAAAATCTAGGGGGTAACATGGGCAGAATCATTGGAAATTTTGGGATAAAACATGGGTAAGAATCAAAAGAAAATCTAGGGAGTAACGTGGGGAGAAACATGGGAAATTTTTGGGTGAAACATGGGGAGATTCTAAGTAAGATTTTGTATTAAACATGAGGAAGAATCAATGGAAAATCTAGGGGGTAATGTGGGGAGAAACATTGGAAATTTTGGAATGCTACATGGAGAAGAATCAAAGGAAAATCTAGGGAATAACGAGGGGAGAACCATTGGAAATTTTGGGATGAAACATGGGTAAGAATCAACGGAAAATCTATGGAGTAAAGTGGGGAGAAACATTGGAAATTTTGGGGTGAAACATGGGGAGAATCTAAGTAAGATTTTGTATTAAACATGGGGAAGAATCAACGGAAAATCTAGGGAGTAAAGTGGGGAGAAACATTGGAAATTTTGGGGTGAAACATGGGGAGAATCTAAGTAAGATTTTGTATTAAACATGGGGAAGAATCAACGGAAAATCTAGGGAGTAAAGTGGGGAGAAACATTGGAAATTTTGGGGTGAAACATGGGGAGAATCTAAGTAAGATTTTGTATTAAACATGGGGAAGAATCAACGGAAAATCTAGGGAGTAAAGTGGGGAGAAACATTGGAAATTTTGGGGTGAAACATGGGGAGAATCTAAGTAAGATTTTGTATTAAACATGGGGAAGAATCAACGGAAAATCTAGGGAGTAAAGTGGGGAGAAACATTGGAAATTTTGGGGTGAAACATGGGGAGAATCTAAGTAAGATTTTGTATTAAACATGGGGAAGAATCAACGGAAAATCTAGGGAGTAAAGTGGGGAGAAACATTGGAAATTTTGGGGTGAAACATGGGGAGAATCTAAGTAAGATTTTGTATTAAACATGGGGAAGAATCAACGGAAAATCTAGGGAGTAAAGTGGGGAGAAACATTGGAAATTTTGGGGTGAAACATGGGGAGAATCTAAGTAAGATTTTGTATTAAACATGGGGAAGAATCAACGGAAAATCTAGGGAGTAAAGTGGGGAGAAACATTGGAAATTTTGGGGTGAAACATGGGGAGAATCTAAGTAAGATTTTGTATTAAACATGGGGAAGAATCAACGGAAAATCTAGGGAGTAAAGTGGGGAGAAACATTGGAAATTTTGGGGTGAAACATGGGGAGAATCTAAGTAAGATTTTGTATTAAACATGGGGAAGAATCAACGGAAAATCTAGGGAGTAAAGTGGGGAGAAACATTGGAAATTTTGGGGTGAAACATGGGGAGAATCTAAGTAAGATTTTGTATTAAACATGGGGAAGAATCAACGGAAAATCTAGGGGGTAACATGGGCAGAATCATTGGAAATTTTGGGATAAAACATGGGTAAGAATCAAAAGAAAATCTAGGGAGTAACGTGGGGAGAAACATGGGAAATTTTTGGGTGAAACATGGGGAGATTCTAAGTAAGATTTTGTATTAAACATGAGGAAGAATCAATGGAAAATCTAGGGGGTAATGTGGGGAGAAACATTGGAAATTTTGGAATGCTACATGGAGAAGAATCAAAGGAAAATCTAGGGAATAACGAGGGGAGAACCATTGGAAATTTTGGGATGAAACATGGGTAAGAATCAACGGAAAATCTATGGAGTAAAGTGGGGAGAAACATTGGAAATTTTGGGGTGAAACATGGGGAGAATCTAAAAAAGATTTTTTATTAAACATGGGGAAGAATCAACGGAAAATCTAGGGGGTAACGTGGGCAGAATCATTGGAAATTTTGGAATGAAACATGGGTAAGAATAAAAGGAAAATCTAGGGAGTAACGTGGGGAGAACCATTGGAAATTTTGGGATGAAACATGGGTAAGAATCAACGGAAAATCTAGGGGGTAACGTGGGCAGAATCATTGGAAATTTTGGGATGAAACATGAGTAAGAATAAAAGGAAAATCTAGGGAGTAACGTGGGGAGAAACAGTGGAAATTTTGGGATGAAACATGGGGAGAATCTAAGTAAGATTTTGTATTAAACATGGGGAAGAATCAATGGAAAATCTATGGAGTAACGTGGTGAATCAACGACTGTATCCTCACTACTCCCCCCCCATAAACCATAAAATAACATACCACCTGAAAGATTTTGAGACTTCATTTGATATTTTAGTAGGTAGATACGAGTTGTGCTTATGAAAGTATGAATTTATTTTGGTTCCTGTCGTCGACAACACTTATGACTAAATAGTGCGAGTGCACGAAGTGAAAAACCCTTTGATCTATTTAATGTGCGAAAAGAGTGGAATTGAATAATTGAAATGTTGAAAAGATTTAGTGAAGTCACAATTGGCAAGTGACGTGTGGGCGCTCACCCGCCCATCTTTGATCTTTTAAAAGAGGAGCCAAAATCACATACATATTTAAAATACTTTCATCATCGCATATTAATTGACGGAACGACACATTAACGACAATTTTAAACATACATGTTTATCGATAAATTTTACTTACCATAATAACCATTATGGAATATTCAATGTACGAAGCCACCCGAAAAAAGAAAGATGCAATGCAACGACGACTCACCTGAAACAATTAGAAAAAAAATATTTAGAATTCTGTGTTGTGTTGGATGCAGGTAAATAAATACATGCAGCAGTACGTAGTAATTATGTATAACTCTTATCCTTATCAAATAATATTGTGACGTGTTCGGTCACAGAAAACACAATTAACAAAACAAAACAACGAGTTTATTTAATTACTAAAATTAATTTGACTACACTACAGTTATGAACAAGTCCGCACAATTTATTTCACTAAAAGTCACTTTTTAATCGCCGTTCCGGTAGACACTATTTATCGCTCTCTATGAACACTATCGCCTCTATGGTTCGCCTGTATCGCCTATCGATCGCTTTGCATCAGCTGTTACTGTAAACTGTCAACTGACCCGGTGTGAGTGTCTCGTCCACTTTTATAGTCTTCTCAGCCTTTTTCTAGGGTATTCTACAGCCGTCTAGTAATTCAATTGTTTTCCCATTGATCTTTGCTGGTGTTTTCTAGATGTATCAGGAAAGCCGAGAATATTCCTTATGTAATCAGGGAAGATGTTCATTAATTATGTTCACACCAACTTAATTGGCAAGTACTCGTAACACTGCCCCCTTCTTAGAATTGATCGTCCCGATCAATGTCTTGACCTTTGTAGGGCGCCAGGCGGTCCAAGTGTACAACTTTCATCTTGGCCTTTGGTCCTCTCTGAATACGGTAGACCACGTCATTCAGCCTTCTGACCACAGTGTAAGGTCCTTCCCAGGCTCGCTGTAGCTTCGGTGAGCGTCCTTTCCGACGGACAGGATTGTAAAGCCACACCTGGTCCCCTTCTCTGAATCCTGTGCTGTTGGCTCTCCGGTCGTACCTGGTCTTCATGCGGTCACTCCCTACTTGGATTTTGTTACGAACGGCTCTATGGATGGCATCGAGTCGTTCCTCTAGCTGCTGTGCGTAGTCGGTAGCTGAAGGTCGCCGATCTTCTGGGTGTCCAAACCGGATGTCCATCGGTAACTTCAGCTCTCTTCCAAATAAAATGCTGGCTGGTGTTCTGCCGGTGGTCTCATGAACCGCACTTCGATAGGCCAACAGGAACAAAGGTATATGCTGGTCCCAGTCTGTCTGATGATCGTTAACAACCATTTTCAAATTGGTTTCTAGCGTCGCGTTAAACCGTTCGACCATTCCGTCAGATTGTGGATGTAATGGAGTGGTCCTAGTTTTCTGTACTCCTAGCAGCTCACAGACTTCCCGGAATACTGCGGATTCAAAGTTCCGTCCCTGGTCAGAGTGGATCTCCATCGGAACTCCATACCGGCTGATCCATTGGTTGACCAACATTCCAGCGACCGTAGTAGCTTCTTGATTTGGGATTGCGTACACTTCGGGCCATTTGCTAAAATAGTCCATCACTACCAAGATGTACTTATTGCCAGCAGCTGTTGTTGGGAATGGTCCTGCTACGTCCAGAGCTATTCTCTCAAATGGGGCACCAACATTGTACTGTTTCATTCGCCCTCGGCTTCGAGTCTGAGGTCCCTTGGCTGACGCACACGTTGGGCACTTCCTACACCAATTTTCGACGTCTCTTCTACACTTTAGCCAATAGAATCGCTCTCGCACCTTCTCCAACGTCTTTGTTACTCCGAAGTGTCCTCCACCAACACCTCCATGGACTTCTGTCAGCACCTCATTGACTCTGTTCTTCGGGAGAACTACTTGATGTCGAATTTTAGTTCCGTCAGGGCTTTCCCACACTCTTTTTAGTACCCCATTCTCGACGATGAGCGAATCCCATAAGGCCCAATAGCTCTTCGTGATGGTACTCGTACTACTAACATCTGCCCAGGTAGGTCGTGCTGTTCCTGCCTTTTTCCACCGCAGTATCGGTTTAATGTCTTCGTCGTTATCTTGGTCTTTCGCCAGGTCTTCGTTCTGCCAGTGTTCTTCAGGTTCCACCATCGTCTGACAGATCCTTGCCAAGTTGACTGGTTCCTTCTTTTCGGCGGCCATGCAATGTTTGCAGTTCTTCGAGCATGGTCTTCGCGAGAGGGCATCAGCGTTACCATGTTGTTTTCCAGCACGATGCTCGATGCTGAACTCGTATACTTGTAGCCGCTGTTGATCCGCACGGCGTTCCTCGGCCGGATAGTTTCGCTTTAAATGTCCGTGTTTTCCACTTTCCCAGCACCTTGGTCTTCCTTTGTTTTGTCCACAGTCTCGGGAAAAATGACCGACCTTCCCACATTGCCAACATCTGGCCGATTCTCTTCTGTCATCGATTGTAGTTCTTTTCACAGTTTCGACGCATTTGTGGCGTTTAGGGCAGTCTAGCTGTAAATGTCCGCGCTTTCCACATTCCCAGCACCTTGGTCTTCCTTTATTTTGGCCACAGTCTCGGGAAAAGTGACCGACCTTCCCGCATTCCCAACATTTGGCCGATTCTCTCTTGTCGTTGATGGTAGTCTTCTTGACAGTTTCGACGCATTCTTTAATCAGCCTCGTAACTTCATTTTTGTATTCGTCGTCTTCAACAGCTGTTTGGCGTACACGCACGTGGCCCTTGGAAGCTTGTTTAGCAGCTTCGAATTCTAAGGCGTGCGCCAGTGCGTCACTCGCAGTCTTATGGCGGGCCAAACGGAGAACTTGTTGTAAGTCGGTGTCCCTTACACCATCGACGAATGTTTGGACTGCTAGTTGGTCTGCGAAGTCCTGCGGAGCGGTAGAATAGGCCAATCTAACTAGACGTTCCACATCGGCCTCGAACTCCTGTAGATTTTCTGATGTCTTCTGATTGCGACACTTGAGTTGGGTTTGGTACACTTGTTGCAAATGTTTGTCGCCATATCTCATTTCAAGTCGCTCTAACAGCGCAGAGAAGTCCCGTTGTTGGCGCTCTGGAATACCTTGAAGGACGTCCAATGCTTCTCCTCGCAGAGCTATGACCAGCGCCGTTGCTTTCTCAAAATCGTTCCAGTTGTTTGCTTCTGCCGCTGCCTCGAACTGTCGTTTGTATACAGACCAGCAAACTTTTCCGTCGAAAGTCGGTGGTTTAATTCTAATCGTCTTGGCAGTGTCTTCGGACTTTACTTCACTTGCCGGTTTTGTGTTCTCGAACTTCTGTCTCATCTTCTCTACTTCCTTTTGTACTTCTTCTTTCAACTCATCTCTTAGTTTTTCTTGTCGTATCTCCAATTCTTGTCGTACTTCCTGTAACTCTTCTTTTAATCCTTCTTGCTCAATTTTTATTGTCCTTATGTCTTCGACCAATTTCTCTTGAACTGCCTTAATTTCTTCTTTGCTTGCTTTAATTTCTTCCTTCATTTCTTCTTGGGCTAATTTCATTTCGTCCTGTCCAGCTTCCATTTTATTCTTCAATTCTTCCTGGCCTGCCTTCACTTCTTCCTTCATTTCTTCCTGGCCTGCCTTCATTTCTGTTTTCATTTCCTTCATCATTTCCATTAAAGCCTTTATTTGTTCCTCCATTATTGCCGCTTGTTTTCTTGTTACTGGCATAAGGCTTCAAAATTCTTCTTCACTTCGGATCTCTCCTACGATCTGTCGCGCTAACTTTCTTCGGGAATTTTCAATTCCCTTACTATCCCACTCCTGACACCAAATGTGACGTGTTCGGTCACAGAAAACACAATTAACAAAACAAAACAACGAGTTTATTTAATTACTAAAATTAATTTGATTACACTACAGTTATGAACAAGTCCGCACAATTTATTTCACTAAAAGTCACTTTTTAATCGCCGTTCCGGTAGACACTATTTATCGCTCTCTATGAACACTATCGCCTCTATGGTTCGCCTGTATCGCCTATCGATCGCTTTGCATCAGCTGTTACTGTAAACTGTCAACTGACCCGGTGTGAGTGTCTCGTCCACTTTTATAGTCTTCTCAGCCTTTTTCTAGGGTATTCTACAGCCGTCTAGTAATTCAATTGTTTTCCCATTGATCTTTGCTGGTGTTTTCTAGATGTATCAGGAAAGCCGAGAATATTCCTTATGTAATCAGGGAAGATGTTCATTAATTATGTTCACACCAACTTAATTGGCAAGTACTCGTAACAATATGCATAATACAGGGTACTGTGCAGTAAGCAATTTATTTTCATAATTAATAATCTGGTTCATAAATAATAAGAGTAGCTAGCTAGCTGTAACAACTTCAGACACGCAACAGTTTTACAACTGTTTACAAAAGTTGTAATCGCTGGATCACGCGAACTGATTTTTTTATTGCTATGCGTATAAAATTGTACAGGGATCAACAACAATTTCCTTTACAATAAATAACTAAAGAAAGAAAATTGTTGTCAGGGGGTAGAAATGGACGAGGAATGACAAATAGATGGTAAAGGTAATTTTAAGTTAGCAGTAACCACCGATAGATGGCGGTACACTTAACGGAGGCCATTTTTGGGCGTGCTGAGGAAACCAAATGATTTCAAGGCAAGTGACGAATAAATTAATTGAATTTCACATGGGGATTGTAAAACTCATCTAAAGATAACGGCGACCACCTCTATGGCGTGCTGAGGAGAACTGTTAATAATTTTAACTTCTAAATAGTAGAGCAGGAGTTTCAAATGGTCTGGAAGTACGACGATTTAATACGTGTTTCCACATTAACTGAACAAATCGATTGGAAAAAGGAAAATAACATGAGAAAGTGTTTTTCCAAAGCCTGTATACGTAGTCGAATATAAACGTCACCGTGTTCGGTCTCGAGAGGAACCATTAAATAAGACAATAAAGTCCCGATGTGACAGTCGCAGGGGTAATTCCAATAAATCATTGTAACTGCCGCGACAATTTGCTACTAAAACTAATACAACTATGTACATTAAATCACAACTTTGTTAGTAATCTATTGTTAAAGGTCCTATATAAACTAATAAAATTAATTTTATTGGCCTTTGTACAAATGTAGATATAAATGTTGGATGTATGAGTCCGTTATTTCTTCCCCCCCCCCAATGCACCCTCACCCTCACCCTCACCCTCACCCTCCCTCCATCCATCCATCCATCCATCCATCCATCCATCCATCCATCCATCCATCCATCCATCCATCCATCCATCCATCCATCCATCCATCCATCCATCCATCCATCCATCCATCCATCCATCCATCCATCCATCCATCCATCCATCCATCCATCCATCCATCCATCCATCCATCCATCCATCCATCCATCCATCCATCCATCCATCCATCCATCCATCCATCCATCCATCCATCCATCCATCCATCCATCCATCCATCCATCCATCCATCCATCCATCCATCCATCCATCCATCCATCCATCCATCCATCCATCCATCCATCCATCCATCCATCCATCCATCCATCCATCCATCCATCCATCCATCCATCCATCCATCCATCCATCCATCCATCCATCCATCCATCCATCCATCCATCCATCCATCCATCCATCCATCCATCCATCCATCCATCCATCCATCCATCCATCCATCCATCCATCCATCCATCCATCCATCCATCCATCCATCCATCCATCCATCCATCCATCCATCCATCCATCCATCCATCCATCCATCCATCCATCCATCCATCCATCCATCCATCCATCCATCCATCCATCCATCCATCCATCCATCCATCCATCCATCCATCCATCCATCCATCCATCCATCCATCCATCCATCCATCCATCCATCCATCCATCCATCCATCCATCCATCCATCCATCCATCCATCCATCCATCCATCCATCCATCCATCCATCCATCCATCCATCCATCCATCCATCCATCCATCCATCCATCCATCCATCCATCCATCCATCCATCCATCCATCCATCCATCCATCCATCCATCCATCCATCCATCCATCCATCCATCCATCCATCCATCCATCCATCCATCCATCCATCCATCCATCCATCCATCCATCCATCCATCCATACACAAAAACATGAGCAACAACGACTATGAGTTTTAGTTAGGACAGGAAGTTAATTATAAGACAACCAACAACCAACATGTATGCAGATTACGAGGAATGAAGATTGGAGAAACACACGTACATTTGTAGAATGAACTAGATGCGGTATAAGTCAAGAATTATGGCAGGTGTTCCGTGTCTATCTATCTAGGTATGTCTTTACTCTTGGATCACGGTTGCCCTGGTTATATACACATAAACATGTACAGAAAAACAACTGAAATTCTGCAGCAAAACAAAAGAATTATTTAGTGTCTTCATTTTTTTTTATTATTATTGAAATTCTTCTTTTGTTTGATTTCAACTTGAGATAGTTAAACTTAATTTTTTTTTGTTGATCTTCAGTTTGATTTTCAGCAAAAAAAAAAATAGTCAGTTGTGATGTATGTACATGCAAATAGTATCCAATAAAATAGAAAATTGGTCAAGCGTGAAACTATAAACTAACTATAAACTCGTATAATAAATAAGTACCTAAGTAATGTATGTATAAACTTGGGTTCTCGTAGTTTTTTATTGTTATTAGAATCAAGCCCGTTAGCCGGATGTTACAATTCTGATATCATACATTTACCATGGTCTGTACGTAGACAGACAAACATGTATGTAACTATAGTATAGTAGGTACGTACCTACTACCATTATTATGCAGGATATTGCTATTGCCATCATGTAAAATAGTACAAAAACTGAGACCTTTCTGGGGATATCAAAATAGAACTACATACTATGACCAATTATATATACTGTATATATTGACTGTACAGTAGTATAATAATATTCTCTATTATTATTCATTTGATGTAGTTCGTGTCCATAAACATGTGCAGAAAATATTAATGAAATAAGTGGTGCGAGTGTTTTTATTGTTAGCAAAATAGATTTTGAAAAAACCTTCATCGAACCATTGTCAGGCTATGTATGTATGTTTGGAATAGCAATGGGCCTATTTTTTGAACCTTGAGGAACTCCACAGTCTCGTAAAGAAGTGGTATGTAAATGGTTCGTTTTGTAGGATTTGTTTTTAATTTTGGGCGTAATACAGGCACTTGTGCCCATAAACATAGACGTGCCTGTCCTGATAACAAATAAACGTCAGGAGCAGCTACTGCCTGATTTTGATGTACCTACATATGAACTGGGGTAGAAACGATCATTTCGCCTTATCCTTCGGAAGAATGAAGCGGGAGGAGCCGAGAACGTGAAGAATTTTGATTTCTGCACACATCAGATCAGATCAGTTTTCGTGGGCGCTTTATGGTATGGTAATTTCTACATATTCTACTAAAATATTCGGGTCATCCTTGTGACTATTTGACAAGCACTAAATTACGCACTTGGACGAAATATTCGTAAACGCACCAGAACAGTATTATGTATGTACATATGTATAATATTTCTATCTCCAGGTATCAAACGACCTCCAACGGGGCAATAAAAAATAAACTGCTGATGATGACGAAATATAATACGTAACAATTCTAGAGAATACTGCGATATAATATGAGAATGTTATTTGGCCGAGAAAACGAGCATCATCATTTGTCTGTATGTATGTATTATAGATGCATGCCTACATTATAATAACAGAAGAGATGAGATGGGACCGTCCGGAAGCAGTGGCGGCTCTTGAGGAATTAAAGGAGAGGTGCTGCCTTTAATACAGCTCAAAGAGTGAGCATGGCCCCAGCAGTGCTCAGAATACGTCTTAAGTTAAGGCCCAGATAATAAGAGAATATTTTCTTTAAGAGTTCATAATTTTCCTTTTTCTGGTAAAACTGATTCCGAATTGTGGTCGCTTATCTTTTGTCTTTGTCGCTCACGAATCCATTACTGTACTCGCTACTGAGGTCGTGAAAAGTAACTGCTACGCCTTTTTTTTTTTTTTTTTTCGTTCGCCTAATGGGCATGCGCGCATCTCGCCAACTGAAACATCTTATTAGAAGGCTTTGTCTTTATGATTATGATCGTACTCGGCTCGAAATAACAGCAAACGTCATTACCGCACTGGACTGCATATACATACATACATACATATTATTATTACGGTGAGCTACTCCGAGATTTTCACCGCGAGATAACGGACTTACGGAAGCAACAACAACAAAAATATATACGTACGTGAAGAAGTACATACCCACATGGTAAGTACATGGGTGCACCTGGACAATAAAAAAAACACTGCAGAAACGGGGCACACACAGTTGGTATTTTCTTAACAGGCATATTAATACCCCAAAAGTGATTTTAATCAAGGGCTATTCGACGTCGCAATAAAGTACAAGCCGAGTGAGAGTCCTCCCCTTTGCGGTAGTCGGGCAGGTCCCAAACTCACCCAGACGACGGACGATAGGGTGTAATAAATATTTCTTTTTGCAGGGATGATTGTACCACTGCGCCGGCGGCTGCTGGTTGGGGTGACTGCAAAAATCGACGGTCTCATCGTAATACAGTCGTCGTTAGCGAACGAACGGTCGAGGAAATGGGAAAAACGTCCGTTCCACCCCTGAAATATATGGGCCGTTGGTGCCGAAAACAATCGGGCGACCCTGAGTTAAGATCCAGGGGGGGCTTTCCACGCAGTTTACCAAAAATTGTTACCACTCAGATAAGCGAAATCTCGGACCGGGCCAGAAGTTATTAACGGGGTTGAAAACTCACAGAAAATTTCCTACACTTACTGTTTATGTTATGTACTTATTGATTGATATTAACAAAGCGAATTTATAATCTACCACTTAATAATAACATAACGGACATGGGAATGAAAAAATAATTTTATCAAATGTTTGCAGGAAGTGTACGAACATGTTTAACTGTAAGTAGATTCATTAGTCTCTATTGTTTAGGTACCTGATAGCGTACTGTGTGGAATTTTTCCTAATCAAACGTCTGCACCGTAATTTACACAAAACAATCACGTACTTAATACAGGTACATACATTTACTAAATTCGTACGTACGTGCTTTGACAACAGCTAATTGACAACGATCGAGGAAAAGTACAACACCTACCTAAACAAACCAACAATTACCTAAAATTATATTATAGGCAACCCACAATACGTACATGTACGATTATTCAGGTAGGGTGGGTTGCCTACTTTATTTTGTTAATAATAAATAAACAAATGCCTTCCCGTTATTGTAATAATAAACATAATATGGTTCACATTGTGTTTTTGAACAACAACGTTGTTTGCTGAAAACTGGAAAATAGATAATGAGGAAGGTTGAGAGATAGCGGGAAAATATTTTGCTATGGTAGTTAAGTAGTAGGTATTTATCTAATTTTATTGCATTTTTTTACGTCGCCGCATATAACAATATTTTACGCAAACAAACGAAAGTTTGATCGCATAATAGTCGATAATAAACAGTCTAAAGATAATAATGTTTTTGTGGTTGTTATCGTACGTAATGGATGTGTTATCATTCTGGCCGCAGATATTGTTGTCCCACATTTCAGATGATATCTTGTTGTTTTCAATTTTACATTTGTACCTAGGTATCATTGTCATGTCTTCAAACTTCGTCATCAAAAAAAATTTCAAGTGACTATTGTTGTCTTAAAAAAATATATATATATATTTTCCTGACTGTAAAATCAGTAATTTCAATAAATCAATTAAATGTAGCTAGGATAATTTTTGGGACACGGTTATTATTAATTTATTGATCTTTATTACGTATTATTTATTAGAAGAAAAAACACCCTTAATAATAACCCTTGGTCTAGGTACCTACATATTTACGAGGTGTCTGTTGTACAACAATATACATAAGTACATAGTAGTTATTGTCGTTACATACCTACCTATCAGATAAATAAATAATTAATTGAATAAATTACTTTGCATTTATTTGCACCTGTGTGTTTGTGTGTGTCGGTAACTAACTGACATAAAAGTAACTCTACAAGCGCGCGCGCACGCGTGTGTGTGTGTCTGTGTGTATTTTATATCGAATTCTTTGAGACAGACGGCCAGGCGTCAATTAATTACGAAAAGAAAAAAGTGTAAATGAGGAAATGCAGACAGGTACATACATATACATGTCTTGTCTAGACCTCCAGACAACTACAGAACAGTCACAACAATAACAACCACATGCATACGTTGCACTCAACTTATTTAGGTACCTACCTATGTATCTACAAAGTACATAATATGTATGAGTGCAGTTCTTGCTTACAATTAATTAGTTATACATCTATCTATCTGTATATACGTATAAGCAGGTAATGAAAAAAAAATGTTAATAAAAACTGTAAAAGTACAATAAATTTAATAAGTTATAACATTGTGAAGTGAACAGTAATAAAAAAGCAACTGTGTACTTACAATGTAAATTGATATAATTAGAGTAATTAATAAAAATCAGGAATATTCAATCAAAATGATATCATTTTCCAAGTTTCTGATTGTGAATTTTATTAAGTATTGTATTATGAAAGCCTACCACGGACTACTAAGTCTTCTTGCAAAGCATCAGGTTGCCAATGAAAGACAATTACTGATGTAAAAATAAAAAAAAAATCAAGACATGATTGTCTTATGAATATTCTAATTTAATTTTATACACAATAGTGACTGTTCTCTGCATATGAATTGCCTGCATAAACAGGAGTATCAGATTAAATATTAAAATAGGAATATCCTGGGAATCTTTATTTTAAATCTTCGGAATCCACCCTGTACTCACTTCTGAGTGAGGAATCCTTCAAGAAATCCACGGAGACAACATATCCAGCCTATCTCCCAAGGAATTCAAAGCTATATCCTCATTTGGATGTGGAATCTCTTTTGAGATTTCCAGGAAGACAAGATTTGATGTATGACTCCTGATTTCTTCAGGAATCTGAAGCTGCATTCTCATCTGAACTTCGAATCTCCTTGGAGATGTCCAAGAAGACTTGATATTATGTCTGTCTACTAATTTCTTCAGGAATCCGAAGATTTATTCTCATCTGAACGTGGAATCGCTTTGGAGATATTCAGAAAGGCACCATCTTAAATCTGTCTATTGATTTCCTTGGGAATATATTCCTATATCCTAATCTGAACGTCGAATTTCCTTGGAGTTTCCAGGAAGACAAATTTTATCTGCTGATTTCCTTCAGGAATCTTAGCTGAATCCTCATCTTGAAGTGGAATCTCTTGAAGTTTCAGGAAGACAAGATTTGATGTATGACTCCTGATTTCTTCAGGAATCTGAAGCTGCATTCTCATCTGAACTTCGAATCTCCTTGGAGATGTCCAAGAAGACTTGATATTATGTCTGTCTACTAATTTCTTCAGGAATCCGAAGATTTATTCTCATCTGAACGTGGAATCGCTTTGGAGATATTCAGAAAGGCACCATCTTAAATCTGTCTATTGATTTCCTTGGGAATATATTCCTATATCCTAATCTGAACGTCGAATTTCCTTGGAGTTGTCCAGGAAGACAAGATTTGGGGTATGTCTGCTGATTTCTTCAGCAATCTGTAGCTGCATCCTCATCTGAAGGTGGAATCCTCTTGAAAATGTTCAGGAAGACTTCATATCATGTCTGTTTCCTGATTTCTTCAGGAATCTGAAGCTGATTCTTCATCTGAACGTGGAATTTCCTTGAGAATGTTCAAGATGTCATATCATATTTGTCTTCTGATTTTTTTCAGGAATCCGAAGATTTATCCTCATCTGAACGTGGAATCGCTTTGAAGATATTCAGTAAGGTTCCATCTTAAATTTCTCACTTGATTTCCTTGGGAATCTACTCCTACATCCTCATCTTAACGTCGAATTTCCTTGGAGTTGTCCAGGAAGACAAGATTTGGGGTATGTCTGCTGATTTCTTCAGTAATCTATAGGTGCATCCTCATCTGAAGGTTGAATCCCCTTGAAAATGTTCAGGAAGACTTCATATCATGTCAGTTTTCTGATTTCTTCAGGTATCTGAAGCTGCATTCTCATCTGAACTTTGAATCTCCTTGGAGATGTCCAGAAAGACTTGATATCATGTCTGTCTACTAATTTCTTCAGGAATCCGAAGCTGTATCTTCATCTGAACGTGGAATTTCCTTGAGGATGTTCAAGGAGATGTCATATCATTTTTATCTTCTAATTTTTTCCGGAATCTGAAGATTTATCCTAATCTGAACGTGGAATCGCTTTCGAGATATTCAGAAAGGCACCATCTTAAATCTGTCTATTGATTTCCTTGGGAATATATTCCTATATCCTAATCTGAACGTCGAATTTCCTTGGAGTTGTCCAGGAAGACAAGGTTTGAGGTATGTCTGCTGATTTCTTCAGTAATCTATAGGTGCATCCTCATCTGAAGGTGGAATCCCCTTGAAAATGTTCAGGAAGACTTGATATCATGTCTGTCTCCTAATTTCTTCAGGAATCTGAAGCTGTATCTTCATCTGAACGTGGAATCTCCTCGGAAATGTTCAGGAAGACTTCATATCATGTCTGTTTCCTGATTTCTTCAGGAATCCGAAGCTGTACCTTCTTGTGAATTTTGAATCTTCTTTGAGATATTCGGGAAGACAAATTTTCAAATCTTCATCTACCCATTGGTATCTGATTGTGAGTGTAATATTTACGTGGATCCATGTTCATCGTTATGGGTTGACCAGGTCGAAGTCGATGACTCGAGGAAGGTAAACAGGACATGAACGCGCTGAATACTATTACCTGCGAGGGTACGACTGACGACGAGCCACTGCCGGCACCCAGCAGCGGGACGGGCTCTCTCTTTCTCTCTCTGTGTACTCTTACACACACACACACACACACACACAGATATAGTACATATATGAACACGTATGTGTGTATAATAGTCGAATAAAACGATTAATTATTACATGCACAACTGTAAGAGAAGGCCTTGAAGAATGCGCGACTCGGAAAACTGGACCAGGGACACATCGGTCATGGTAAAAGAGAGAGGCGCAAACACGCATACACACAGACACACACATATGAAGGCTGACTCTGAATGGTTCGTTGGCTGGCGACGGACGGCAACGTTTGTTTGCCTGGTCTCTCAATGTGAGAGACAATGACGGAGACGTAAAGAGAAAGGAAAAGATAGATAAAGATGATTGCGTTCGTCGTTCTCGTGCGAATTTAAAATGCAAATCGCTCTTTGTACGCACAATGAGGAGAGTGCGCGATTATTTTAAATAGAAACGGTACTGAAGAGGGCAGCCGCCAAAAAGAATAAATAGAGAAGGAAAATGTGAACTGGGCTCGTCCAAGGTACTGACCACAATAAATTAGAAGATGTGATGAAATCCTTTTGTTCTCAAAAATTAACTCTTCCTTTGAAACTCAAAATTGGAAGAACTCCTCAAATAGTCTTCTCATTCTTGTTGAATAACCTACGATTTCTTTTAAAGTTCCTTCCTCAAGTTGAAGACTGGACGACCTTAAAAGGTTCTTTGCATCTTCCTGAGACCCAAAACTGGAAGGACTCCTCCAGTGATTTCTTCAATCTTCTTGAACAACCTACGTAGGAAATACGAGCGAAACAAGAAGTTCTACTAATGGTTCCTTTCGAATTTCTTCCCCAGGCTGAAGTCTGGAAGACCTTGAAAGGTTCTTTACATCTTCCTCTTAGTCCACATTGAACTCCATAACTACTGGATCACTGGAGGAATGAATATCTTCCTGAGAACCCAAATTGGAAGACCTTCTCCTTAAGAGGTATCCTCATTTTTCTTGAACAATTTACGTGGTAGGGATGAGATAAACAAGAAGTTATATTGGTTCCTTTCTCAAACTGAAGTCTGAAAGACCTTAAGCTCTTCCTCTTGATCCACTTTGAGCTTCAGACTTAATAGGACGACTGGACGAAATTCTTTTGGCCTTCTTCCTGAGTCCCTCAGCTAAAAGGCTTTAACAGATTCCTTGAGTCTTCCTCCTTATTATATTCTTGAGACTCAAGATTTAGAAGAGACCTTGACTCTTTGTGGATGATCTTGAGATGCTTTGGATTGATTCCCTTCTTGAGGGTTTTTCTGGATATTTTCTTACCAAATTCCTTCTGATAGATAATGAATGCCCTAATGGTTGTTTGGCTTCAACGTTTTTTTTTTTTTTTCGTCCGGATGGATCACTACGTATTATAAAAAGATCTTTGCTCCTCATCAATGTTAAATTAATGCTTTTCGTCTTCCATCCGTGGTGACCGCGTTGCGGAGTGATTGTATTTTGCTGCTAGGTCTACACATACACACACACACCCATATAACGTACGTATACCTACTGATAGATGGTAAGATGGAACGCGATCCGCCGCGGGTTGTTTTCGCCGGATTTTCGGCGAGCCACTTATTATGTATAATACCAGCATACATCTACACTTGTGTACATATTGTAACAGTGTGTGTATTAAATGTTTGCGAGTGTCGATGTTTCGTCGTAGTCGTCGTCTGGTGTCTGTAGCCTGGGGGCCAACATGGCGCCTCGCACACATAAAATATATGCGCAACCTCAACGACTTCAACCTACAATCATGTTTGGGAGATGTTAATGACCAATAGGTTGGTTTGGCGGTTACATCGACGGTACAATATATATCATTATGTTGACCACGAACGTTTTTCTGAAAGACCGACCGATCGTCACTCGCCAAAAACTTTTGGATTTGGATGGTGCAGTATCTACTGTTGTACTGGAACCAAATGATCTTTTGGTCACTCAACCAGAATCCTTTTAACAATTTTTTCATATCGCAACTTTTATACATCGTCAGAAAAGTTTTTTGATAACACTCTAGAATCTCTCAATCTCCTCATATGCCAGGATGATTCCTTTGGAGCAGAGTTGGAAACGTATCAGGTCACAAATTTATGTAGGATTTCGCTACTCAACTACCTATCTATCTAAAGTCACAAAAAGAATTTGATAACATTCTGAAATCTCTTCCAGGCTCCTCATGCTAGAATGGTTTTGTTGGATCAGATTTGGAAACGTTCCAGATTACAATAATCCTTTTGACGATGTCTATGGATTTATGTAGGAATCACAACCTTTCGGTCACTCAAACACCCATCCATCTATCGTCAAGAATTTTTTTGACAACATTCCGGAATTTCTTCCTACCTCTTCATGCGAGGATGGTCCTGTTGGATCAGATTTAGGAACGTTTCAAATTACAAGATTCCTGTTTTAGGATTTACGCAGGAATAGCAACTTTTTGGTCACTCAACTACTTATACATCGTCTCAGAGAAGTTTTTGAAGTTTTTTGATAACACTTTGGAATCTCTTCCAATCCCCTGATGACAGGATGGTCCTGTTGGATCAGATTTAGGAACGTTTCAGATCACAAGATTCCTGTTTTCGGATTTACGCAGGAATAACAACTTTTTGGTCACTCAACTACTTATACATCGTCTCAGAGAAGTTTTGAAGTTTTTTGATAACACTTTGGAATCTCTTCCAATCCCCTGATGGCAGGATGGTCCTGTTGGATCAGATTGGGAATGTATCTGGTAACAAGATTCCTTTTGACGATGTTTTTGGATTTACATAGGAATCACAACCTTTGGGTCACTCAAATACCCATCCATCTATCGTCAGGAAATTTTTTGACAACATTCCGGAATTTCTTCCTACCTCTTCATGCGAGGATGGTCCTGTTGGATCAGATTTAGGAACTTTTCAAATTACAAGATTCCTGTTTTCGGATTTACGCAGGAATAACAACTTTTTGGTCACTCAACTACTTATACATCGTCTCAGAGAAGTTTTTGAAGTTTTTTGATAACACTCTGGAATCTCTTCCAATCTCCTGATGACAGGATGGTCCTGTTGAATCAGATTTGGGAATGTATCAGGTAACAAGATTCCTTTTGACGATGTTTTTGGATTTACATAGGAATCACAACCTTTGGGTCACTCAAATACCCATCCATCTATCGTCAGGAAATTTTTTGACAACATTCCGGAATTTCTTCCTACCTCTTCATGCGAGGATGGTCCTGTTGGATCAGATTTAGGAACTTTTCAAATTACAAGATTCCTGTTTTCGGATTTACGCAGGAATAACAACTTTTTGGTCACTCAACTACTTATACATCGTCAGAGAAGTTTTTGAAGTTTTTTGATAACACTCTGGAATCTCTTCCAATCTCCTGATGACAGGATGGTCCTGTTGAATCAGATTTGGGAATGTATCAGGTAACAAGATTCCTTTTGACGATGTTTTTGGATTTACATAGGAATCACAACCTTTGGGTCACTCAAATACCCATCCATCTATCGTCAGGAAATTTTTTGACAACATTCCGGAATTTCTTCCTACCTCTTCATGCGAGGATGGTCCTGTTGGATCAGATTTAGGAACTTTTCAAATTACAAGATTCCTGTTTTCGGATTTACGCAGGAATAACAACTTTTTGGTCACTCAACTACTTATACATCGTCAGAGAAGTTTTTGAAGTTTTTTGATAACACTCTGGAATCTCTTCCAATCTCCTGATGACAGGATGGTCCTGTTGGATCAGATTTGGGAATGTATCAGGTAACAAGATTCCTTTTGACGATGTTTTTGGATTTACATAGGAATCACAACCTTTGGGTCACTCAAATACCCATCCATCTATCGTCAGGAAATTTTTTGACAACATTCCGGAATTTCTTCCTACCTCTTCATGCGAGGATGGTCCTGTTGGATCAGATTTAGGAACTTTTCAAATTACAAGATTCCTGTTTTCGGATTTACGCAGGAATAACAACTTTTTGGTCACTCAACTACTTATACATCGTCAGAGAAGTTTTTGAAGTTTTTTGATAACACTCTGGAATCTCTTCCAATCTCCTGATGACAGGATGGTCCTGTTGAATCAGATTTGGGAATGTATCAGGTAACAAGATTCCTTTTGACGATGTTTTTGGATTTACATAGGAATCACAACCTTTGGGTCACTCAAATACCCATCCATCTATCGTCAGGAAATTTTTTGACAACATTCCGGAATTTCTTCCTACCTCTTCATGCGAGGATGGTCCTGTTGGATCAGATTTAGGAACTTTTCAAATTACAAGATTCCTGTTTTCGGATTTACGCAGGAATAACAACTTTTTGGTCACTCAACTACTTATACATCGTCAGAGAAGTTTTTGAAGTTTTTTGATAACACTCTGGAATCTCTTCCAATCTCCTGATGACAGGATGGTCCTGTTGAATCAGATTTGGGAATGTATCAGGTAACAAGATTCCTTTTGACGATGTTTTTGGATTTACATAGGAATCACAACCTTTGGGTCACTCAAATACCCATCCATCTATCGTCAGGAAATTTTTTGACAACATTCCGGAATTTCTTCCTACCTCTTCATGCGAGGATGGTCCTGTTGGATCAGATTTAGGAACTTTTCAAATTACAAGATTCCTGTTTTCGGATTTACGCAGGAATAACAACTTTTTGGTCACTCAACTACTTATACATCGTCAGAGAAGTTTTTGAAGTTTTTTGATAACACTCTGGAATCTCTTCCAATCTCCTGATGACAGGATGGTCCTGTTGGATCAGATTTGGGGGGGGGATTTACATAGGAATCACAACCTTTGGGTCACTCAAATACCCATCCATCTATCGTCAGGAAATTTTTTGACAACATTCCGGAATTTCTTCCTACCTCTTCATGCGAGGATGGTCCTGTTGGATCAGATTTAGGAACTTTTCAAATTACAAGATTCCTGTTTTCGGATTTACGCAGGAATAACAACTTTTTGGTCACTCAACTACTTATACATCGTCAGAGAAGTTTTTGAAGTTTTTTGATAACACTCTGGAATCTCTTCCAATCTCCTGATGACAGGATGGTCCTGTTGGATCAGATTTGGGAATGTATCAGGTAACAAGATTCCTTTTGACGATGTTTTTGGATTTACATAGGAATCACAACCTTTGGGTCACTCAAATACCCATCCATCTATCGTCAGGAAATTTTTTGACAACATTCCGGAATTTCTTCCTACCTCTTCATGCGAGGATGGTCCTGTTGGATCAGATTTAGGAACTTTTCAAATTACAAGATTCCTGTTTTCGGATTTACGCAGGAATAACAACTTTTTGGTCACTCAACTACTTATACATCGTCAGAGAAGTTTTTGAAGTTTTTTGATAACACTCTGGAATCTCTTCCAATCTCCTGATGACAGGATGGTCCTGTTGGATCAGATTTGGGAATGTATCAGGTAACAAGATTCCTTTTGACGATGTTTTTGGATTTACATAGGAATCACAACCTTTGGGTCACTCAAATACCCATCCATCTATCGTCAGGAAATTTTTTGACAACATTCCGGAATTTCTTCCTACCTCTTCATGCGAGGATGGTCCTGTTGGATCAGATTTAGGAACTTTTCAAATTACAAGATTCCTGTTTTCGGATTTACGCAGGAATAACAACTTTTTGGTCACTCAACTACTTATACATCGTCAGAGAAGTTTTTGAAGTTTTTTGATAACACTCTGGAATCTCTTCCAATCTCCTGATGACAGGATGGTCCTGTTGAATCAGATTTGGGAATGTATCAGGTAACAAGATTCCTTTTGACGATGTTTTTGGATTTACATAGGAATCACAACCTTTGGGTCACTCAAATACCCATCCATCTATCGTCAGGAAATTTTTTGACAACATTCCGGAATTTCTTCCTACCTCTTCATGCGAGGATGGTCCTGTTGGATCAGATTTAGGAACTTTTCAAATTACAAGATTCCTGTTTTCGGATTTACGCAGGAATAACAACTTTTTGGTCACTCAACTACTTATACATCGTCAGAGAAGTTTTTGAAGTTTTTTGATAACACTCTGGAATCTCTTCCAATCTCCTGATGACAGGATGGTCCTGTTGAATCAGATTTGGGAATGTATCAGGTAACAAGATTCCTTTTGACGATGTTTTTGGATTTACATAGGAATCACAACCTTTGGGTCACTCAAATACCCATCCATCTATCGTCAGGAAATTTTTTGACAACATTCCGGAATTTCTTCCTACCTCTTCATGCGAGGATGGTCCTGTTGGATCAGATTTAGGAACGTTTCAAATTACAAGATTCCTGTTTTAGGATTTACGCAGGAATAACAACTTTTTGGTCACTCAACTACTTATACATCGTCAGAGAAGTTTTTGAAGTTTTTTGATAACACTGGAATCTCTTCCAATCTCCTGATGGCAGGATGGTCCTGTTGGATCAGATTGGGAATGTATCTGGTCACAAGATTCCTTTTGACGATGTTTTTGGATTTACATAGGAATCACAACTTTTGGGTCACTCAACTACCCATCCATCTATCGTCAAGAAATTTTTTGACAACATTCCGGAATCTCTCCTCTCTCCAACCTCCTCGTGCTAGATTTAGTGCAATTGGCTGAAGTAGAAATGGGAAATATCAGAAAACGTACGAAAGCGAGGAGAATTTGTTGTTCAAATAAATATTGAAAACGAAACAACCTTGCTGCCGACCGACCGACCGACGAGGGCCCACCCAACTAACCTTGAGCCACAACTAAGACTATATACATACCTATAATCGAACTTTTCGCCGTGTTTAAC
The DNA here is from genome assembly GCA_029378335.1 of Agrilus mali. NCBI lineage: Eukaryota > Metazoa > Arthropoda > Insecta > Coleoptera > Buprestidae > Agrilus > Agrilus mali. Next base: position 21,994,232 of record CM055661.1, on the reverse strand, counting down.
ATAAAAACAACCGTAAAACATATTTTTCAGCAACAACATACGCATGAGTAAATAAATATTTGTGCAAAGGTTGAAATTTACTTTTGAAGTTCTCTAAAAACTCGGCAAGAAGATTCAACTGACAATGAGTCAAGTCAGACATTAGATACGTAATATCTAGATACCTACTGTAGTAGTAATTTGGCAAGGATGAAATCAGGATTGGAAATCCATACAGACGACGACTGTGTATCGTATTGATGGATGAGGATCGTAGGATAGTTCACATGTTTATTTTTACTCTTGTACCGTGTAGACAACATGATTCACACAGTGCGGTGGTCTACTCTACATAATATATACATGTACATGGATATATGTAGATACAATCTCTCTAATTGTAAGTCTCTCTTTCTCTCTCACAAACTGCTGGTTGTTGTCGCTAAAAATACCGGCGAGCAAGATTCGCGATAGTTCACCCACACCACGCTCTGTCATCATCCGACGACGGCGTACGTACGGACGGACAGACGGCGATCCAAGAGGTCCGAGGGGACGTTAACCCCTCTTCTTCTCTTCTCTTCTCTTCTCTTGGACCAGGTTATTTTTGCACTCGTGAAGGCCTGTTTTGGCAAAATTTTAAACAACACGACACCAACGAACGTTATCATGATGGTTCGTGGGTGGACGAGGTGGATTCTTATAAACCAACCAACCAACCAATCAACCAAAGTGAAAGTGTCTCATGATGAGCACCATCTTTGGAAGGATACACCCAAGAAAAAAAAATGCTTATGAATAATCAACAGATTTATGGTAGGTAAAAATCAACGAATTCCTTGATGTGAGCACTGTCAGGGCCTTGCTCATCATACCCCGGCGGCCAGTCGCCTCTACCTTTATAAATACATACCATAGGTACGTTTGTAAATCTGTTATCGCCCCCTTGGATACTTTTATGAGGCAATAAATAAACAACAATAATAAAAAATTAAATCAATGACATTACGTTCGGTGCGAATCCGATCCTCCCGTGGCGCCAAAATTCTTCACGTATTTATTAATATTAAAATAGATATGTATGAGCGGCCGCCGTTGGTTGCCATTTATAAAATTAAATTTTCAAAAATAGATTTTATCGAAGAAAAAAAAAACTACGCAAATTTTTATTTTGTTAGCAACAATCTCAAGACATAATTCAGTTTCGTGACGGATTGTAATTGATGGGGAAATTGCAAATTTGGAGTCAATATTACCTATCTACCTATGAGACAGAAAGAGAAGACAAGACCAGCTGCTAGATTTGCAGCTCGTTGATTACAAAACCCGAAGACAACTTTAAAGTATTCGCCTGGACAGACGCCAACGTCAATTTGGCAAACGGTTTGTGTACTTTTCTAGGAGGATCCCTATTTTAAAGTTAAAGAGGGTAAGCAAGCACAACTCGGATTTTTCTCGGGACGATGCCAAAACGGCGTGTTACTCCCTCCGCTCATTCCCATCACAAACAACACCAAAGAAAAACAACCACAAATTCACAAAATAATAATTAATACAAGAACGACGCTACGTCTATTTAAATATTGTGTGACCCACGGCGCTTACCCGGCGAGCTTTACAAAAGAATTTATTTCAACCTTGTAGAAAGGATGTGTGTGTGTATGTATATGTTTGTCGGTCGATTTGCACAACGACAACAACAACATTATTAATTTATTAATTGAGAGTTGGTTTTCATTCATTCATCGTTTGCTTGACGATATCGTAGTTGCAAAATAATATACATAAATATGTGGCAACATAAGCGATATTTATAAATTATTTTAAGCTGACAAACTAAACTATGTATTTGAAATGTCAAAAGTGCCTTAGGTCAGCTATTGATAATATAATTAATACACAGAGTGCACCTCATTACTACTGAAATGAAAACCGATGACTAATTTAAATTTTAATGGCGAATAATAATTAACAAACCAACAAGGGAACGACCAATTTTCGATGTTTCTTGGAAATTTCCAGATCCATTAAGTTACCAAATAAATCCATCCGTGACAAACATCACGATTTCTTTTCAAAAATTTTCAAAGCTTCGACTCACTATAGAAATGATTAAAGAATGCATGCAATTCTGCCAGTTTCTATATATATAATAAATAAGTGTTCCGTGGACGGTTTCGAACAGCTGAGCTTGAGCTTGTGGCTGGTAAGATAATCGTTTTACGTAGATTCGTTCGTTAATCGACTGCATACAAATTGGCCAAGAACCAGAGCTGGCTACATTTTATGCCAGGACTCGTTTCCTGGATCGATTTTTCACGAAAAACAGAAGGAAGCATCTGCATTTATCTTTTTCAATAGGTACACACTACTGTACACTGTTATAATAGCCAGCCAGCCAGCCGTTCAACAAAATACACACTTGGCACACGACAACAACACTTTAATAAACGCCACAGTAAGTAGTTGTTTGTGAACTCAAGATTATTTAGCAGTAAGTACAGTAATGTGATGTATGTAGACAATTATTCTAAAGTCTCCTCCTGTCTTCCCGTTACTATTAAACAATTACCTACTCAGTAAAAGACCTATGAAAAGAATTCGTTTAAATAAATGTGTAATTAATTTCTCTTTGAGATATTATTTATTAATTGTTATAAACGTTCGTCTGTTCGCCTATCTGTCTAAGTGTGCGTGTACTGTTCTTTTGTCGGATTGAACGTCAATTATTTTCGCATTAACTGACACCATCATAACGAAAGACAATGCAACATAATAGAACAAACGAACGGCGGCACGTTGACAATATTGGCAAGGTGAACAGGCAACTAACTAACTGGTTGGTTTGTGAGTTGAGGCACCAGGCAGTCTTACCAACCATTCCATTACACACACACATACACACAAGTTTAATAGGTATGTATATCGGAACTATTATTATTATTATTATGTGTGTGTATTGTTGTGTGCATGTAAGTTATACCTACGGCAAATGCAATAATAACACATCCATCCATACATCGCTCTGGCAACAACAATCGTTTTCGATTTTCAAGGTCGTTTTTATAGCGAACAAAATTACACATACGTACGTACATATACGACAGTGTAGTTTTTTAGTTCAAGTTTAAATTCAGCAAATGTTGGCATCGGTTCCCGATGACCACTTTGAATTTTTGTTATAAGTACGATATACAAAATGTATTTGCATCATGTTGTAGGTAGGTACCTATTCGGCATACCACATCGTATATTTATAACGTGAAATTGGCCACGAAAGTACATCCGTTCCAACATTTTTCCTCTTTCCGAGAACCACGGCACGAACGACCAATTAATCGATACTTCGAAAATTGTCATCGAATCTGCCAGCTGAAATCGTCATCACTTAAATCAGCTCAATGTTCAATATCCAAAAATTTAAGATCACACAGATGATGATGAGCTGAAGAGTTTTGATAACAGACAGGATCATGTGGCGACTGAATCCCCCCCCCCCCTGTGCTAGGTCCTTTTTAGCTGCAAAAACGTCCCATAACATCACAAAACTTCCTGCAATCAGCTCCACTTCTACGGTCTTATGATGACGATGGGCATAATTTGGACGAGGATCTAAATCCTTAAGGAGCAATGCAATGGCCACATTCAGAGGAAAACTCACTCCTTTAATCAATCGTCGAACAAAATTGGATCATTGTCTTAATCCAAGTGTGTCTCATTGGATGATCAATCTACTTCAGGAGGAAGAGAACACTTGAAATGGTGTAGACTTTGATATTTTCAAAAGTGTTTCCTCATTAATATTGGACCACTTTAGAAAAAAAAAAGATCGGTTATCTAATCTACTGGCGATATGATGACGACATGGATTTATTATATCTTCAATATCAGTGTCTGAGGCTATCATACAAAGAGATCACTTTAGATTAGGAACATTCCAACACTATTTGGAAGAACAACCGAAACAAGAATAATCCGGGGGGTTTTTGACGTTACTTGTCCTGGTTGCCAGATTTTAATAATGGCAACTTCTGTCACAAACTAACTACCTATTACATCAAGTTTAATCGACCAAGTGGAACTGAACCATAAATTGGTTTCTGTTTTCGGTTTCGTAATCGAGATTCGTTGAAAAACCTGACCGTTGAGCATGTATACGTATGTACAATTAATTATACATATATATTGGTATTTATCTACCGGTGTCTCGCAGTTTTCCTGCGGTAAAAGTGACGACGACCTTGCGAGAGTACCGAAAAACGTTTCACACCAAATAGGAACCTACATACGTACTTACGTGTACATAGTTAGTAGTAGGTACTTAATAGTCTATCAAGAATTTATTTTTAGCATCGCATTCGGAACTATCCTACAGTAGGTAGGTATATTTTGTTGTTGCTTTTTTTTCAGATTTTCGAAAATAAAAATGAAATTAGGTACCTACAAGAAACGCAATTCAGTAATTTTGTCAAGTGTTCTTGACATGTTGTGACACACACACAAATACAAAATATTATCGGGAACGGAGCGTGCACGAGAGAAATGCGTGACAACAGCGATTCTTTTATCTCGCTTTATTTCGATAACGACAATGTGTGTGAGTGTTAGAAACGTTGGTGTTGTCTGGTTTAGGTATGTACGTACACACACCACCTTACGACATGACATGCACGCAAAAAAAAAAGAAGCAAGACAACATAAAGTTAGGTCAGTTGAAAGGCTTTGCTAAACAACGAGAAACGTGGAGGACCTTTTAAAAAGAATAAGAAGAAGAAGAAGACAGTTCCGGGACAATTAATGGCACGGCTGAATTTAAACAGAGTCATAACTTATCTTGCTTGCATACGTAGTACCTAGTTCATCTTTTTGTACAGAAAGAGAGAAAATAATAATTAGAATAAGAGCAACAACCATGAACAATGAAAACAAAAGAGGAACTACTATCGGACAACACGTGTTCCGATCGATCCGTTTTGGCGAACAAAGAGACAGACGTTTGTATACGTGTCGCCGAAGAAGTCGCGCCATGTGCTATTTTCGCTTCCCAAAATACCTATGATGCACGCTCTTAAAGTTGTTTATAAATAGGAGTACATGACAACACCATACGCTTGCTTACGAACAAATAATAACGCACAGATTGTCACTTGTTAAATGTTGTGGATCAAGTTGAAGAACACAACACAACAACAGCAGTGTGGAGCTGCTGCTGCACCAGCTACCTATACAAGAATAGGATTGCTTCCAAATCCGAAATTAGACTGTGGAGCATATTAAAGAGACGATACTCTGATTATGGAGATAATTCCTTGACGTTTTTCTACAACAATACACACAGGGTCTCCAGGCGTCAAAGATATGCAAAATATCCAATAGATATTGGAATATTGACACCACTCCTGGACATGCACCGAACATATTCCTTTCTGAGCATTAAATCTTGGTCTTCCAGAGTGTTAAGAGTTACAAAAGATCTATCTTCGATATCCTCTATTGGAATGTTAACGCTAGTCCCACAAATACCCTGAAGTTTCTTCTTCTTGAGCATCAGATCCTCATGGACATGATCCTCTGGTCTTCCTTCAACAGTCCCCATTCACTCCCAGGGTGTAAAGAGTTATAAAAGATCTTTGTCCAAAGCCTTATTGGAATGTTAACCCTAACCCCATAAATGCTCTGAAGTTTTTTCTTCCTGAGCATCAGATCATCATGGAGATGACCCTCTGGTCATCCTACAACAGTCCCCATCCATTCCCAGAGTATAAAGACTTACAAAAGATCTTTGTCCAAAGCCCTCTATTGGAATGTTAACTCTATCCCCAGAAATGCCCTGACGTTTCTTCTTCTTGAGCATCAGATCCTTATGGAGATGACCCTCTGGTCATCCTACAACAGTCCCCATCCATTTCCAGAGTGTAAAGACTTACAAAAGATCTTTGTCCAAAGCCCTCTATTGGAATGTTAACCCTATCCCCAGAAATGCCCTGACGTTTCTTCTTCTTGAGCATCAGATCCTTATGGAGATGACCCTCTGGTCTTCCTACAACAGTCCCCATCCATTCCCAGAGTGTAAAGACTTACAAAAGATCTTTGTCCAAAGCCCTCTATTGGAATGTTAACCCTATCCCCAGAAATGCCCTGACGTTTCTTCTTCTTGAGCATCAGATCCTTATGGAGATGACCCTCTGGTCTTCCTACAACAGTCCCCATCCATTTCCAAGTGTAAAGACTTACAAAAGATCTTTGTCCAAAGCCCTCTATTGGAATGTTAACCCTATCCCCAGAAATGCCCTGACGTTTCTTCTTCTTGAGCATCAGATCCTTATGGAGATGACCTTCTGGTCTTCCTTCAACAGTCCCCATCCACTCCCAGAGTGTAAAGAGTTATAAAAGATCTTTGTCCAAAGCTTCATTGGAATGTTAACCCTAACCCCATAAATGCTCTGAAGTTTTTTCTTCCTGAGCATCAGATCCTCATGGAGATGACCCTCTGGTCTTCCTACAACAGTCCCCATCCATTCCCAGAGTGTAAAGACTTACAAAAGATCTTTGTCCAAAGCCCTCTATTGGAATGTTAACCCTATCCCCAGAAATGCCCTGACGTTTCTTCTTCTTGAGCATCAGATCCTTATGGAGATGACCCTCTGGTCTTCCTACAACAGTCCCCATCCATTCCAGAGTGTAAAGACTTACAAAAGATCTTTGTCCAAAGCCTCATTGGAATGTTAACCCTATCCCCAGAAATGCCCTGACGTTTCTTCTTCTTGAGCATCAGATCCTTATGGAGATGACCCTCTGGTCTTCCTACAACAGTCCCCATCCATTCCCAGAGTGTAAAGACTTACAAAAGATCTTTGTCCAAAGCCCTCTATTGGAATGTTAACCCTATCCCCAGAAATGCCCTGACGTTTCTTCTTCTTGAGCATCAGATCCTTATGGAGATGACCCTCTGGTCTTCCTTCAACAGTCCCCATCCACTCCCAGAGTGTAAAGAGTTATAAAAGATCTTTGTCCAAAGCTTCATTGGAATGTTAACCCTAACCCCATAAATGCTCTGAAGTTTTTTCTTCCTGAGCATCAGATCCTCATGGAGATGACCCTCTGGTCTTCCTACAACAGTCCCCATCCATTTCCAGAGTGTAAAGACTTACAAAAGATCTTTGTCCAAAGCCCTCTATTGGAATGTTAACCCTATCCCCAGAAATGCCCTGACGTTTCTTCTTCTTGAGCATCAGATCCTTATGGAGATGACCCTCTGGTCTTCCTACAACAGTCCCCATCCATTTCCAGAGTGTAAAGACTTACAAAAGATCTTTGTCCAAAGCCCTCTATTGGAATGTTAACCCTATCCCCAGAAATGCCCTGACGTTTCTTCTTCTTGAGCATCAGATCCTTATGGAGATGACCCTCTGGTCTTCCTTCAACAGTCCCCATCCACTCCCAGAGTGTAAAGAGTTATAAAAGATCTTTGTCCAAAGCCCTCTATTGGAATGTTAACCCTATCCCCAGAAATGCCCTGACGTTTCTTCTTCTTGAGCATCAGATCCTTATGGAGATGACCTTCTGGTCTTCCTTCAACAGTCCCCATCCACTCCCAGAGTGTAAAGAGTTATAAAAGATCTTTGTCCAAAGCTTCATTGGAATGTTAACCCTAACCCCATAAATGCTCTGAAGTTTTTTCTTCCTGAGCATCAGATCCTCATGGAGATGACCCTCTGGTCTTCCTACAACAGTCCCCATCCATTTCCAGAGTGTAAAGAGTTATAAAAGATCTTTGTCCAAAGCTTCATTGGAATGTTAACCCTAACCCCAGAAATGCCCTGAAGTTTCTTCTTCCTGAGCATCAGATCCTCATGGAGATGACCCTCTGGTCTTCCTACAACAGTCCCCATCCATTTCCAGAGTGTAAAGAGTTATAAAAGATCATTGTCCAAAGCTTCATTGGAATGTTAACCCTAACCCCAGAAATGCCCTGAAGTTTCTTCTTCCTGAGCATCAGATCCTCATGGATACGACCCTCTGGTCTTCCTACAACAGTCCCCATCCATTCCCAGAGTGTAAAGAGTTACAAAAGATCTCTCTCTAATATCCACCATTGGAATATTAGCACTAGTCCTCAAAATATTCCTTTGGGAGCAACAGATTCCAAATTCTTTTGACCAGGACATTCTCCCAAGTACCTTGATAATATCAATTTTCATTAATTAGATTCATATTCAAATGGAGGACATGACATAAAACGTCGAATCTCCTCAAATCGTGGTTAGCATTGATTGCCACGTATGTTATTACGTGTTCTGGGGAGGAATACGTGATACAGTCCCGATTGTTACCGAGTAATAATGGTAGAGAGGCGTGGAGTCTACAAGTGTGATAAATGTGTTTTAATCATTGCCACCCAACGAGCAAGCGACCGACCAAAAGAAGTCCGTCGACAAAGTAGCCCGGGACGGACATTTCCAACTTGACCTCCCCGGCCATGATTAGCCGTGATAAAGCCTTTTCGATCTGATAATGTGTGTATAATAATGGGACCGTCGCGTCGCGTCGAGTGAAAAATTGACGCAAATTCGTCAGCTTCAGCAAACCCCATTTTTTATCGACATACAACATGTTCACACAATACAATGAATGGCGTAATATACATAATTTATTTTGTGTCGGTCCGGGAGACGAATTTGAACACGATAAATCACGCGTATAGACACAAAGAACCGAATAATACCATCATTTCTATTGAAACGACTCGACAATCATCGTGGCTTCATTACGAGGTCGTCAGTACACCGTACCCTACCCGATGCACTTCTACACATTCTTCTAGTCCTAAGTCTTTTCTTAGTCTTCAACTGGTCCTTCATAATCTCAGGAGACATCCTATCAGTCTCAGAAAGTGTCCCCCCCCCTCATTGGATGGTAGAAATAGAATAGGAGTAATTCCAGAATGTTTGGTGGTCATGGAATCAGTCCATATTATGGGACGTTTATGCAGCTAAAAAGGACCTAGCACAGTGGGGGATTCACAAAAGCCTACCATTGGATTTTTACACCCCAGAAGTCACAAAAGCCCACATGATCCTGTCTGTTATCAAAACTCTTCAGCACATCATCTCTGATGGTTTCACCTTACAGCAAGCGGTACTACCGTTGAGGAATTAATTTATTTAATAAAAGAACGAGGATGTTGCTCTTTTCTTCTTTGATGTAATCTGACGAAACCTCAGAAGTTGGTGGATATTGGCCATTGTCCAAATAATGTCCTCCATCATATCATCAGATGTTTTGTGATAGAATCAGTCCATTCGCTGTGGTGCTTTAGCACTCAACCCATTTTGTTTGCACTATGGAATGACAAGTGAGTAATGGAGGAGGAGAGTTGTAAATGTCTGGGAATTATTTGACGTTGCTGCTGGGTATAATCGTTAAAATTTGCTATTTTCGTACATCGTGCACTTCTCCACCAAAACGAATAACAACAACATAATGTCATCGGTGCTTGGCTCGGCTCGGCTGGAGCGTGAAATAAAATTTATAACACGAAAAGCAACGGGTACGTAAATGGCCAATTGTAGAGAGCACGCAATAATGGTGGTCGTTTCTCAGTGTGCACACTCTCAAAAAAAGTTTTTCGTCCATGCCAAACGGTACTTGTACTATTTCTGTGCATGGTGTCATCTTTATTGGAGATCCTCGGCTATTACATTCGAATATATTATGGTGTGCTTACGTCTGCGTGCGTTTGTTAGTTTGTTGTGTATTGTGCACCTTTGTGGTTTCATTGTCAGTCAGGAATTTCTCATTTTCAGAAGGCGAAACCCACGTGAATTTGTCGCGTGCCAACGAAACGACAACAATAAACAGAAATAAATAAATTGTAACTACGTTTGTTAAATATTTTCCTTGTCAGTATACTTTTTTAAAATAAATATTATAAATTAATTATAATAATTATTTAATTAGGTACCTAATTGATATTGAATCGTGTAATTAATTTCCTTGTTTTAAGGAATCAGAGTAACCTCTGCAAATTTTGTTTATGTTCGTATCCACCTACTAACAATAATAGACTCGTCCAACGTTACGATTTTTGTGATTAATTAATCAATTAATCCTTTCAGGCCCTTTTGTCGACATTAATTTATAAAAAGCATTAAAACCCTTTGAAAAAGTTAATAATTGATCACTCACCAATTCTCGGCAATATTTATGCAATTGTCAAGTCCGAGACGACCATCGATTGTCGATCACGATCGCATTTGTTTCGATTATTAAAAACGACACTTTATACGAACGTAACTCCCGAAATTATTCGACATGATTAAAGAAAAACACTTTAATTTTGATTTACACTAGTTTAATTCACTGCAGAAATAAAATTTCCGGATGAAAAACACATTTTCACAGGACAAATCGAACACACGCAGGCGAACCGGTCAGCTGTTCCCGACAACAGTACTCACGGACTACCTGATTAAACTAATTAACAAAAAGTTGCCAGAAGTCTCTGACGCGGGTTCCATAGAACAAAAAATTGTTATAATTTCTATAAAAGGAATAATACATAATTATTCACCAATAAAGTGGCTTTCATATATTTAATTAAATATACGAATATTAGAAAACAATAGATAAATATCAGTTAATTAAACATTATTAGATGAGTAGTGGTTATTAAGTAAATATTCGTATTTGCAAATAATTAAATAAAGACATACGTTCGAATATTATAAACTTTTGTGGTTATTAATAGATGAACTCAAATATTAATGAAAAGGTGTGAAAATTTATTTAATTATTCGTAATTACCCTCTGGTTATTACAGAGGTAGATATTATTATTATAAAATAGGTATCATAGCAACCACTTAGAATTTTGTTTATATCCGTGTCCACCTACTAACAATAATAGACTTGTCCAACGTTACAATTTTTACACTTTTGGATCGATTAATTTAATCAATTAATCCTTTCAGGCCCTTTTGTCGACATTAATTTATAAAAAACATTAAAACCCTTTGAAAAAGTTAATAATTAATCACTCACCAATTCTCGGCAATATTTATGCAATTGTCAAGTCCGAGACGACCATCGATTGTCGATCACGATCGCATTTGTTTCGATTATTAAAAACGACACTTTATACGAACGTAACTCCCGAAATTATTCGACACGATTAAAGAAAAACACTTTAATTTTGATTTACACTAGTTTAATTCACTGCAGAAATAAAATTTCCCGATGAAAAACACATTTTCACAGGACAAATCGAACACACGTACGCGAACCGGTCAGCCGTTCCCGACAACAGTACTCACGGACTACCTGATTAAACAAATTAACAAAAAGTTGCCAGAAGTCTCTACCGGTTTCCATAAAAGAAAAAATGTCGTTAATATCCATAAAACACTTATTACATAACTAATCATTAATAAAATGACTTTTACTTCTTAATTAATTTAACGTTTTAAAATTAAATAAGATCATTTTAATAAACTTGCTTAATTAATTTTACGTGTTATAAAAAAGACAATAATCCATAGATAGGTACTAAAAAATTACTAATTTATAAAAAATAATTTTCTAAATTTTCAGTTAGCCTTATTCGACAGCAGATTCTGATTAATCCACAATTAATTTATTGTTGTGATGTTGTATTATTACCTAACAGTACGTTAATACATATATATATATAGGTATGTTATTGTTAAATTGTTCAGGGCCGTTTCAGGAACAAAAAAAAAGTCGAGCCGATAAATTTTATTATTATTGTGTTTGTCTCAAGTCGAAAACTACTTTGTCTATTGTTCTCGCGACTGTCACGATAACAAATAAATTGATAACAGTTATCAGTACTTTTGTTTTATTTTAAACTAATTTCTATGAGAAAAATACGTAAAAAAATTTTTTTTGTACTAGATATACTCGCTCAACAACCACATATCTAAAAAACTTAATTTTCTGGTTTAATTATTATTTTTGTTATCGAAGTAAAATTGTCTGTTATCTTTTGAGACTTTCAAATACGAAATTTAATTTTACGACTTTAGAACGTCATAAGTATAAAGTTTTAAAGTAAATATGTAGAGATGTGTACGAATAGCATTTGTTCTCCTTGACTCAGTGTGCAAAAATATTTATCAGTAAATGCAAATAAAAATGTCTTGAAAAAACACTTGATTAAAAAAAAAATGACTTTCAAGATCGATTGAAATTCGTAGAACTGAAATAAGTTTCGGTGCTCAATTTGTCACCCTCAGTTTCAGAATATTATCTACACCAAGGTTCCTAATACTATCTATGGGTGGATGGATGGATGGATAGAAGTTGAAGCAGGGAGTTACATAAATAAATAAATAAATAAATAAATTAAAAAAATAGGCCGTAAATTCTGCTGACTCGACGATGATGATCAAATTATTAAGTGTCACAAACATAAACAGACACATAAATATGTGTGTGCAGATCACAAAACATTATGCAATCACCATAATAATGTGTGTACATAACGCACAAACGCACGCATATGTTTTTGCAACAGTCCATATGTAATATAATAAAACAGATTCTGAGTACTTCGTTATAGGTACATACATATTTAAAAATTATGAAGAAAACATTGAATTATGTAATAACCCCCCAGTAGCCACATTCACAGTTTACAACAAAAACAAAATTAAACAAACGAGCCTGTCTGCAACGAAGATGATGACAAGAGTAGACAAGTGTTGTGGGGGAAACAAAAATAAAATAAAAAAATTGACTATCTTGACTATTGACGAGTGCCATAAGGCCCCCCATGGGATGGATGGTACGATAGGTAGGTACTGACTGTTCTGGCAATCGAGGCGCCAAACAATCTGCTTTTACCTTCATTATAGATGACGGTTTATAAATATTTGAGCGAAGAGGAATTTTTCGTACAAACATTAAAAGAGCACCGAGCAGCCAGCCAGTCAGTCAGTCAAGGACCTAAATGAAATGCACACGTTGAAGATCCAGTAGGCGCCAGACGGTCCGGTCATCGTTATTAACTTTCGGGAAATAAAACGACTTAAGTAGGCGCTCCGACACGGAACGACAAATAAAACAATTACATACAACAGAGAGTGTGAGAAAGAAACAAAACACCAACTTCATACACCTAGTTAAACAAAGGAACCCATCAATTGTCACAAAAAAAGAGAATGCATCAATAATTGTCACAAAAACAAAGAGGCATCAATTGTTCAAAACAAAACAACTTTTGGTGAATATAGAGATGAATCATATTTGGGCTTGTTATCGAATTTTTTGAGCCTCCTCAAGAAAAATTGAAAGGAACCCAACTACAATCAATCTAGTGACAACAGAACTGACCTTTCAAAGGCTATCATTCATATCATATCGGTCGTGTATCTAGACTTAAAATATTAGATAGATAGACAACTTATACATATATATAACCGCTAATTCGAACCGATAGAAAATCTCATAAATATTATTACTATTAATAGAAAAGGTTGTAGATTAGGTAGACGGAGGTCAACTTGTTCGATGGCTCTCTGTAGTTTCGCATTGGAGAACACAGACAAAGAGGGGGGGGAGACAACAACAACAACCAACACCACAAAACGGAGACATTAATATCTATGTAAATAAAGTAATTAATTATTAAACTTGAACACGTAAAGTCCTCTGCAAAAGAATTCTGATGCCCTAGGGTCTACTATTCGTAATGTGGGCGAGTTATCTACTGATCGTACTTATACCTCAACTCAATTGAATGTCGTTTTAGGTTTACATTTATATAAGGAACAGGAAGGAAAGTGGCACGCATAGTAGAACTGAGGACATCCACTGTGACCCAAAATATCGAGTCCTCAGCTAAAGAACTGCCTGGAATAATAAGACATCCACTGTAATAAAAAAAGTTGAAGATCTTGTAACTGAACCCCATATCTGCTATGATAAAGAGCCTCCTCGCCATCATGAATTGGAAGAAACTTGTGGAGGAGTACTGAAGATCCCATTATGACCCAAAATCTGAAGGTCTCCAGACTGAACTTCTAAATCCGCTTCGGAAAGAAGCTCCTCACTATCACCATCATCAGGGTTAGGTAGGATAACTGAAGGCCTTCACCATGATCCAAAATATGGAATACGAAGGAACTGGCTGAGGGAGGAGTTAATCTTAAGTCCCCCTTACTAAACCCCACGTCCGCTTCTCACTGTCAGGAATAAATAGGACCTCTATTGTAATCCAACATCTTCAGCTCTTGTTACTGAATTCCCAAATCTCAGCCAGGTATATAAGGAAGTAATTGGTCAAGGAGGACTGAAGACTACCATGATTTAAAAACTGAAACTCCACATGGCTGCTGAAGAAAATATGCTCACCATCAAGAATGAGAAGGAACTGACTGAAAAGATCCGAGGACCCACCTCCATTCTGACCCGAAATCTGAAGCCCTCGTAACTCGCCTTCGAGGAGAAGCTGCTCACCATCAGGAATAACAAGAAACTGGCTGAAGAGAATCGAAGACGTTCCTCCATTGTTACCCAAAATTTGAAGCCCTCATAACTGAACCTCTTCTCATCGCTTTCGAGGAGAAGCTGCTCACCATCAGGAATAACAAGAAACTGGCTGAAGAGAACCAAGGAGTTTCCATCGTAACCGACAATCTTAAGCCCCTGTTATTGAAACCCCCAACCAAATTCCGCTTCTAATCGAGACCTCTCACTGTCAGGAATGAGAAGGAACTGGCTGAAGAGAATCGAAGACGTTCCTACATTGCTACCCAAAATATGAAGCCCTTGTAACTGAACCCCCACCTCTGCTTCCAAGAGAAGCTCTACGTTATCAGGAATAGGAAGAAACAAGGTGAGGAGTACTGAAGACTTCCATTGTGACCCAAAATCTGAAACCGTCGTAACAGAACCCCCACATGGCGTACGAGGAGAAACTGCTCATCAGAAACTGGCTGAGGAGAACTGAGGAGTTCCATCGTCACCGACAATCTTAAGCCCCTGTTATTGAACCCCCAACCAAATCCGCTTCTAATCGAGACCTCTCACTGTCAGGAATGAGAAGGAACTGGCTGAAGAGAATCGAAGACGTTCCTACATTGCTACCCAAAATATGAAGCCCTTGTAACTGAACCCCCACCTCTGCTTCCAAGAGAAGCTCTACGTTATCAGGAATAGGAAGAAACAAGGTGAGGAGTACTGAAGACTTCCATTGTGACCCAAAATCTGAAACCGTCGTAACAGAACCCCCACATGGCGTACGAGGAGAAACTGCTCATCAGAAACTGGCTGAGGAGAACTGAGGAGTTCCATCGTCACCGACAATCTTAAGCCCCTGTTATTGAACCCCCAACCAAATCCGCTTCTAATCGAGACCTCTCACTGTCAGGAATGAGAAGGAACTGGCTGAAGAGAATCGAAGACGTTCCTACATTGCTACCCAAAATCTGAAGCCCTTGTAACTGAACCCCCACATCTGCTTCCAAGAGAAGCTCTACGTTATCAGGAATAGGAAGAAACTAGGTGAGGAGTACTGAAGACTTCCATTGTGACCCAAAATCTGAAACCGTCGTAACAGAACCCCCACATGGCGTACGAGGAGAAACTGCTCATCAGAAACTGGCTGAGGAGAACTGAGGAGTTCCATCGTCACCGAAAATCTTAAGCCCCTGTTATTGAATCCACAAATCCGCTTCTACAAGAGGCTTCTTACAATCAGGAATGAAAAGGAACTGGCCGAAGAGAATCGAAGACGTTCCTCTATTGTTACCCAAAATTTGAAGCCCTTGTAACTGAACCCCCACATCTGCTTCCAAGAGAAGCTCTACGTTATCAAGAATAGGAAGAAACTAGGTGAGGAGTACTGAAGACTTCCATTGTGACCCAAAATCTGAAACCGTCGTAACAGAACCCCCACATGGCGTACGAGGAGAAACTGCTCATCAGAAACTGGCTGAGGAGAACTGAGGAGTTCCATCGTCACCGAAAATCTTAAGCCCCTGTTATTGAATCCACAAATCCGCTTCTACAAGAGGCTTCTTACAATCAGGAATGAAAAGGAACTGGCCGAAGAGAATCGAAGACGTTCCTCTATTGTTACCCAAAATCTGAAGCCCTTGTAACTGAACCCCCACCTCTGCTTCCAAGAGAAGCTCTACGTTATCAAGAATAGGAAGAAACTAGATGAGGAGTACTGAAGACTTCCATTGTGACCCAAAATCTGAAACCGTCGTAACAGAACCCCCACATGGCGTACGAGGAGAAACTGCTCATCAGAAACTGGCTGAGGAGAACTGAGGAGTTCCATCGTCACCGAAAATCTTAAGCCCCTGTTATTGAATCCACAAATCCGCTTCTACAAGAGGCTTCTTACAATCAGGAATGAAAAGGAACTGGCCGAAGAGAATCGAAGACGTTCCTCTATTGTTACCCAAAATCTGAAGCCCTTGTAACTGAACCCCCACATCTGCTTCCAAGAGAAGCTCTACGTTATCAAGAATAGGAAGAAACTAGATGAGGAGTACTGAAGACTTCCATTGTGACCCAAAATCTGAAACCGTCGTAACAGAACCCCCACATGGCGTACGAGGAGAAACTGCTCATCAGAAACTGGCTGAGGAGAACTGAGGAGTTCCATCGTCACCGAAAATCTTAAGCCCCTGTTATTGAATCCACAAATCCGCTTCTACAAGAGGCTTCTTACAATCAGGAATGAAAAGGAACTGGCCGAAGAGAATCGAAGACGTTCCTCTATTGTTACCCAAAATCTGAAGCCCTTGTAACTGAACCCCCACCTCTGCTTCCAAGAGAAGCTCTACGTTATCAAGAATAGGAAGAAACTAGATGAGGAGTACTGAAGACTTCCATTGTGACCCAAAATCTGAAACCGTCGTAACAGAACCCCCACATGGCGTACGAGGAGAAACTGCTCATCAGAAACTGGCTGAGGAGAACTGAGGAGTTCCATCGTCACCGAAAATCTTAAGCCCCTGTTATTGAATCCACAAATCCGCTTCTACAAGAGGCTTCTTACAATCAGGAATGAAAAGGAACTGGCCGAAGAGAATCGAAGACGTTCCTCTATTGTTACCCAAAATTTGAAGCCCTTGTAACTGAACCCCCACATCTGCTTCCAAGAGAAGCTCTACGTTATCAAGAATAGGAAGAAACTAGGTGAGGAGTACTGAAGACTTCCATTGTGACCCAAAATCTGAAACCGTCGTAACAGAACCCCCACATGGCGTACGAGGAGAAACTGCTCATCAGAAACTGGCTGAGGAGAACTGAGGAGTTCCATCGTCACCGAAAATCTTAAGCCCCTGTTATTGAACACCCAACCAAATCCGCTTCTAATCGAGACCTCTCACTGTCAGGAATGAGAAGGAACTGGCTGAAGAGAATCGAAGACGTTCCTACATTGCTACCCAAAATTTGAAGCCCTTGTAACTGAACCCCCACATCTGCTTCCAAGAGAAGCTCTACGTTATCAGGAATAGGAAGAAACTAGGTGAGGAGTACTGAAGACTTCCATTGTGACCCAAAATCTGAAACCGTCGTAACAGAACCCCCACATGGTGTCCGAGGAGAAACTGGCTGAGGAGAACTGAGGAGTTCCATCGTCACCGAAAATCTTAAGCTCCTGTTATTGAATTCCCAAATCCGCTTCTAGAAGAGACTTCTTACTATCAAGATTGAGAAGGAACTGGCTGAAGAGAATTGAAGACCTCGACTGACTCAGAAGATCTTACTGGATTATCAAACCCACTCGTGGAGCAGATTCTCTTCTTCAGCAACGATAAGGCAGTGAAGACTTGTGACCTAAAATTTGAAACTGAACATCCAAATCCTCCTGGAGGAGAAGCCCCTCGCTAAGGCGAATGAGAAGGAATTGGCTGAAGAGAACTAAAGAGCTCCATTGTAATGTAATCCAAAATCTGAATCCATCAGAAGTGAACTCCAAAATCCACTCCGAGATGAAGTTCCTCAAAACGAAGACCTCGTTTGTGATGAAAAATCCGAAGCCCCCGTAACTGGACCTCCTCCAAGGAGAAACTTCTATTATTATCAAGAAAATGAAGAGAAGCGTGAACCTCCGTTTCGTGACCCAAAATTTTAATCCCCCTCCAACTGCTTTTGTGACTTCCGGTTTAGAATCTGATTTAGGCCAGTGCAACGTCGTGTAAAAATCTTATCGTAGCAAATTTAAAAATGCGCAGTGACACATACACACGCAAAAAATACGTATTATAATGAGCGTGCAAAAGAGAAAACAGAAAAGCAGAGACGGACTGATTGAATGACAAGAGTGCAATTAAGGTAATGCAATACCCACACTACATTCCGTACAGTACATACGACGAATTAAACCATGTGCATTGTTGTGTTGCCTCTTGCTATTGTTATCAATTGGATCGTTATTATTAGGTACTTACTAGGTGCATATTTTGAATAAATAATTACAATAATTATTATGCGGGCACATTCTCTTATGAATGGACATCAATCAGTTTAATCAACTACATATGTACGTCGTAACTCCACTGAACCCTAAAGGATGTATTTTGTAATGGGCGGAATCCATGAAGAGGGTACTTACTTACTTACTTACTTACTGAAAGTGATGAGGTGGTGACCTCTAGAATTTGATGCAACAGAATCTTTGCCTTTTGGACTGACTAACCACTGTCACTGTCTCAACAATTTTTCATGAAGAATCCCAGGGTCTCCCCCAAATTTAGTCTCCTATTTTGGAACATTTGGATACCACAAACAACCCCTAAATTTCAAGAGATTAGGAGGAACTACAACCACTATACTAGGTACTACTTATTTTCCCAGGATCTTCCCCAAATGTAGTTTCCTATTTTACGACATTTGGATAACACCAACCAACATCCCCTAAACTTCTAGAGCGTCGGAGGAACTACTTATGAATGATATTTATATTTATTATCGGGGTATCTATGATCTATAGGTTGGTGCAAAAAACGAAACGAGCCAATAAAATCACAATTGCAGTGACTAATTGAAAACGACCAGCTTCGGGATCCAGAATGGCGCTCTAATTTTAGCATCAAAGGCGCTGAAATCGATTCCGCACATTTGTAATAAACAAGGATGGACCTTTGAAGTAATTTAATAGTTATTTTATAGCACGAAACAATTGAAGAGAAGAGAGACGTGGACGACTTGATTCTGAAACTTTAACGACTGATTCCACTCACATTTTAACGACAGGATGGGCACCTTCTTATTTTATCCATCTAGATAACCTGGAAGGAACAAGGGTTGACGACAACAGGACATGGTCAGGACCCCCTACCCCCTCCTACAGATACATGTGTAAACAGTGATTTTAATATTTACAGGACTGAAGCTCTTCATATAAATTACTATGGAATAGGAAAAGCAACATCTACTAACTATCCTCCTTTATATACCTATGTTATGTATATTTCCTTGTCGGCATTTATATGACATAATATCCGTATATGTATTCGGTTCGTAAGTTACCAGCAGTGTATATAGATAGATGGTGACGCCTTAGACCTCGGTCAAAAAACTAATTATCCTTCTCTCAATTGAAGGGGTCAAAAGGTTAACAGGCCGAAGTGGGTATTATATTATTAATGAAGTTGTTACAGTTTTCTTTTTCAACACTAACCTGTTTCCTTTTGTTGGAAGGAACAGTCTCAACAACCGGTGTTGGGAAAGCCACCTTGCCCTTATACTGCTCCTGCATGATGTCCAAATAGCTGACGAACCGTTCGTGATCGAGCTGATCCTTGCAAATGTTGAGGTACTGTCTCCAGTTGGCCGAATCGAATCCCCAATGGACAGTCCTGTTCTCCAGATTTCTGTGCACATGACACACGAACTGTTGCGGCGAAAAGTATCCCGTGCATTCAAGACACTCGATGCACCTGGCCGTCTTGCTCGTGTACAAGTCGGGAATGCAGGTGCCCCGGCATTTCCCGAAACACTCGTGATACACCCGGAACGTGAGGGTGCCCTTAGGGGGACGCACGACACTGGTCGCGTACACTTGACCGTGCAACAACGCGCTGCAAAGTCTTTCCGCGTCCGTTTTGGTGATCAGACCGCAGCTCGGTGCGGTACTCGGGAGTATTCCCTGGTTCTTGAGCACGTTCAATTGTTCAGGAGTCGAGCGGGAACAATAGATTTGTAACCGGTCGCACTCTTGATTGATCTGCATCAACGAAAAGTCCCGCAAGACCGAATTCAACACCTGAGGAAGACACAAACGTTTCTCGCCGCCCACTATGAAACAGGATATCGTCTCGCCTTCTAATATTGTCTCGCTACGTTCGCTACAACTTGTGTCGGCGGAAGACAGTATTGGAAATTGTTGGATTTGCAAGGGGGCCGCGACGAATTCCTCTTCCTTCAGATCCGGAGACGGAAGTTCCGATTTTGGTACAATCAGAGCGAGTCCCCCGGGACCCTGGAGACTCTTCGTCGCACTATGTTGGTAGTTTTTTAGCACGCATTTTAAATGGGGTGTCACCTCCTTCATTTTTGTCGACCGCGACGATTACACGCACGCACTCTCTTACACCCGAAATATCATATAAATTTCGTTACGTATTGCAAAATAACACCCTCGCCTTTTTGCCCGAACATAGAACCGTTTCACAATTACAAACAATTGTATTGTAAAAAACACACCATCGAAGAGTTTCTGTCTGTGTGGTGTGTACAAAAAAAAACCACGAACGAACGAACAAACGAACGTACGTACGTGTATTATTTATCATGTATTTGTTTGTTGAACAAGAGACAGACGACTGCGTCTGCTACTGACTGCATCAACTAATTGCAAGTCTCACGTTTTTGCAGCTGAAAACGAGACACTATCGCTAAGTGTGTATTATATTTTATTATTATTGTTTGTTATCCGCTGTCGTTTGTTTAAAGCGACAGTAAAAAAATAAGCACTCCTAATATAAACCGGGCCGGCCGACCTGCGACATGAACCGACAACAACAACAAAAACGACGAACAGTGTATGTACTACGTACTTATATGTAGTTTATTTATCGGTTGATTGTAATAAACGAATTATTGTTTTCGCCGAACGTAGGCAGAGGTATGTATGTAATGTATTTTTTTTTCGCTGCTACGTTCACTTTACGTAATAACCGAGAACGAGACACACTAAACAACGACCGTCTCCAACCTTTCCCGACCGAACCGTGTCTAGTAGCGCGAGAGAGAGGGATCGTGGTCGTCTGGAAATAATGGTGTGACATCCGCGCATCGATTGTGCGCAGTCGCCGCAACTACACGCTGCTGCTGTTGTTGTCGTCGTCGAACAAAACGCACCATCGGGATTTTCTTATTACACGCACTCCTCACATATCAACGTTACGAACGAAACGGTCCTATTATATTTTTCCACCGATTCTATTTTATAATAATTATGGTCCCTTTTTGTGTCGTCTGCACCATGGAATCGCGGGTGCAGATCCGTACACCATCACCATACTACGCACGCACGGCCACCTCAGACCCAGCACAGACCGTGGTCGTTGTTGAAAGTCTAGCCTGAGACGCCCCCTCGCTCGTCGCGGACCCCGCGACTAACACCGGTCATGTGACCGACCTTCCCGTCAAAATAGTCGACGTGCCTTGCCCGTCGCGCTGTGGCGGGGCAACGAGACGGAGAAAGAGATGGAAAATGCAGACTGTTCGCGAATCAGGTCCGTACCCAAAAAATATATTCTCCTCAATCAAAAAAATTATACCCCTCAATCTTTACGACACTTGAGACTTCTTAATAACCACCCAATCGACAACCCCTAAAGGGCAATAATTCCAGTTGCTATAAAATCCTTTTTAAGTTACTCTAAAATTTTTTCTTTCAAATTTTTGAATCCTGTAGACTCTGCTAAGTGACTATTTCCTCAAAGAAAATATTTTGTAGGAGAAAAAAAAATTTGATAAGGCACTGATAAATTTGTCCTTAGTACGGTTCTGTCTGACCTGTCCGATGAAGGGAACGCAAGTAGGTACCCGACATTGCTAAAGATAAATCGCCAGTTGAGTTGAGTTGAGTTGAGAGAACATCAGAATTAGAATAAAAATAATAAGGATGGGAAGTGGCCAGCATGCTCATAAATTTATTATTGGTTGTTTACGGGGCTTTTTCTTTAAAACGTTTAAAAATACAGTAACTGCATATGCAAATCTTAAATAATAACACAATATGCAAAAATATAACAATTAATTATTTAATGGTCAATTTCATCTTAAACTTTCCAATAAATAAAGTTATCTTTTTAATTAAAAAAAAGTAACTGCCGAAACCCGGGATCGAACCAGGGACCTTTAGATCTTCAGTCTAACGCTCTCCCAACTGAGCTATTTCGGCTGATGGTATATTCACTTCAAAAAAATTGTTTTTAGAAATAATATTTATTTTCTAATTCTTATTTTTAATTGTAATTAAATTAGTTTGATATTTTTGCCTATTATTACCTAACATTTAATAAATTCCTCTCTTAAAATTTCATTACAACTCTTTAAGTAAATTAACAGGAATGATTCTTATGCAACCCACATAACACCTGCAACACCGCAAGATTGCATAACTCATTAAAAGTAGGCAAAAATTTAAATTGCTGTTGCTATAACAATTAAAACAAATTATTTAAACAAATAAATAAATAAATAAGAAACGTCAAAAAATGGGAAAAAGTCGCGGATATTCCTTAAAAAACATCGATTTGCAGAACTATTGCAAAGCAAAGGCTTCAAATATGCCAGTTCACTTTAAAAATACCGTCGAAGTGGCAAACGTCCTGCGCGGGAAAACCGTAAAAAGAGCAAACGCCTATTTAAAAAATGTTATTGCCAAAAAGGAGTGTGTCCCTTTTAGGAAGTTTAAGGGCGGTGTGGGTCGTTGTGCCCAAGCAAAACAGTTTAAAGTAACGCAGGTAAGTTTAAAGTAGACTTTAATGTTTGCTACACGCAATACACGAGTTGTGTTCAAGAAACATATTTAAAATAATGCAAAATGTGCCTTCAACGTATGCAACCTGCAGTACAAGGATGTAACGAGTAAAGCATGTAATGGTTGTTTAATAAGGGTTTTTTTAGGGTAGGTGGCCCCAAAAGTCCGCAAAATTCCTATTAGACCTTCTTAGAAATGCTGTTTCTAACGCAGAATTCAAAGGAATGGACACAGACCGTTTGTACATCTTTCATATTAAAGTAAATGCCGCACCGCTTAATCGAAGAAGGACTTTTAGGGCTCATGGGCATATTACACCCTATATGAGTCATCAGAGCCACTTGGAAGTTGTACTGACAGAAAAAGAATAGTATAAAATGTTAATTGATAGTTGTTGGTATCTAAATGTAAAAATAAACAGCTATCATTGCTCAAATGTAAGAATAACTACAAAGTTTGTGTTGCTCAAATGTACAAATAAAAAGTAATTAAGTACTTAGTAAAATTCTAATAATGATTTTGTGCGAAATAAATCTGTAAAAAAAGGTACAAGAGGGTTTTATGTACTGAAATAATTGTATGAGTAGCATTTTTAGTGTATGCTCCCATTATAATCTCAAAAAGTTTTATTATAAAAAAAAGGGTAAACATAATGTAGGAAGAAAAGTCCTTATCACTTAAAATAATATTCAGACAAGACAATAGTGTTACTTATAAACAATAAAAATCATACAAAAATATGCATTAGGTAATTTATGGAAGATATACAACTCAATTAACTGCGATTGTGTGATTATTAAACATAAAAAACAATAAAATCTTACTATTATAATAATACTTTAATAAAAACTACTTACAGTTAAAAATGAGCGTATTTTTATCTAACTAATTAAACTAAGCAACTTAATAATAAGTAGTTGTTACTAAAATTAATTAGTATATTAATATTTACAACAGTTAATAATACATTCATTAAATGCTTGCTATAACATCATAACATAATTTAAACGTTTTGATTTCGAGTATTGCTTCTTACAACGACAAAAAAGGCACAAATTCGACTTAAAATAAAATAAAATAGAATAATTAAAAGTGATCGACCTTTACAGAAACGTAATTCGCTGTATGATTGCTAGGGAGCAAAATATTATCCCAATCGGTGTGTAAATCCTTTTCAGAATCAGTTGCTTTCAAGCTTATCCCTAAACTTGGTAATGTGTTGGCATAATGGGGAATGCTGAGAGTTACAGGTTTCAAAAATTCGGTACCTAAAACAATCCAGAATGTATTTAAAAAATAACAAAAATTTAGAAACTGACCTTGAGGTCCACACATTACTAAAGGGGACAACATGGCTTCACCTGCAAAATAATTACATCAGATGATAAAAAAACAGGCATGCTTATAGGTATCTAGTACACTGGCCAGCTACATGCAAAGAGAAAAGTGGAATAACAGATAAGTCTCTTTTTTATCATCATAGTTTAAATTACATATCTATCATGCAACTAGTTTTTTGGTCTTCGATCTAAATGAAGGATTTGATTTGGGAAAGTATTTAAAGTAACTAGAACTCCAATTCTTCAAAAAATTAATAATGTAAATACTACTATGTATAACTAAACTAAGTGTATAAATTTGAGTGTTAGGGGGTTGTTGGTTAGGTTTGGTTTGTTTCTGGTGTCAGGCAAGGCAATACGCAAGCATGCCAACATTACCATTTTCTAGGTCCAGTGGCGGAGCATTTTCACACAATCTCGGATCTGTAATAACAAAATAAACCTCCTGTTGTAGCCCCTTTCTCAAAGCATTCTCCGGTATCTCTAACGAAACACCCCAATAAGCGTTAACAAGTTTCGCACCCCTATGATCCACCACCGCGGCTGTTACGTCCCTGCTATTCTGTATTCTTTGTGTGTTTGCGTAAATACTGTAGTCGAACTGTTGTTGACTTGGTAGAGGGACAACGGATTTTGGCGGATTAGTTTTTGAGTCTCTGTTGCGATATTTGAACGAGAACTTTTTGAACAGTTTCGGCGTTATTTTGCCCTCGCTTTTGCAGTTGAACGACTGTGTCTTTTTCAGTTTCGGTGTGATTTTTGGTGATTGGTTAGTATTTGGTGTGCTGTGATCGGTGTTATTGTTTTGAGCTATATTAGGCTGTGATCCGAAAAAAGCTTTAGAGTTTTGTTGCACCCTTGAAACAAGAAAAAAAACCTGTGTTAATACGCAGGGTGATCTATATTACAACCAGAGAAAATGTATGGTATCAGAGAACACCAACAACTTCAAACACTACGGGAAAACTATCAACAGAAGCAAATCAAAGAATGAAAGATAGTAAGGGTTTTTAATAAGTACCTACTTAATGTAAAAGCAGAACAGAAAAGAAAGGAATTAGAAGAAACGTTAAAATATCTTATTGGTCCCACACTACGTACCTATTATGTGGTATAGATTAGTTACTATCTAACGAAAACCAGTGTACATACAGTCAAACCTCAACCCAACAACTTCAACCAAACAAAACCTGTACGTACCTCAAATTATGGTGCATTGGTTTTCGGTACAGCTCAAAGGCCGACCCTCTCTGTTCTCTGCTACTTTGTAGATCGACTATACTCGGTCTTTCGACCATCCTAGGGTCCATAACACCCCCTCCATCGTTACCATCGATGGGGGGATAGCTACCGTCCCGCGGTAACATTGGGGGTAACTCGTGCCTTCCATAGCCGTTATTGTCCCTTTGAGGAATTTCGTTCCTGCTGCTATAATTGTTATTGCCACTGTTGTTGTTTTCTCTTTGGGATATTGGGGTTATTTCACTCCTTGACGCATAAGATATGCTGGGGTGTCGATGAGCTTCGTATGGAGGGGCCATGTCGTAAGGGCCATGCATCGGGGGGTTGTAACGGACCGCTGTTTCCGTATGCCAACTGTTGGTCATACCACCAGGGGGTTGCATGTTGTAGTAGTAGTCGTGGTTGGGGCTCATCATTGGCTGACGTTGGTCCTAAATATTTACGTGTAATTAAATATATTTTGTGTATTATTATTGTGGATTGGATTGGATAGGATTGGTTATGTAGATACTCACTTGACCATAAAATCTTCATACTATTTGGCACTTTGTTCACTTAACTACGTACACTAGTGTTAGTTCATTTAAAGGCGATCGGGGCGAGTTAGTAAGTAAGTGACTTACCACGGGATTGCTGTGACTCTTTCCGTGCTGATAAGGTAATGGGGGCTGTAAGCTTTCGTTTTTGTAAGGGGGCTTGTAATTTTTTGGTTTGGGCGGTGGAACAGGTTTGTATGCGTGCGGAGGTCCGTTGTTGTTGTTAGTACTATTTGGGGGACCATTGTCGAAACCGTTCATGTGACCGAAATTGTTATTTTTCATTGGCGAGTGTTGATGGGGCGGCATTTGGTGTACGCTCAGATGAGACTGGGTCAAGTCCTGGTGCGAAGACCGAGCGTATTCGGGAAGAGAAGTATTGTTGTTTCTACTAAAGACATACAAAAATAAACACATACAACTGACCATAAATTAAACCAAAGACAGACCTGTATTTTCCATAATCTGTT
Organism: Agrilus mali; assembly: GCA_029378335.1. Lineage (NCBI taxonomy): Eukaryota > Metazoa > Arthropoda > Insecta > Coleoptera > Buprestidae > Agrilus > Agrilus mali. The sequence goes on along the minus strand of CM055661.1, from coordinate 21,967,685 downwards.
TTTGTTTCCATATAAATTTTATTTGGAGTCGGTTGTTTACTGGGGGATCTGAAATTTTAACGCAACTCTTACTCTATTCTACCATACACTGGTACCCTTTTAAAAATCTTACCGATACATGTCGTGTCTGTCTCGTTCCGTTGACGATCGTGGACTTAAAGTATTCGACGGACTGGCGTCTTTGTCCAACTCTCTCGAGTTCCTGGGACTGGCGTCGATGTTTAGGTCGTTGTTGGAGCAATTGGGTCCTATCGAATACTTCAAGTCCAATTTAGAACCGAGTCTGTCGTGTCTGTGATGGTTCTGGTCCCACCTAGACCCATACTTCGAGGGACTGCTGGGCATGGTGGGCTCCTGTTCGATTTTCGATAATGTCGTCTTTAGATCGTCATGAGCGTTAGGAATTATCCTCGTGTTAGGCACGTTGGAATTTTTAAACGAATCGTAACTCGAAAGTGAATCCTAAGGGTAAGAAACGAGGATATAAAAAATATGGATAGGTACGTAGAATAAAGTGGAGGCCATACCGATTTAGAATTAGAATTTACACTCCTTTCTAAAGATCCTCCCTTCGAAGGCGGATTTTGTTCCGAATTATCGACCTGACCTGGAGCTTTTGTACCGAACAGTCTTTCATGAGCAGATCTCCTGTTGAGACATTAGAAAATATAGAATACTGCACCTAATTCTTTAGTTTATTACATACCCATTAGGAGTTTTATTCGAAGTAGTTAGAAGACCAACAGGTTTGATTGCCCTGTCAACCCTTGGAGGTAAATCAGGGACATTAGAAAACATTCTTTCCCCACTGGGACTCCTGGTGTTTTGGTCACTAACGCTATGACCTTTGGAATGATTAAAATGACCATGAAGACTGCTACTCTGCCTTTTGTGTGGTTCATTAAGACTAAATTCGTTCCTATTTTGGTTATTCTGCAGGTCATTCCGTTGCTCTCCCCTCAAATCTTTTACGTAATCGTTCCTTGGATCCTTTTGGTATTCCTTGACGAACTCGTTCCGGAAGTCGTTATTATTAGGTCTCCCGGAATCCCCGTTGGAATCTTTGAGCGAATATTCGTTCCTGGGGTCAGTCATACCCTTGGTGTTATAGTCGATTTTGGAATAGTCCTGGCAACCATACAGGCCGCTTTGTTTGTAAGGATTTTGGGGATCTAGAGGACCACCACCACCACCACCGGAAATGTCCTGAGAATTGGGAGGTTGTCCTGACGGATTTAGTTGATCCTGTGACTTGTTGAAGAAGCCGTAACGAGTGTCATAAGTTGGCTGAGGATGTCGAATAGCAAAAATTAATTGGGTAAAATCAATGTTTGGATTGATTTTGTTGCAATACCTGGTACGGTGGTAGGATGTCGGTGGTGCTGTTATCGGGCATGACGACGCTCGGATCAGAACTGGCTTTTGTCAGCCTGCCTCCGTTTCCTGTCCCGGATGTGGAGAGTCCCGGCGAGTTAGGGGGGCCGGGACTGTGCTCCAGATCGCTTTCGGGACTGCTGGCGTACGAGAGACGTAACGAAGACATGGGGAATAGGAAGTCATCGGATAGTGATTCTTCGGGCTAAAATGCGATGCACAGAACGATCTTTGTTAATAATGATTAGGTGATGTGATACGAGTTATTGGTTGGCACACGACATTTACACAAAAATAAGCTACGTAAATATTTACAGCAGGAAGTTAGTTATAATATGTAGATAAGTTATAGCAAGCAACACCAACTATACTAAATAAAGCAAAAAAAGTATTTGTTATCGTCAAATATCTCCAAAAGATTCTTCCCGAATAGTGAGAGACCTCAGGTCATGTTTGACGTGTTTTTTGAGAGCAGTCTCTTTCTGATTAGAATCGCAATCGTAATAAATCGGCTCTGTATCCTCATTATTTTTAAATGTTGTGGGTTTTTCAAAAACGTAATTTTGACTTGACTCCAATTGCTCCCGCTGCGGTCTCTTTTTCTCTAAACTACCATAAGGTCTAAAAGCTTTATTATCTCCACACTGAGGACCACCATTTCCCAGTGGAAGATCTAAACTTCTTCTCCTGTACGATTCTACATTAACTTCACATACATCCAAAAGCTGCTTGTTAGAGCATGCATCAAGCTTGTCACGACATCTATTAGCAGACTCACGCATTAAAGTTTGCACGGTGTTATTGTTATTCGGTAAACCAAAACACTTGTTTCGAAAACTTGTACTTGCATAGACGATATTTCCATTTTGGTTGACGTTGGTGTTGTTGTTGTTGTTGTAACGTATGGGACAGTTGCAAATGCTACATTCGCTTGATGCATAATGAAATGGTAGGAAGTAGTAGGGGTCGTAATAGAGGTCACGGGGGAGAGACCGGGGTTGGGTTGCGTTGTACATGGAGAGGTGGGCAGTTCTGCGGGCGGGACGACGGTAGTAGGAGGGGACAGTTTGACGGGGTAAGGACTGGGCTTTGCGGGGACGCGTTAGGGACTTTATGGGGAAATAGATGTCCGAAAACATGTCAACTGCAAGCTGAAAACAAAAGGGGATGATGGAAGAACCCATAACCGTTATTAGTAGTAGTAGTAGTAATAGTACCATCATGAGACATTTTTGTTAGTATATAATTAATTAATACTAAAATGACCCCAATAAAATTATCCCCACAAGATCTTTAACGAAAATTCTCATACCTTGCTTTCGCTCATCCAAACAGGTCCACTCTGTTGTTTATCGATAATTTCCCTTACTTTCCGGTACCAATTATCAGTATTATCATTCAGGATTACTGTAGCGTTAAATATATGACTCCACACTTTGTCCAGTTTTTGACATTGTTCAAGTAACTTTTTGGAACTTTTATGGGCGGATCTGTCAAAAATGAACCCCTTAATTAAATTTCATATATATATGTACTGTACCTACTTTGGAAGCCCCTGTCTCATCTGTTTTATTATCATTTTGGTTTCGGCTTTGAAAAATACAACGACAGGGTACAACTGGGCGTAATTTAGTCGTTCGACTGCGTTGGGGGTGATATCTAATAACGCATGTTTTCCGGTGGAAATTACTTCCCTTATGGCCGACAATCGTATAATGTTTGAAGATAATTTGTGAGATTTTGCGTCTTCCACGCTCGAGTCGAGTTCTATTAATAAAAAAAATCCAATTTTAAAATCCACCACCCAATTTGATTTTGTATAACTTACGGGGTGAAATAAATTTATCGGGAAAGTCTTTGAGCAACTTATCTCTGGCAACGTCAGCCACTGGACCGAAAAGAATAATCGGCCTTGTAAATCCCGGATGTTTAAGAACAACCCTTTCGTAAGCCGGAAATTTGGAGACTGTGTCAGAAAACAGGATATCGTCCCAGTGTTCCTTAAAAAATAATTAAATGTGCCTAATTCTATATAATAAATAAGTAGATTATGTATTACTTTTCCTAAACTTTTGGATCTCCTATTGGAGTTCCGCCTCCTCCTGAAGAAACTACCCCTTGATTCGTTTGCGGACATTTCCTTTTTGGTGGCATTAAATTGGGCGGTTGCAAGTTCTTCAGCCCTCGCTTTATTAGGGATTATACCCTTTTGGACCTCCTGATTATTACGACCTAAATAACACAAACAAATATTCCTTATTTCCAAGGAATCGTTTGTAACTATGGACACTTACCAATCCTAAAGACCTGCCAGCACCCAACCACCCCATTATACAGAGTGTCGATTACATGAAAAATGTCCCCTGACTTAAAACTCATTTCTCCTTTGGCAGGACTATCGTAATGGAAATGGGTTTTTATATAGAAACTGTCCCCTTTCTGTTGAGCCACTATGCTGTCATATTCTTCCTTGCAATATTGCACTATGAGCTCAATACGATCCTGAAGGCTCAACAGGAATAAAACCGCTTCCTCCCTCGTCACTCCTGACATGTCCATGTCATTTACCTGACACAATATTAACGATAATATATATATATATGTATGTATATAAATAAGAATTATTTACTTTGAGTATTTTATCACCCGGTTGCAACCCCTGTAAAGACGCTGGACTTCCAGGTTGGACAGCTGTAACGAATATACCCACAAAGTTACCCCCAGTGAGTCGTATCCCCACAGATCCTTCTTTGTGGAAGGTTATGTACCTTGCATCAGGCCTAAAAATATCCTGGTTATCAAAATCACCCCTAACAAAAGCAAATAGCTGTCTGTCTGTACTTACACTGGCTGGCGATTTTTTTGAATTAAAGGATCATCGTCGTATAACTGTCTACTGCTGTAATAATCTTAACAAAAATTAAAAAAATTAAATACCTCCTCAGAATTCAACCCTTGTTTGTTTGTTTGTTTACCTTCTGCGCGTGGAGGTGGTGGTCTTGGGGGTTCATCTCTCCCTTTCGACCTTCCATACCCTTCTAGACTATTTTTATTAAGTTGATTCATGTTAGCTTCAGATAGGGGTTGCCTAAGCCTCCCCCTGGGCGCCAAATTGTTTTTGTCGTCCTGTAACGAATTGGGACCTGTGTTGATATCATTTTTGTCCTCGAAACCCCCGTTGCTGTTATTAAGATTAGGGTTCCTTGTAGGGGGTTGCACGTACAGATTCTGATTCGAATAACTTTGGCTCGAGGTCAAAAAGTCATCTAAAAAAATTGCTGAAGATAAGAACCAAGAGGACACAAGCACGTATTTCTCACCCTTATAAAAGTTGTTGACTGCTCCGACACTACTAAAAGAATTTTGTGTCTGGTGGGAAATATTTTGATTGCCATTACCATCCCCGCCGCCGCTTCCGCCTCCGCTTGTGAAATCCCTCAGGACTGTGAGGTGCAATTTCTCTTTGGAACTATCTATTATTTTTTTTGCTTCCTTTAAGGACATTATGTCGTTGCAGTTTGTGTTGTTAATTTTGGTTATAAAATCGCCCTCGCTGAGTACTTGGTTGGTGCTGAGGAGTTGCTCGCGTGCTTTCGACGATATTTCTTTTACAAACAATTTACATCCTAGTACTATCCCAAAATCTATAATAATTGATTAATTAATTAAATCAGTAAGATACTTATTGTCTTTAAACAGACCTTCCTTTTTCGAATTCTTTGTAAGCGTAACTTTGGGGGGTAACGGACTGATTCCAAGGGCTGCAAGAGGAGGTCCTGACCCTAAACTGTGACTGTGGTGATGACTAACCGTCCTCCTCTTTATGACTAAGACTACAGTGTCCCCGGAGTCCCTCAGGACCTGAACCGCTGTGGCATAATCCACGTTTTGGAGCGATATACCGTTAACCGACAAAATCCTGTCGTTAACGCTGCAATTTGCAAATAAAAAATAATTAAACCCCTATAAATATATATAAAAAAAATATTTTATTGTCGTACTGTAAAAGCCTCTCGGCTGGTCCATTGGCCAAGACGTCGCTGACAGCTATGCTGGGGTCACCTGATGCGAAATGGGGATTATCCCTTCCGCCGGAAACAGCTATCCCGAAACCATAACCGGGAACCCTCGTGATGGTTATCTGTTTGTATTCCCATCCCCGCTCCTGAAAACGAACGTTAAGGTCAAGGTCATTCGTTTTTGTGTCGATGCATTCAATGAGTCGTGTAACAATAATAATTATTGAAGCAAAAATTTCGCAACCATTAACACATTGTGGGCGGGGCCATTTATTTCGACATTAACAGCAGAGTACAAGACAAGACAACAGGAAGAAAAAAACAGAAGAAGCCAGTCACACACACAAAGATCGTCTACATCACATCACTTCTGCTTCATTGCACCCGAAAATTATTTTTAAATGTGACCTTCGATACGGATGATACGCTCTTTTACTTTACACACGCCCAAGTGATTTTTACTTTAAAAACATCGAGAAGTTTTAAGCATAGAATCGATCCCTTAACCTACATAAATATGTGACAGGTGGTGGCTATAGTCGACTGACAAGTTTGCCTTATAAGGGGAGGCCCTTATTTGGCCTGTACCATCTTATCACCATCAACCTGAGTTTTAAACCGATCTCGCAAAAAAGACACTGACTGACCCAACTTTAAATATCTATAAATACAGTCGTCGAACCTCGATAACTCGAATCATCACGTGACGCAAAAAATTATTGTAATTGGAAGAGGAGGTCCTTTTGTAGATATTATTCTGCTGTTGGCACGACAAGTTTTTGTTCGTATTTAATTTAACATTAATCGTAATGGTTACGAAACCGTGTCGAAAAGATCACTCACTTAGTCACTTACTCATTCGCTGCTTTCGATTTCATCTCGATGAAACTGTTTTTCGTAACAATCTTTCCAAAAAAATTTCGTAAATGCAACCAAAAGAATCCATCCAACCGTTAAAAAAGTGCATCTACTTTTAAACAATTTATTTATAACAACTATCGTGTAATAATTCGTATCGATTTCTAAATTCGTACTTAGGTCCAAATTATATTATGGTCTTGTTCAATTGTTTTTTTTTTTTATCTACCATTGGTACCTTTAAATAACATCATTTATTGTTCCTTGTAGGTAGGTACATTAAAACAAACGCTTTTTTCTTTTAACACTTTTGGAAATAGTTACATTACCACCATAAACCCATATATATACCCATGTATATGTAATTACAGTTGTTACCTATTGTTTTTGTAGATATATTGTAATTGTTTTTTCGTTACCGTTAAAGGTTAATTTATTTATTTATCACTACAACACTGAATGGGCTCTAATTTTTAATAGGTATTTGTCCTACTATAGTATTTATGACCAAAACATTAAATGCAGAATTAATAAAGAAAGATAGAGAAGGGCGCCATCTAACAATTGGTAGCTGAACAACCAGTAGAGTAGCATGCAGGAAAATAGATTCCTTTACAAATGGGGATAGCTTACATACAATACGTAATTATAATTATTAATAAAAACAAAAATTTGTAGGGTTGTAGTCTTATGGGTAATATGAAGAATAATTAACACAAACTGGTCAAAGCTAAAGAGAAAAAAAGAAGGTGCTCTTCGATTTAATTACATACAATTAATTGAACGTTCAACTTCTTTCTTGTCGATGTCGATATTATTTATTGTTATTGATAAGTACCACAATTAATTCTGACCTACTTGATAACTTGGCGCCAACTTCGATAAGTCGAACTTTCTGGGGGAATCCCTTGATAATGTACGACTTTAACGTCTCTGCCTTTTGACCAAAAATCAAATGTGAAAGAAACTAAATGTTATAAAAAAGTGAAAAGTGGTGCACTTAAAAATCACATAATGATTCGAGTTAACGAAGTGCGCCTGTACATACCTACTAGTAGCAATTAAGTAGGTATGGTAAATATGTATAGCGGTCAGTGCGTGACCTTTCACTATTCGGGCATTTAAAAAAGAAACGGTTATAGGTAGAGGAGGATGACCGAAAATTTCGAAAGAGCCACGCGCATTCACGTTCTCTAAACGTTTTACATAAATTTGTAACCATAATTACTGTATTGCGCCAAATCGTAAATAATAAACAATTTAAATTGCAGATTGATGGTTCAGGAATGTCTCCCAGTTTAGATATTTTTGCAACGAAAATAAATTTATTATAGTAGAGATCTTATGTAAAATATTCAATAGGCACATGTACATGTACATATGTATGTAACTATTTATTATCATATGGTTTCCTCAAAAGGCGTAAGAAGAACTAAATGTCATCCGTTTGTTGTCCTTGAAATTGACGTCAAATCTGTTTACAGAGGCGACATCGACATTACATTATTATGTACTACTTTTTATTGCCAAAGGCGATGGATGAGACAAACCGACAACTTTCTGGTCTTTAAACATTGACGTCCCAATGTGTATTTTTAAATAACTATGTATCTCCAAAGAATATCCGCACTCTTTTCAGAATGATTTGGCAATGTTCAAGAATGTTCCAGACTCTAAAACGGAATGATAAAAAAAGTTAGAAAATGTTTTGAATCGTTATGGGATGTTCTGGATAGTTTTGAATTCGCGAATATTCTAGAACGTTCCATTAGACGTGTAATATATTGCTGCTAGTTATATTATGTATACAGGGTTTTTCAAGTTGATGGGCTATTAGAAGTATATGAATTAGTAGAAGGAATTCAATTCTGAAACTTGGGCTCATTTGGTTATTGCTTCTTTTAAAAATATTTTCAAGTTCGATTTACATCCGGTTATATCGGAAGTCGATACCAACTTTGTTATTTTAAATGGAATAGTATATTTTTTTTAGGCTGAATTCGAATAAAACGTGTAATTCTAAGGTAAGTTTGATAACCAACTTGTACACCACACCAATGACGATCGGTTTCTGAGTTAATTTAATTTATAGAAAAAAAATCGCTACCGCAACCCAAATTATAAAAAATCATAACTTCCACAAAATACGACTTAGAGTGTTGAAATTTTTACTAGTAATAGCTGAATATTAGTGCTAACGCCTTGACAAAATTGAATTAAATAATTTATACAGGGCGTTCAAAATAAAATTCTAAAATTGAAAAACTTCAAACACGAATTACCTCGTTTTTTCGAATGGCACCTACTATTTTTTATTTTTTCAATCGATTCCTTTTTTTATCCTCTTTCGATCTATATGGATACTTCCTATTTTAAGTAAAAATTCAAAATTATTCAAAATTTTCAAATAAAATAGGAAGTATCCATATGGATCGAAAGAGGATAAAAAAGGAATCGATTGAAAAAATAAAAAATAGTAGGTGCCATTCGAAAAAACGAGGTAATTCGTGTTTGGTTTTTCAATTTTAGAATTTTATTTTGAACGCCCTGTATAAATTATTTAATTCAATTTTGTCAAGGCGTTAGCACTAATATTCAGCTATTACTAGTAAAAATTTCAACACTCTAAGTCGTATTTTGTGGAAGTTATGATTTTTTATAATTTGGGTTGCGGTAGCGATTTTTTTTCTATAAATTAAATTAACTCAGAAACCGATCGTCATTGGTGTGGTGTACAAGTTGGTTATCAAACTTACCTTAGAATTACACGTTTTATTCGAATTCAGCCTAAAAAAAATATACCATTCCATTTAAAATAACAAAGTTGGTATCGACTTCCGGTATAACCGGATGTAAATCGAACTTGAAAATATTTTTAAAAGAAGCGGCATAAACAATAACCAAATGAGCCCAAGTTTCAGAATTTAATTCCTTCTACTAATTCATATACTTCTAATAGCCCATCAACTTGAAAAACCCTGTATATTTTTAACTACGAGAAAATTATGTTTCTCAACTTTCATTTTCCACCAGCAACAAACAGACAGCACAGTCAGCAGCACTACTAACTAACCTACCTAATTAATTTATTATCTATTATGTATTATTATTTTTACGTTACATCTACATACATAGGTATATATAATATATACATTGTATATATGTAGAAATGTCGTTTTGTTTCTGCAGTAGCAAGTGTTTGGTGTTGTTTACATAAAAAGATTCTAAACACACGCATTTCGTATTTCGTATCTATCTGGCTATCCATCTGGTCGAATAATCTTGTGGGTAGTACATAGTACATACATGCCTACATAGTACGCACGTTTACATAATAATGTTTATAAATATGACATTTTAATGTAATTATGTTTGTTAATGAGGATTGATCATTCATTATGTGCCATCACGAGCCGCCACTGTACTGTATGCGTACGTATGTATCAGTGGTATCCTTCACCCTATTTATAAATAAATAGTACCTTGATTTTTTTATTTATTTATCTACTGGAATATCCTCAATAATCCTTTTTACTAGATACTCTACCTACTAAGGCCGCGGAAAATCGTCACTTGTAAGTTTTCCTTCTGACATAACAACTTGATTTCCACCTTGATTTCATATCTGCTTCATTTTATGTATAACATAATATGTGCCTAATGTTCAATTTGAACTGGACTTAGAGCGGAAGTGTTAGTATATATGATGGTGGTTTCGGTTTTGAAATAACATCAGGGGATGTACGTAGGTACATAGTAGTTAAATATAAGTGTCTATGTTATAGAATAACGTTTGTACTAAGTAACAGACCGTAAAGTTCCAAGTTTAATTGACAGATTCGTGGTCGTTTTTCTTGGTTAATTTCCGTGGGAATTGTTTTGCCTCGAGGTTTGGCACTGCCGGAAACCATACAGCCGTCTAAAAGCTATTGTGTTGTATATCCATCTTTAGATAAAGATATACTCTACCGGATGGACACAATTTACATATATATAATTTAAAAAAAATCGATTCAGGCTTTTTTAAACTTCTTCACAACGAATTTTTATTTTTCTGTTCATCGTCATCGTTCTGTGGGTAATACTGAGCATTGATTAAAGCTTTTTGGGCTCTGAAGATAATCATTCTGTTTCGAACAATCATTCCTATGCTCTGTGGATGACATTGGACTCTTTGAAATCTTCTGGACATCGACCAAAGTGTTCTGGTCTCTGAAGATAATCCTCTTGTCTTGTGCCATCATTCTTAAGAACTGTGGATGACCCTGGACTTCTTAAAATATTCTGGACATCCATCAAAATCTTCTGGGCTTTTAAGACAATCCTTTTTGTCCATCGTCATCGTTACTAAGTTCTGTGGGTGATACTGAGCATTGATTAAAGCTTTTTGGGCTCTGAAGATAATCATTCTGTTTCAAACCATCATTCCTATGCTCTGTGGATGAAACTGGACTCTTTGGAATCTTCTGGACATCGACCAAAGTGTTCTGGTCTCTGAAGATAATCCTCTTGTCTTGTGCCATCATTCTTAAGAACTCTGGATGACCCTGGACTTCTTGAAATATTCTGGACATCCATCAAAATCTTCTGGGCTTTTAAGACAATCCTTTTTGTCCATCGTCATCGTTACTAAGTTCTGTGGGTGATACTGAGCATTGATTAAATCTTTTTGGGCTCTGAAGATAATCATTCTGTTTCAAACCATCATTCCTATGCTCTGTGGATGACATTGGACTCTTTGAAATCTTCTGGACATCGACCAAAGTGTTCTGGTCTCTGAAGATAATCCTCTTGTCTTGTGCCATCATTCTTAAGAACTGTGGATGACCCTGGACTTCTTAAAATATTCTGGACATCCATCAAAATCTTCTGGGCTTTTAAGACAATCCTTTTTGTCCATCGTCATCGTTACTAAGTTCTGTGGGTGATACTGAGCATTGATTAAAGCTTTTTGGGCTCTGAAGATAATCATTCTGTTTCAAACCATCATTCCTATGCTCTGTGGATGAAACTGGACTCTTTGGAATCTTCTGGACATCGACCAAAGTGTTCTGGTCTCTGAAGATAATCCTCTTGTCTTGTGCCATCATTCTTAAGAACTCTGGATGACCCTGGACTTCTTGAAATATTCTGGACATCCATCAAAATCTTCTGGGCTTTTAAGACAATCCTTTTTGTCCATCGTCATCCTTCTTAAGTTCTGTGGGTGATACTGAGCATTGATTAAATCTTTTTGGGCTCTGAAGATAATCATTCTGTTTCAAACCATCATTCCTATGCTCTGTGGATGACATTGGACTCTTTGAAATCTTCTGGACATCGACCAAAGTGTTCTGGTCTCTGAAGATAATCCTCTTGTCTTGTGCCATCATTCTTAAGAACTGTGGATGACCCTGGACTTCTTAAAATATTCTGGACATCCATCAAAATCTTCTGGGCTTTTAAGACAATCCTTTTTGTCCATAGTCATCGTTACTAAGTTCTGTGGGTGATACTGAGCATTGATTAAAGCTTTTTGGGCTCTGAAGATAATCATTCTGTTTCGAACAATCATTCCTATGCTCTGTGGATGACATTGGACTCTTTGGAATCTTCTGGACATCGACCAAAGTGTTCTGGTCTCTGAAGATAATCCTCTTGTCTTGTGCCATCATTCTTAAGAACTGTGGATGACCCTGGACTTCTTGAAATATTCTGGACATCCATCAAAATCTTCTGGGCTTTTAAGACAATCCTTTTTGTCCATCGTCATCGTTACTAAGTTCTGTGGGTAATACTGAGCATTGATTAAAGCTTTTTGGGCTCTGAAGATAATCATTCTGTTTCAAACCATCATTCCTATGCTCTGTGGATGACATTGGACTCTTTGAAATCTTCTGGACATCGACCAAAGTGTTCTGGTCTCTGAAGATAATCCTCTTGTCTTGTGCCATCATTCTTAAGAACTGTGGATGACCCTGGACTTCTTAAAATATTCTGGACATCCATCAAAATCTTCTGGGCTTTTAAGACAATCCTTTTTGTCCATCGTCATCGTTACTAAGTTCTGTGGGTGATACTGAGCATTGATTAAAGCTTTTTGGGCTCTGAAGATAATCATTCTGTTTCAAACCATCATTCCTATGCTCTGTGGATGACATTGGACTCTTTGAAATCTTCTGGACATCGACCAAAGTGTTCTGGTCTCTGAAGATAATCCTCTTGTCTTGTGCCATCATTCTTAAGAACTGTGGATGACCCTGGACTTCTTAAAATATTCTGGACATCCATCAAAATCTTCTGGGCTTTTAAGACAATCCTTTTTGTCCATCGTCATCGTTACTAAGTTCTGTGGGTGATACTGAGCATTGATTAAAGCTTTTTGGGCTCTGAAGATAATCATTCTGTTTCGAACAATCATTCCTATGCTCTGTGGATGACATTGGACTCTTTGAAATCTTCTGGACATCGACCAAAGTGTTCTGGTCTCTGAAGGTAATCCTCTTGTCCTGTGCCATCATTCTTAAGAACTCTGGATGACCCTGGACTTCTTAAAATATTCTGGACATCCATCAAAATCTTCTGGGCTTTTAAGACAATCCTTTTTGTCCATCGTCATCGTTACTAAGTTCTGTGGGTGATACTGAGCATTGATTAAAGCTTTTTGGGCTCTGAAGATAATCATTCTGTTTTAAACCATCATTCCTATGCTCTGTGGATGAAACTGGACTCTTTGGAATCTTCTGGACATCGACCAAAGTGTTCTGGTCTCTGAAGATAATCCTCTTGTCTTGTGCCATCATTCTTAAGAACTCTGGATGACCCTGGACTTCTTGAAATATTCTGGACATCCATCAAAATCTTCTGGGCTTTTAAGACAATCCTTTTTGTCCATCGTCATCGTTCTTAAGTTCTGTGGGTGATACTGAGCATTGATTAAAGCTTTTTGGGCTCTGAAGATAATCATTCTGTTTCGAACCATCATTCCTATGCTCTGTGGATGACTTTGGACTCTTTGGAATCTTCTGGACATCGACCAAAGTGTTCTGGTCTCTGAAGGTAATCCTCTTGTCTTGTGCCATCATTCTTAAGAACTCTGGATGACCCTGGACTTCTTGAAACCTCCTAGACATTAGCCAAAAATATTCTGGGCTTTAAAGCTAACAAACCTCTTGTTCTACATAATTTCCTGGACTTCCCGAAGCCCTCTGGACATGAACTAGTCTCCTTGTCCTTCTGGATAATCCTGTTGCTTTCACTACAATAGCTTTTTATTGTAGATACTCATCATGTTGATGACATTTCATTGTCTGAAACAGTTTCAAATCTTTTGGGTTCTGAAGATGTTGGTGATGATGACGTCGATGATCGTCCACTGTCTTTATATCAACAGGAATCTGCTGTCCTTGTATCCATTTTGCATCATCAGACGAGACATGACGTTACTTATACATTTTGTTCCTCTTTTTTCTGCCGTTACTCCCACATTCGAGAGGTTTACGACCCTACGAAAGTCCCTCTTTCCCTCTCCCTCTCTCAATCTTGCTCATCGTCATCAGCTACTGTTGTTGCAAGACCGTGAACGTGCTACGCCCGATGTCCATAAATCAAACCGTGAACATGAGAAGTGAAATGAGCGAGGGCCACATAACAGAAAGAAGACTGGCTGAGCTTTCAATTATTTTTTACGCGACTAATTATTTATTAAAAGACTAAAATAATTATAAATACGTATCTCCCATTTTCTAATCCGGATTTATAAAGCAGCATTTAAAGCAAGAAAATATTTGAATTCCTGATCGGCATGAATCATACACTGGAATTTCACCAGGTGACCCTCACTGCTGCTGCTGCTGCTGCTGTTGCTGCACAATGTTACAGTCAAGTAAATGTAATAAGAAACATGTTGTACCTCTTACTCTACACTCTACAGTTGGTTAGTTAGTACGTAGTAGTTGCTGGTAAAGAATTGGTTATTCGTAGGTATAAAAGAATGACCATCACAGATATATATATCTACACATATTCTGTAGTCTATGTGTACAACAATGTCCATTTTGCCAAGGTCACGTTGTCCACACAGAAATTGACTTATTTATTACAAGCCAGACCGCTGCTAAAAAGGTTACTAATTTTATTTACCTTGTTTTTGGGAGCACTTTTAGTATTTTATTGAGTGAATCTTCAATTTTTTTAGTGCAACCTCAATTTTATTTACTTTATCTTCAATTCTTGAATGAATCTTGAATTTTCCTGGATGCATGTTTAATTTTATTAGGTAGATTTTCAAGTTTATTGGTTGGATCTTCAACGTTTTTAGCCCTTTCACAATTTTATTGACTGTGTCGTTAATTTATCAAATGAATCTTGAATTTTCCTGAGTGCATCTTAAATTTTATTGAGTGGATCTTCGATTTTATTGAGTGCAATTTCAATTTTTTCGGTGCCTCTTCAATTCTTGGCCGAATCTTGAATTTTCCTGAGTGCATGTTTAATTTTATTAAGTGGATTTTCAAGTTTATTGGTTGGATCTTCAACGTTTTTAGCCCTTTCACAATTTTATTGACTGTGTCGTTAATTTATCAAATGAATCTTGAATTTTCCTGAGTGCATCTTAAATTTTATTGAGTGGATCTTCGATTTTATTGAGTGCAATTTCAATTTTTTCGGTGCCTCTTCAATTCTTGGCCGAATCTTGAATTTCCTGAGTGCATGTTTAATTTTATTAAGTGGATTTTCAAGTTTATTGATTGGATCTTCAACGTTTTTAGCCCTTTCACAATTTTATTGACTGTGTCGTTAATTTATTAAATGAATCTTGAATTTTCCTGAGTGCATCTTAAATTTTATTGAATGGATCTTCGGTTTTATTTAGTGCATCTTCAATTTTTTGGGTGCCTCTTCAATTCTTGGTCAAATCTTCAATTTCCTGAGTGCATGTTTAATTTTATTAAGTAGATTTTCAATTTTATTGGTTGGATCTTCAACGTTTTTAGCCCTTTCACAATTTTATTGACTGTGTCGTTGATTTATCAAATGAATCTTGAATTTTCCTGAGTGCATCTTAAATTTTATTGAATGGATCTTCGATTTTATTTAGTGCATCTTCAATTTTTTGGGTGCCTCTTCAATTCTTGGCCGAATCTTGAATTTCCTGAGTGCATGTTTAATTTTATTAAGTGGATTTTCAAGTTTATTGATTGGATCTTCAACGTTTTTAGCCCTTTCACAATTTTATTGACTGTGTCGTTAATTTATCAAATGAATCTTGAATTTTCCTGAGTGCATCTTAAATTTTATTGAATGGATCTTCGGTTTTATTTAGTGCATCTTCAATTTTTTGGGTGCCTCTTCAATTCTTGGTCAAATCTTCAATTTCCTGAGTGCATGTTTAATTTTATTAAGTAGATTTTCAATTTTATTGGTTGGATCTTCAACGTTTTTAGCCCTTTCACAATTTTATTGACTGTGTCGTTAATTTATCAAATGAATCTTGAATTTTCCTGAGTGCATCTTAAATTTTATTGAGTGGATCTTCGATTTTATTGAGTGCAATTTCAATTTTTTCGGTGCCTCTTCAATTCTTGGCCGAATCTTGAATTTCCTGAGTGCATGTTTAATTTTATTAAGTGGATTTTCAAGTTTATTGATTGGATCTTCAACGTTTTTAGCCCTTTCACAATTTTATTGACTGTGTCGTTAATTTATTAAATGAATCTTGAATTTTCCTGAGTGCATCTTAAATTTTATTGAATGGATCTTCGGTTTTATTTAGTGCATCTTCAATTTTTTGGGTGCCTCTTCAATTCTTGGTCAAATCTTCAATTTCCTGAGTGCATGTTTAATTTTATTAAGTAGATTTTCAATTTTATTGGTTGGATCTTCAACGTTTTTAGCCCTTTCACAATTTTATTGACTGTGTCGTTGATTTATCAAATGAATCTTGAATTTTCCTGAGTGCATCTTAAATTTTATTGAATGGATCTTCGATTTTATTTAGTGCATCTTCAATTTTTTGGGTGCCTCTTCAATTCTTGGCCGAATCTTGAATTTCCTGAGTGCATGTTTAATTTTATTAAGTGGATTTTCAAGTTTATTGATTGGATCTTCAACGTTTTTAGCCCTTTCACAATTTTATTGACTGTGTCGTTAATTTATCAAATGAATCTTGAATTTTCCTGAGTGCATCTTAAATTTTATTGAATGGATCTTCGATTTTATTTAGTGCATCTTCAATTTTTTGGTGCCTCTTCAATTCTTGGCCGAATCTTCAATTTCCTGAGTGCATGTTATTTTATTAAGTGGATTTTCAATTTATTGGTTGGATCTTCAACGTTTTTAGCCCTTTCACAATTTTATTGACTGTGTCGTTAATTTATCAAATGAATCTTGAATTTTCCTGAGTGCATCTTAAATTTTATTGAATGGATCTTCGATTTTATTTAGTGCATCTTCAATTTTTTGGGTGCCTCTTCAATTCTTGGCCGAATCTTGAATTTCCTGAGTGCATGTTTAATTTTATTAAGTGGATTTTCAAGTTTATTGGTTGGATCTTCAACGTTTTTAGCCCTTTCACAATTTTATTGACTGTGTCGTTAATTTATCAAATGAATCTTGAATTTTCCTGAGTGCATCTTAAATTTTATTGAATGGATCTTCGATTTTATTTAGTGCATCTTCAATTTTTTGGGTGCCTCTTCAATTCTTGGCCGAATCTTGAATTTCCTGAGTGCATGTTTAATTTTATTAAGTAGATTTTCAATTTATTGGTTGGATCTTCAACGTTTTTAGCCCTTTCACAATTTTATTGACTGTGTCGTTGATTTATCAAATGAATCTTGAATTTTCCTGAGTGCATCTTAAATTTTATTGAATGGATCTTCGATTTTATTTAGTGCATCTTCAATTTTTTGGGTGCCTCTTCAATTCTTGGCCGAATCTTGAATTTTCCTGAGTGCATGTTTAATTTTATTAAGTAGATTTTCAATTTATTGGTTGGATCTTCAACGTTTTTAGCCCTTTCACAATTTTATTGACTGTGTCGTTGATTTATCAAATGAATCTTGAATTTTCCTGAGTGCATCTTAAATTTTATTGAATGGATCTTCGATTTTATTTAGTGCATCTTCAATTTTTTGGGTGCCTCTTCAATTCTTGGCCGAATCTTGAATTTTCCTGAGTGCATGTTTAATTTTATTAAGTAGATTTTCAATTTATTGGTTGGATCTTCAACGTTTTTAGCCCTTTCACAATTTTATTGACTGTGTCGTTAATTTATCAAATGAATCTTGAATTTTCCTGAGTGCATCTTAAATTTTATTGAATGGATCTTCGATTTTATTTAGTGCATCTTCAATTTTTTGGGTGCCTCTTCAATTCTTGGCCGAATCTTGAATTTCCTGAGTGCATGTTTAATTTTATTAAGTGGATTTTCAAGTTTATTGGTTGGATCTTCAACGTTTTTAGCCCTTTCACAATTTTATTGACTGTGTCGTTAATTTATCAAATGAATCTTGAATTTTCCTGAGTGCATCTTAAATTTTATTGAATGGATCTTCGATTTTATTTAGTGCATCTTCAATTTTTTGGGTGCCTCTTCAATTCTTGGCCGAATCTTGAATTTCCTGAGTGCATGTTTAATTTTATTAAGTGGATTTTCAAGTTTATTGGTTGGATCTTCAACGTTTTTAGCCCTTTCACAATTTTATTGACTGTGTCGTTAATTTATCAAATGAATCTTGAATTTTCCTGAGTGCATCTTAAATTTTATTGAATGGATCTTCGATTTTATTTAGTGCATCTTCAATTTTTTGGGTGCCTCTTCAATTCTTGGCCGAATCTTGAATTTCCTGAGTGCATGTTTAATTTTATTAAGTGGATTTTCAAGTTTATTGGTTGGATCTTCAACGTTTTTAGCCCTTTCACAATTTTATTGACTGTGTCGTTAATTTATCAAATGAATCTTGAATTTTCCTGAGTGCATCTTAAATTTTATTGAATGGATCTTCGATTTTATTTAGTGCATCTTCAATTTTTTGGGTGCCTCTTCAATTCTTGGCCGAATCTTGAATTTCCTGAGTGCGTGTTTAATTTTATTAAGTGGATTTTCAAGTTTATTGGTTGGATCTTCAACGTTTTTAGCCCTTTCACAATTTTATTGACTGTGTCGTTGATTTATCAAATGAATCTTGAATTTTCCTGAGTGCATCTTAAATTTTATTGAATGGATCTTCGATTTTATTTAGTGCATCTTCAATTTTTTGGGTGCCTCTTCAATTCTTGGCCGAATCTTGAATTTTCCTGAGTGCATGTTTAATTTTATTAAGTAGATTTTCAATTTGATTGGTTGGATCTTCAACATTTTTAGCCCTTTCACAATTTTATTGACTGTGTCGTTAATTTATCAAATGAATCTTGAATTTTCCTGGGTGCATCTTCAATATTTTGAGTTCATCCTCAATTTTGACAAATGCATTTTCAATTTTATGAAGTGAATATGTATTCACTTTTATTGAGTACATTTTAAATCTCATTTATTGAATGTATCTGCACATTCGGTCTTGGTTTTCTGTTTTCCTTCACTCTGGGTCATTCCTGTCGTCCGGTGGTGCTCTTCTTTTTAATTAATAGTAACATTCCTTACAAGATTATCTATATCGCCCCCTTACACCATCCTCTTATTTTTCTTCTTCTTCGTGTACCTGGCCGAAGAAGCCGGCATGTTGCATCCTAACATACACACACACACACACACACACACACACAAACACACAGCATCATTTAATCTAGAGGTAGGTAGGTACACTTCTACGCGGCACGGGCTTTACGTAAACCCAGAGGGCAAGCAGGTGCGAACCTGAAGGTCGTCCTTTACGGGTGGGGAAGAAAGGGGGTTGTCAGGCGGCCTTTCAGAGAGAGAGAGAGAGAGAGAGAACTCTTCGGTATTTAGGTATATATAGGTACATATTTACATACATATATTCATGGGCATATAAATAAATAAGCAAAAACGTTTTGGAAGCACGTACCTCCACATCCACACCTACCTATTATATACCCATATAGTTATTATCAAAAGAACTCCAGCAAAAATAAAATGGAATAAAATTATTAGGGATGGATTTCAGAAGATGACCTCTGTAGTGGTGGGTGACATCACGGACCACCACATCCTCTAATTTTGCACATACCATTTACCATACATATATACGTGAAGACGACGACAAAAAACGTTTGACATCGTTGCTGCTGTGTTGTCGTTGTTGTTGTTGTAGGACAACAATAATGTTTGTACTTAAGCGACCCGGCATGCAATTCAATTAAATTAAAAGACGCCGGCCGTTTCGCTTCATTGAAATTCCACGGGCGTCATAACGTCTGTTGCCGAAGTAAAGACTATGTTATTCTATGTAGGCAGGCACCTATTCTCATTTTTATTTTTTCCTTTTCAACCAATATGAAAGATACTATAGTTAAAAGTACTAGTCTTTTAAAAACCAAATAAAATAAAGAAATGCGGAACTGTTTCAGCTTTGAATGTACAGGAAACACTTGCCATTTCGTCTGCTTTTTATAATAACGCGACATTTGTCAAACACAAACCCTTCCCTCCCAAAAACTCGAATAAAAAAATGGGATGGTTTATAAATAATTTCGTGTGTTGGTTGGGCCCAAGTCCAAGACGTCAACGAACAAGCGTGACAAGATCATTAGAAAAAACACGGAAAGATCAAGTCCAATACAAGTATCTACATATGTAGTTAAATAAGTTGGCAGGAAGGCAACCAAATGAATCAAATGAAAGAAAAGTCAACTTTAAATTAAATACCTAGTACATAATAATATAATTGACGTATGTAGATACTTGGAGATGTTTAGTTAGAACAACATTTGGCATATGAGTCCAAAACAAACAACGATTTAACTCTTGAAATAAGTTCTTGAACTTATTGTTGCCAGGAAATTTGAAGATACATTCAATAAAATTGAAGATTTAGAGATAGATGGCTATATGAATCCCTGGTTTTGAAAGTAAATATTTCTGCAATAGTTATTACCATAACCATTCGTTAATCACAGGCGTTTTCAATTCGCTTTTGTAATTAATATTTTAACTTTAACATACCTACTATACTTATTATATAAGTAAGTAAGTAAGTATCGAACGTTGCGTTGCTAATCCAATTAAGAGTTAGTTGCACGGTTCGTTGCAATGTACAAATGTATAAATAAATATAGCAAACGAAATATTTGGGACAAGAGTATTACCTACTGTGACGATGGCAAATAAATAAGCGCAAGTGAGAGTACCATTCATTTAGTATACTATAATTAACAAAATAATTAAGTATTGTATCTATTTGATTACGAAATGTTTAAGTTCTTTTGCAAGGGCTACGCCTTTATTGATATGTATGTATGTATGTATGTATGTATGACGCATGTGATATGATTTATTTTTATACTGCAACAGTGTCCTTCGATTTAAGCGTGACGCGTGATAATGCACATTGCACATACCATACCTACATAGGTTACATGGGTAATAATTTTTATCAACTTACCGTAGGTAATAAAAAAGAACTTAAACCGTTATTATTGAGGAATTTTTTCGGATTTGTCACGGTCACTGTATTTTTTCACTTCAGTTGATTTCTTTTAAGTACAATTCCGTTCAGAGAGTTAGTTACCTAGTTATGTAGTTCTTTGTCTGATGGTTAGATTAATTTTGTTTATGTTGCAAAATTCGGTTTCCTATTTTACTCGCTAAGATTTTGCTTTGCTCTCAGGATAATTTTGTTCTTCTTATTAAGCATTTTTGCATTACATATACCTAATAAACATTCTGCAATTACAACAATTATTATTTGTCTTGGGGAAAAAAACAGTAGAACTAATTCTTCTTGAGTTTGGTCCTGATGGCAATAATAAGTTCAAGGACTTTGAGAGTCAAATTGTTGATTGTTTTTAGTGTTTTCTCAATTTTATTCACTGTGTCTTCAATTTATATCAAATGAATCTTAAATTTCCCTGAGCGCATCTTAAATTGTATTTAGTGAATCTTGATAAATTCTTAATTTATTGGACTGTACCTAGGAACTCATAGGCGGTGCTAACTAAGCTTAAAGGCAACTTCAAGCCTTCACACATCATATGATAATCTTAATTTTCATGACAAAGCTCTTTACGTCTTGGTTACCCTACAAAACGATACCCAACCCTACCTCAGTCCTCAATTTATAAATAAATGATCAATAATCCAGTCTAGGTTTTCCTCTGTTCTTAATTACTCTTCTAACTGGCTCTGAAGCCTCTATATGACCCTTCAGACGTTGATTGCCCTACCAAACTATACCTCAACCCTATCTCTATACTCAAACGATGTATATTTAAACAATAATCTAGTATAAGTCTTCCTGTATCCCTCATTTCTCATATTTCCGACTCTAATGTCTCTAACTGTCTCTGCACGTCTTGGGTGTCCTACCAAACTATGGCTCAACCCTACCTCAGTTGTCAAATTATGAACAAATGATCAACAATCCAGGATAGGTCTTCCTCTGTCCCTAATTACTCCTCCAACTGGCTCTGAAGCCTCTATATGACCCTTCAGACGTTGATTGCCCTACCAAACTATACCTCAACCCTATCTCTATACTCAAACGATGTATATTTAAACAATAATTTAGTATAAGTCTTCCTGTATCCCTCATTTCTCATATTTCCGACTCTAATGTCTCTAACTGTCTCTGCACGTCTTGGGTGTCCTACCAAACTATGGCTCAACCCTACCTCAGTTGTCAAATTATGAACAAATGATCAACAATCCAGGATAGGTCTTCCTCTGTCCCTAATTACTCCTCCAACTGGCTCTGAAGCCTCTATATGACCCTTCAGACGTTGATTGCCCTACCAAACTATACCTCAACCCTATCTCTATACTCAAACGATGTATATTTAAACAATAATTTAGTATAAGTCTTCCTGTATCCCTCATTTCTCATATTTCCGACTCTAATGTCTCTAACTGTCTCTGCACGTCTTGGGTGTCCTACCAAACTATGGCTCAACCCTACCTCAGTTGTCAAATTATGAACAAATGATCAACAATCCAGGATAGGTCTTCCTCTGTCCCTAATTACTCCTCCAACTGGCTCTGAAGCCTCTATATGACCCTTCAGACGTTGATTGCCCTACCAAACTATACCTCAACCCTATCTCTATACTCAAACGATGTATATTTAAACAATAATTTAGTATAAGTCTTCCTGTATCCCTCATTTCTCATATTTCCGACTCTAATGTCTCTAACTGTCTCTGCACGTCTTGGGTGTCCTACCAAACTATGGCTCAACCCTACCTCAGTTGTCAAATTATGAACAAATGATCAACAATCCAGGATAGGTCTTCCTCTGTCCCTAATTACTCCTCCAACTGGCTCTGAAGCCTCTATATGACCCTTCAGACGTTGATTGCCCTACCAAACTATACCTCAACCCTATCTCTATACTCAAACGATGTATATTTAAACAATAATCTAGTATAAGTCTTCCTGTATCCCTCATTTCTCATATTTCCGACTCTAATGTCTCTAACTGTCTCTGCACGTCTTGGGTGTCCTACCAAACTATGGCTCAACCCTACCTCAGTTGTCAAATTATGAACAAATGATCAACAATCCAGGATAGGTCTTCCTCTGTCCCTAATTACTCCTCCAACTGGCTCTGAAGCCTCTATATGACCCTTCAGACGTTGATTGCCCTACCAAACTATACCTCAACCCTATCTCTATACTCAAACGATGTATATTTAAACAATAATCTAGTATAAGTCTTCCTGTATCCCTCATTTCTCATATTTCCGACTCTAATGTCTCTAACTGTCTCTGCACGTCTTGGGTGTCCTACCAAACTATGGCTCAACCCTACCTCAGTTGTCAAATTATGAACAAATGATCAACAATCCAGGATAGGTCTTCCTCTGTCCCTAATTACTCCTCCAACTGGCTCTGAAGCCTCTATATGACCCTTCAGACGTTGATTGCCCTACCAAACTATACCTCAACCCTATCTCTATACTCAAACGATGTATATTTAAACAATAATCTAGTATAAGTCTTCCTGTATCCCTCATTTCTCATATTTCCGACTCTAATGTCTCTAACTGTCTCTGCACGTCTTGGGTGTCCTACCAAACTATGGCTCAACCCTACCTCAGTTGTCAAATTATGAACAAATGATCAACAATCCAGGATAGGTCTTCCTCTGTCCCTAATTACTCCTCCAACTGGCTCTGAAGCCTCTATAACCCTTCAGACGTTGATTGCCCTACCAAACTATACCTCAACCCTATCTCTATACTCAAACGATGTATATTTAAACAATAATTTAGTATAAGTCTTCCTGTATCCCTCATTTCTCATATTTCCGACTCTAATGTCTCTAACTGTCTCTGCACGTCTTGGGTGTCCTACCAAACTATGGCTCAACCCTACCTCAGTTGTCAAATTATGAACAAATGATCAACAATCCAGGATAGGTCTTCCTCTGTCCCTAATTACTCCTCCAACTGGCTCTGAAGCCTCTATATGACCCTTCAGACGTTGATTGCCCTACCAAACTATACCTCAACCCTATCTCTATACTCAAACGATGTATATTTAAACAATAATTTAGTATAAGTCTTCCTGTATCCCTCATTTCTCATATTTCCGACTCTAATGTCTCTAACTGTCTCTGCACGTCTTGGGTGTCCTACCAAACTATGGCTCAACCCTACCTCAGTTGTCAAATTATGAACAAATGATCAACAATCCAGGATAGGTCTTCCTCTGTCCCTAATTACTCCTCCAACTGGCTCTGAAGCCTCTATATGACCCTTCAGACGTTGATTGCCCTACCAAACTATACCTCAACCCTATCTCTATACTCAAACGATGTATATTTAAACAATAATCTAGTATAAGTCTTCCTGTATCCCTCATTTCTCATATTTCCGACTCTAATGTCTCTAACTGTCTCTGCACGTCTTGGGTGTCCTACCAAACTATGGCTCAACCCTACCTCAGTTGTCAAATTATGAACAAATGATCAACAATCCAGGATAGGTCTTCCTCTGTCCCTAATTACTCCTCCAACTGGCTCTGAAGCCTCTATATGACCCTTCAGACGTTGATTGCCCTACCAAACTATACCTCAACCCTATCTCTATACTCAAACGATGTATATTTAAACAATAATCTAGTATAAGTCTTCCTGTATCCCTCATTTCTCATATTTCCGACTCTAATGTCTCTAACTGTCTCTGCACGTCTTGGGTGTCCTACCAAACTATGGCTCAACCCTACCTCAGTTGTCAAATTATGAACAAATGATCAACAATCCAGGATAGGTCTTCCTCTGTCCCTAATTACTCCTCCAACTGGCTCTGAAGCCTCTATATGACCCTTCAGACGTTGATTGCCCTACCAAACTATACCTCAACCCTATCTCTATACTCAAACGATGTATATTTAAACAATAATCTAGTATAAGTCTTCCTGTATCCCTCATTTCTCATATTTCCGACTCTAATGTCTCTAACTGTCTCTGCACGTCTTGGGTGTCCTACCAAACTATGGCTCAACCCTACCTCAGTTGTCAAATTATGAACAAATGATCAACAATCCAGGATAGGTCTTCCTCTGTCCCTAATTACTCCTCCAACTGGCTCTGAAGCCTCTATATGACCCTTCAGACGTTGATTGCCCTACCAAACTATACCTCAACCCTATCTCTATACTCAAACGATGTATATTTAAACAATAATCTAGTATAAGTCTTCCTGTATCCCTCATTTCTCATATTTCCGACTCTAATGTCTCTAACTGTCTCTGCACGTCTTGGGTGTCCTACCAAACTATGGCTCAACCCTACCTCAGTTGTCAAATTATGAACAAATGATCAACAATCCAGGATAGGTCTTCCTCTGTCCCTAATTACTCCTCCAACTGGCTCTGAAGCCTCTATATGACCCTTCAGACGTTGATTGCCCTACCAAACTATACCTCAACCCTATCTCTATACTCAAACGATGTATATTTAAACAATAATCTAGTATAAGTCTTCCTGTATCCCTCATTTCTCATATTTCCGACTCTAATGTCTCTAACTGTCTCTGCACGTCTTGGGTGTCCTACCAAACTATGGCTCAACCCTACCTCAGTTGTCAAATTATGAACAAATGATCAACAATCCAGGATAGGTCTTCCTCTGTCCCTAATTACTCCTCCAACTGGCTCTGAAGCCTCTATATGACCCTTCAGACGTTGATTGCCCTACCAAACTATACCTCAACCCTATCTCTATACTCAAACGATGTATATTTAAACAATAATCTAGTATAAGTCTTCCTGTATCCCTCATTTCTCATATTTCCGACTCTAATGTCTCTAACTGTCTCTGCACGTCTTGGGTGTCCTACCAAACTATGGCTCAACCCTACCTCAGTTGTCAAATTATGAACAAATGATCAACAATCCAGGATAGGTCTTCCTCTGTCCCTAATTACTCCTCCAACTGGCTCTGAAGCCTCTATATGACCCTTCAGACGTTGATTGCCCTACCAAACTATACCTCAACCCTATCTCTATACTCAAACGATGTATATTTAAACAATAATCTAGTATAAGTCTTCCTGTATCCCTCATTTCTCATATTTCCGACTCTAATGTCTCTAACTGTCTCTGCACGTCTTGGGTGTCCTACCAAACTATGGCTCAACCCTACCTCAGTTGTCAAATTATGAACAAATGATCAACAATCCAGGATAGGTCTTCCTCTGTCCCTAATTACTCCTCCAACTGGCTCTGAAGCCTCTATATGACCCTTCAGACGTTGATTGCCCTACCAAACTATACCTCAACCCTATCTCTATACTCAAACGATGTATATTTAAACAATAATCTAGTATAAGTCTTCCTGTATCCCTCATTTCTCATATTTCCGACTCTAATGTCTCTAACTGTCTCTGCACGTCTTGGGTGTCCTACCAAACTATGGCTCAACCCTACCTCAGTCCTCAAATTATGAACAAATGATCAACAATCGGGTCTAGGTCTTCTTCTGCCCCTAATTACTCCTCTAACTGGCTTTGAAGGCTTTTCATACGTTGATTGCCCTACCCAACTATACCTCAACCCTTAAAGGCTTTCATAAGTGACTATTAATTTAGTATAAGCCTCTGGCCTTCCTCTTTCCTACTTCTGATTCTAATAACTCTATCTGATTCATTATACCTTAACAGTTCTATTAAACCATATTTCAACCCTACCTCAGTCCTCAACCCACGTATATGGGATCAATAATCTATTCTTAATCTTTCGCTACCCCTATTTACTGTCATCTTTTATCCTGATGCCTCTAATTCGGTTTTCAAGTCTTGGGTGTCCTACCAAATCATACCCCAATCCTACCTCTGTACTTAAACTTACTTCATTCACTCCTCCTTCTTGAATTTTCAACTTCTATGTGAAGTACAAAGTTAACTGTTTTAATTTTCAATATGTACCTAGGTGTCTATCGATTTCTCTTGTATGGTGGTGTATTTGTTAATCCTAATTCCACCTGTCAAAAATAATTACGTTTCGAAACAGTTGACGGGATTTAGAACCATGTAGTGAGTGACGCAACGGTATCGTCGTATCTTTCATTATTTTAAAATAGTTAAATTCGATATCCATTCCATTTTTCCTGCATATTAACTAACTTACTTTAGACATGAATAGTTGAGATACCGTAGATAACGAGATCACTTTAATAGCCAAACCCGTTCTAAAATATGCGACCATACACTTACTTTCCTTAATGCACCAGCTACCTATAACAGACCAGTTACTTATTTATTTACTCCCATCCATAATATCATAACATAACGTAACATCCTAATAAATTATTCTTATATTACTTAAGTACATATGTACAGGACATGTGTACTTGACCTTTGAATACTACTGTACCTACTACATCGTATGATACATTATGTGGGTGGAATAGTGAGTTAATAAAAAAATTAAGTAAATGCAGAATAAAGAAAGATAGACAAGGGCGCCATCTAACAATTGGTAGCTGAACAACCAGTAGAGTAGCATGCAGAAAAATAGATTCCTTTACAAATGGGGATAGCTTACATACAATACGTAATTATAATTATTTATAAAAACGAAAATTTGTAGGGTTGTAGTCTTATGGGTAATATGAAGAATAATTAACACAAACTGGTCAAAGCTAAAGAGAAAAAAAGAAGGTGCTCTTCAATTTAATTACATACAATTAATCGAACGTTCAACTTCTTTCTTGTTATAGTAGATATAAATTTCGATATTATTTATTGTTATTGATAAGTACCACAATTAATTCTGACCTACTTTTATTCAATTAACTTTATATTCAATTGGGATATAAATAAAAATATCAACCTACATATATACTAAGTATTATAATAAGGGCTTCTTTATACATATACTTCGTTGAAAACAATAATGGGTTTAATGAGCTTTTGTACAATACTTTTATTAAATGGGGAGATTTCGATTCGTTGTTTATAATCTAATTCATGTCAAATAAATCAAGGAAAAATATGACAAAATAGAGTAAATGTAAGCCTGTTATATTCCTTTCTAAACACGGTCAAACTTCGATAACTCGAACATTGATAAGTAAAATTTCCGACAAGTCGAACCGCTAAAAATTTTTACCTGATAACTCAAACTCTCGAACTTCAATTACTCGAATCGAATATCTTGATAATATTTGGCGCCAAGAATTTTCTGGGGGAAATCCCTTACTAAGTAATGTCCGATTTTGACGAATGTCGATACCTCAATTTTTTTGCATCACATGGTGATTCGAGTTATCGAAGTTCGATTGTAATGTACCTACAACTGATATTTATGTAATGAGTAACACACAAGATATTTTCACACTATTATGTAACTAGTAGAGAATTTCGAGTTTACCTATTTATCTGTCCATTAATTATATGAAAGCAAAAATTATTTATTTACTATATGTACTTATGTGCCTATTATTACAACCGTCCAGCTCTACCATACAAACATATGAAAGTACCTACCTACAAGTACTTCATTTTATATATATACTACTCTTTAGTGCTTGGTAAATGTCACAGAAGTGAATGTGAGAATGTAAATGTAACAGAGCAAAATAATTACACACTAAAGTTGCTCAACAAAAAAAAAAAAAAAAAAAACTAATATTTATTTGACCCCCATGGGCTGCCACTGACAGAAACTGTGGCTTAGCTATATTGTTTCAGATTATTAATTAATTATTTAATTAGATAACTGCGCTGCTTGTAATATTGTCCATGTGTACATTATTAATTAACAATAAGGTGTGAAAGTGGGAGACTTTTACGTTTACATTCCCAAGTTCTACTGGTAATTGCAAAATAATTACTGAGAGACGACAGCAAATAATTAAAGAGGAATCTATCTACATATGTATGTATCTCTATATTGATTTCAGTTGCAGCTAAATACTAGATACGTACGTAATTAACACCGAATATTTTCTTTTTTTAATTACTTTTTAATTATGTACCTACTTAAGTAATTTTTGTGTAGCTACCTACATAAGTATGACACACGAAATAACAGAAACGCCATCACAAATACAAAATTAGTTTTCTACATACATAAGTAAATAAAATGTAATTAATAGTAATTTAATTTTCTCTTTTGTCCTGAAATCGCCCCAAGTACATTCACAGAATTTTAAATACCTAAAGGAGGTAAGAAGGTCCACCACAGTCAGTCAGTCAGTCAGTCAGTCAGTGATGCCACGACTTGAATAATATAATAATAACAAGAAAGAATTTCTATCCTGTTCAATTTTCAACCACCACCGGAAACCGTTTGTTGGTTTGCCTCCTTTTGGGATCACTTTTAAAAATAAACTACCTGCTTGCTACTTACTTGCTACAAGTGTGTGTTCGTCTGCTAAATTTCGTTCAAGTTACAGGAAAGGGAAACGGTTATTGAGTGTGAAAAACTATTTTATTATGCCTTTAGGGGCCCATGCAATACCTACAATAATAACAGGTATCTGTAATTAGATACAGTCAAACAAACTTCGATAATAATAACTTTTAAAAATGTCGTCTTTTGACATAAAATTAAATGTTACTAAAGTACTGTACTGAAAAATGAAACTGTAAGGGTGGAATAGTGAGTCAATAAAAAAATTAAATGCAAAATAAAGACAGATAGATAAGGACGCCATCTAACAATTGGTAGCTGAACAACCAGTAGAGTAGCATGCAGAAAAATAGATTCCTTTACAAATGGGGATAGCTTACATACAATACGTAATTATAATTATTTATAAAAACGAAAATTTGTAGGGTTGTAGTCTTATGGGTAATATGAAGAATAATTAACACAAACTGGTCAAAGCTAAAGAAAAAAAAAAAGAAGGTGCTCTTCGATTTAATTACATACAATTAATTGAACGTTCAACTACTTTCTTGTCGATGTCGATATTATTTATTGTTATTGATAAGTACCACAATTAATTCTGACTTACTTTTATTCAATTAACTTTATATTCAATTGGGATATAAATAAAAATATCAACCTACATATTAATATAGGTATTACAATGGGGACTATACAGGGTTTTTCAAGTTGATGGGCTATTAGAAGTAAATGATTAGTAGAAGGAATTAAATTCTGAAACTTGGGCTCATTTGGTTATTGTTTATGCCGCTTCTTTTAAAAATATTTTCAAGTTCGATTTACATCCGGTTATACCGGAAGTCGACACCAACTTTGTTATTTTAAATGGAATGGTATATTTTTCACGCTGAATTCGAATAAAACGTGTAATTCTAAGGTAAGTTTGATGACCAACTTGTACACCTATGACGATCGGTTTCTGAGTTAATTTAATTTATAGAAAAAAAATCGCTACCGCAACCCAAATTATAAAAAATCATAACTTCCACAAAATACGACTTAGAGTGTTGAAATTTTTACTAGTAATAGCTAAATATTAGTGCTAACGCCTTGACAAAATTGAGTTAAATAATTTATACAGGGCGTTGAAAATAAAATTCTAAAATTGAAAAATTTCAAACACCAATTACTTCGTTTTTTCAAATGGCACCTATTATTTTCTACTTTTTTAATCGATTCGTTTTTTTATCCTCTTTCGATCCATATGGATACTTCCTATTTTAAGTAATAATTCAAAATTATTCCAAAATTTTCAAATAAAATAGGAAGTATCCATATGGATCGAAAGAGGATGAAAAAAGGAATCGATTGAAAAAAGAAAAAATAAGTAGATGCCATTTGAAAAAACGAAGTAATTCGTGTTTGAAGTTTTTCAATTTTAGAATTTTATTTTGAACGCCCTGTATAAATTATTTGTTTCAATTTTGTCAAGGCGTTAGCACTAATATTCAGCTATTACTTGTAAAAATTTCAACACTTTAAGTCGTATTTTGTGGAAGTTATGATTTTTTATAATTTGGGTTGCGGTAGCGATTTTTTTTCTATAAATTAAATTAACTCAGAAACCGATCGTCATAGGTGTACAAGTTGGTTATCAAACTTACCTTAAAATAACACGTTTTATTCGAATTCAGCGTAAAAAATATTAGTACGGGATCCGGCTGCGAAATTAGTGCATTAATAATGTAGATTGATAAGATTTAATTTTTAAGTATTTTCACAGCTAGGAGAAGTCAATTTTCATCAGGTGCCAATTAGAAAATGCCCGCCAGTATTATTAATTAAATTATTATTAATTTACTTTAAGGAAGGCATTTCGTTTACATCATATGGAAATAAAACCTACACCACTTCACAATAGTGTATTCAAGGGATCTGAAAAGTTATAGTTGCTGCTGATCGCTTAGCCGCAACCTCCAAGCAGCCAGGTGTACACAGGTATATTTTTGTTCAATCTTTTCGTTTATACTGTACACTCATTTTATTTATACCAAATTAAAGCTAATTTTTTTTTCTTTTCAACTATATAAAGTTGCCTTTTCAAAAAAGCCCGCAAATCTCAGTTTCCTACCCTAAAAGATGCTAGGTATTAGAAATAAAGTAACAGAGAGCGAGCGTACGACGCTACTTGTTAGACAAGGATGCGAAATGCCAGCTGGATGTGTTTTTTTGAGCTATTGCGCATGCTCCGATGAATAGGGTTCTCAACCGACGATCTAAATCATAATACAATTGACTGAACTCAAATGCTCCAAAATTGCAACGGATTAAGCATCGATATTAAACAAAATAATATTTAATTAATATACAATATTAAATATTCAATCAATGATAATAATAAAATACTTAAATATATATTTTGCAAGAAATTAAACTTTTAAAAAGTTATTACTGAAAGTAGATCCACATATATTACTACTGTGTATACTTACAGGATCCGAATTTGTAGAAGCAATCGGAGCATGCGCAATAGCTCAAAAAAAACATCCAGCTGGCATTTCGCATCCTTGTCTAACAAGTAGCGTCGTACGCTCGCTCTCTGTTACTTTATTTCTAATACCTAGCATCTTTTAGGGTAGGAAACTGAGAGTTGCGGGCTTTTTTGAAAAGGCAACTTTATATAGTTGAAAAGAAAAAAAAATTAGCTTTAATTTGGTATAAATAAAATGAGTGTACAGTATAAACGAAAAGATTGAACAAAAATATACCTGTGTACACCTGGCTGCTTGGAGGTTGCGGCAAGCGATCAGCAGCAACTATAACTTTTCAGATCCCTTGAATACACTATTGTGAAGTGGTGTAGGTTTTATTTCCATATGATGTAAACGAAATGCCTTCCTTAAAGTAAATTAATAATAATTTAATTAATAATACTGGCGGGTATTTTCTAATTGGCACCTGATGAAAATTGACTTCTCCTAGCTGTGAAAATACTCAAAAATTAAATCTTATCAATCTACATTATTAATGCACTAATTTCGCAGCCGGATCTTAGACTAATACCATTCCATTTAAAATAAGAAAGTTGGTATCGACTTCCGGTATAACCGGATGTAAATCGAACTTGAAAATATTTTTAAAAGAACCGGCATAAACAATAACCAAATGAGCCCAAGGTTTCAGAATTGAATTCCTTCTACTAATTCATATACTTCTAATAGCCCATCAACTTGAAAAACCCTGTATACTTCGTTGAAAACAATAATGGGTTTAATGAGCTTTTGTACGATACTTTTATTAAATGGGGAGGTTTCGATTCGTTGTTTATAATCTAATTCGTGTCAAATAAATCAAGGAAAAATATGAGAAAATGGAGTAAGTGTAAGCCTTTTATATTTCTTTCTAAATACTGTCAAACTTCCGATAAGTCGAACCGAATTGGTTGGCAATAGCATCAACTATTTTTACCGGATAATTCGAACTGTCGAACTTCTATTACTCGAATCGAATATTTTGATACATTATGATTTGAGTTATTATTTAAGTATATTAGATTTGTATTTATTAAAAAAAAAAAACTAAAAGTTTAATTTTAATTAATGAGAAAAGGTTGCAATAGAACCATATTAATGAATGTACCTTTTTACAAAGTCTTCTGAAAGAAACTGTAAAGGAAAACAAAAACTAGTTAATCAACTGTTTAAAAATTGAATCCCACGATTTCACTTATTATTATAGGTAGGTACATAGGTACTAGGTATGTGGATATGTGAAAATGTTCACAATATTTTTTTTCCATTGTTTAATCCTAACGAATTTTTTGTTTTTTTATTATTTCCTTCAACTTTCAAAGTGTAAGTCGGCATTTATTTACATACATTTCAGTTCAAACGAGTTACTCACTCTGCGCAACTACGCACGCACCTCAGTCTCAACCAACGACCTGCGAGAGAAATTCTCGACAAATTCCAATTTCTATTCATATTTGCGCATACATATACACACACACACACACACACACCACAACTATCTAGATATGTATGTATGTAGTTATCCTTACTACAAACTTGTCAGTAAATTATTATTATTATTATTACTCAGTATCATTATGCTCCACTCATGACTCCAACCGACTTAAGACTTAGAGTATATTAAGTCTCAATACAAGTAAACACGATGCATGATGGCCAAAATTCCTAAGTTTTATTATTTTTTAAAGACCCACGGTCAAGACAAAGACAGAGAAGAAGTAATACAATTAACTTAGTTACAAACAGGTACATCGGGCAATACATAACGAAAACAACAATAACACATTTCGACACGTTTCAAGAAAACCAATACATAATAAATAATTAACTCACTAACCTCTGGTAAATTTAAATGCAAGTTATTGTTAGCAACTGGTTCCATCGCGGTCGTCGGTTCCAACCACCACACTGACTGGCGAAGAATATTATGTAAAAAAATGCGCACAGTAACACTTATATGCAATCATAGGGGGATTATGCCAGATAATCTCGTTAGTGCATGTAAAAGGGGCAGATTTATTAAACCACTTCGCCTTAGTAGTTGTCGTCGTCGTTGCTGTTGTTGTTGTTGTTGTTTATTATTATTAATGTCACTTTTCTAACTAACTAACATTCACTTTTATTGGGCATTATTATTATTTACCTATTCACTACTCCGGTGCAGCTACTGTTATCACAATCACCGCGATATTCCGTTGTATCGACGACGACGACGACTACGACACTGGCAATCACGGAAACCGACCAACGTTAACAATAGTAAACATTTTCCAGTTTAATCGAATTATTTATATATATATTATATAAATAAGTACCTAAAGAAACAAAAGAAGAAGAAGTACGTTTGTATGCAACGGTCACTTTGATCGGTTCTTGGTTGTTGTTGTCTTGGGTCCACTCAACTACAGATACAACAGAGTCGACTGACTACCTAACATGAATGCTGCTAAAGCCCAACCAACAACCAACACCGAGAACCGAGCAACGAGCAGCCTTCCTCCGATACCAGTTTAAGGCCGCTTAACAATTTAGGTATAAAGTTAAGAAACGTAAAAGAAGAAACGAACGAATGTGTTTGCTGTGTTGCTAGCTAGCTAAGCTACAACACAATCTCCTCCCTCATCAGTGTGCAGTCAGTGGCGCAGGCCGAATGCAATACAAAGGAACAAATCAATACTTAATTATAGATTGCTAATATCGATCTTATCGATTTTTCACGGTTATCTCACTTCACTTGGTTTTTCTTTACCAATGATAAAAAAATAATCGAAGAATAGATGAATCGAACTTCATGACTGGTGACAAAAGTTCCAAAAAAAAGTAGGTGTCAAAATATAAAAATTAAAAAAAAAAAAAATTAACGAATTTTCTGGATAGTTTTTTAGGAAAAATCAACTTATTTGTTTTGTATTTTACATAAAAAAATAAACTATTAAAAACAAAACTGTAAAAAAAAAAACGATTTTTTGAGTTTTGCAGCTTGAAATAAAAGTCGATAAAAAACCTCTGTTTTCATAAATAAATAATAAAAATCAAATATTTGATTGTTTCAGCCTTTACTGTATGGAAAAATGTAATAAAACTTGATTGAATTTCCATCAATTTATTTTAGTAATCTTAACAATTATTTCAGCTTCTGAAGATGCCCATATTGGACGAAACAATTATTACGATTACTAAAATAAATTAGTGGAAATTTAATATTAGTTTTATTACATTTTTACCTAATAAAAAAATAGATTTTTTTAATCAAATTAACGTGCCATATAAATGTTATTTGTATTAATATGATTGAAGGTTCCCCCCATTTTCCGTTCCACTCACGACTTACTAACAATCCTTTTGTACTAACATATGCTGCTAAAGCAACCAACAACCAACACCGAGAACCAGAACGAGCAGCCTTCCTTCCGATACCAGTTTAAGGCCGCTAAAAATTTAGTATAAAGTTAAGAAACTAAAAGAAGAAACGAACGAATTTTTTGCTTGTTGCTAGTACTAGTAAACACATCTCCTCCCTCATCAGTGTGCAGTCAGTGGCGCAGGCCGAATGCAATACAAAGAACAAATCAATACTTAATTATAGATTGCTAATATCGATCTTATCGATTTTTCACGGTTATCTCACTTCACTTGGTTTTTCTTTACCAATGATAAAAAAATAATCGAAGAATAGATGAATCGAACTTCATGACTGGTGACAAAAGTTCCAAAAAAAAGTAGGTGTCAAAATATAAAAATTAAAAAAAAAAAAAATTAACGAATTTTCTGGATAGTTTTTCAGAAAAATCAACCTATTTGTTTTGTATTTTACATAAAAAAATAAACTATTAAAAACGAAACTGTAAAAAAAACGGTTTTTTGAGTTTTTGCAGCTTTAAATAAAAGTCGATAAAAAAACATGTTTTCATAAATAAATAATAAAAATCAAATATTTGATTGTTTCAGCCTTTACTGTATGGAAAAATGTAATAAAACTTGATTGAATTTCCATCAATTTATTTTAGTAATCTTAACAATTATTTCAGCTTCTGAAGATGCCCAAATTGGACGAAACAATTATTACGATTACTAAAATAAATTAGTGGAAATTTAATATTAGTTTTATTACATTTTTTACCTAATAAAAAAATAGATTTTTTTAATCAAATTAACGTGCCATATAAATGTTATTTATGTTATTATATATGGTATGTGAAGGTTCCCCCCATTTTCCCTTCCTACCTCGACCGACTTACTGCTTACTATTTTTTTTTTTTTTGTAGAATACATATGGGCTAAAAATAAACACCATATATTTTGCTTTAATTCCAGAAAAAGAAATACGTTTTTCTAAATAATACCGTCTGGGGGATGAAGGGGGGGGACATTTACACACCATAACCTAATCTAAATTAATATCTCTAAGGGAATGATACTTCAATCCCAGACAGAAATCATTTGTGCAAACGTGTTTTTTTTTATAATATTGAAGTTTATTTTAGGCTACAGATAAAAACAAAAAAGTTCTTTTTATGTAGATATCGAAAAAAAAGTATAAGAATTAATTTGATTTTGCGACGTAGAAAAAAGTTATAAAGAATTATACTCAAAAAATTGATTTCTTTTAGCATATTAAGTTAGTTAGGTACTTA
Source organism: Agrilus mali (assembly GCA_029378335.1). Lineage (NCBI taxonomy): Eukaryota > Metazoa > Arthropoda > Insecta > Coleoptera > Buprestidae > Agrilus > Agrilus mali. The sequence continues at coordinate 21,931,333 of CM055661.1, read as the reverse complement.
TATACCTTTTTTCAATTCTTGTTTCCATAAATCCATCGAAAAAACAAACAGTGAAAAAATATTACAAAAAGGTTGATTTCTACACTTTTTATTATTAAAAAAACATATAGGCGATCGTGAAAGTAAAACTACAAAAAAAAATTTCATTTAAAATAGAAGTTTTAACAATTATTGAAAATATTTAAAGATTCGGAACTTCTTGAGATTAATTAATATATTACTGATTCTATTATTTAGTAAAAATTTTAATTTTCGTCCAACGTTGGACAAGAACCCGCAACACACCTCTGTCATGCATGTTGCATATAGTCAAGGGAATTAATTTCAAAATTTGAGTACATAGTTGTATTTATTTTATGTTACAGAGAGGGACATAAGTACTTGGATAGATATACGAGTTCAGTGAGTGAGTAGGTAATATATTTTTCAGTACACTTTTACATTATAGATTTAATTTTTAATTAGAAGAAAAAGTTTTTAAAGTAAGTTTTGATGACAAATAATCAATTTGGTTCGACTTATCGAAGTTTGCCTGTAGGTTTTTTTTTTCTCAAAAAATGATAATATAAATAATATCTATTTCAATTTTTAGAATACCCAATAATTATTGAAATCGATTCAATTTATATGGTACCTATGTATGTACTTTACTAATATTAGCAAAGTGCAAGTAGACAACCACGTGCCTTTTTTTATTTTTATCTTTTTAGATAACTACATGTATACATATTGTTTTTTATTGTTTATTATAAAATTAAAAAAAATATTTACCCATGTACTTATGTAAGTTTATTTAATTATTATTGTACACAGATCTTGCCGAAAATAAATTGTTTGCTTATTGAGCAACTAATTAATAATACACGTACGTGTACTTTATTATAAGCCATAAATAATCGCGATAAAAAAATAAAAGAAACGTCAGTTTTTCTTTTTTTTTTATTGAACGAACACTTTATTGGATAAATACAATTTCTACAATCATCATTCATTCATTAATTTTCTTGGTGAAATTAACAAAAACAATTTATTACAAAAATAAAAGGAATGCGACGTTTGATCCTCTACAGAATCTATCACAATAAACCACATTGTCTAATTAATTGTAAGTAAATCGGTTTATTATATTATATTATATATATTAAATGGCAACGTCTAGGTAACTTGTGCTAATATATAAGAAGCACATAAATTTTATTTAATTATAACAACAATTTGTGCACACATACATTTATGTATTAGGTAATAAAAGTAACCGGTCGATTTATTTAATCGACTTCTTCGATGGTAGGACCTTCGTGTCCACCTTTCCTGGCACCACCACCGCCACCTGTTGCGCCACCTTCACCTCCCTTATGCAATTTTGTCATTACAGGTGCACAAGTTTTCTGGAGAGTGCTAAACCTGTCATCGAACTCTTCTTTCTCGGCCGTCTGATTCCTGTCGAGCCACTGAATACAATCGTTACATTCCTTAAGGACTTTGCTTTTGTCGCTCTCGTTCAATTTACTGCCACCCTCTTCCACCGCTTGCTTCACGTTGTAAACGTAAGATTCGAGTTGATTTTTACTTGAAACCCTTTGACGCTGTTTCTCGTCTTCGTCTTTATACTGTTCGGCCTCGGAGACCATCCGTTCGATGTCCCTTTGAGACAAACGACCCTTGTCGTTCCTTATGGTGATGTTCCTAGATTTTCCTGTGCTATTCTCTTTGGCAGAAACGTTGAGGATGCCGTTAGCGTCTAGGTCGAATGTGACCTCTATCTGAGGTACCCCACGGGGCGCTGGAGGTATCCCTGTTAAGTCGAAAGTGCCCAGAAGGTTATTGTCTTTGGTCATAGCACGTTCGCCTTCGTACACTTGAATTGTGACAGCTGGTTGGTTGTCGGAATACGTGGTGAACGTCTGGGTCTGTTTGCAAGGGATTCTCGAGTTTCTTTCTATGATTTTTGACATGACACCTCCAGCTGTTTCGATCCCAAGTGATAGAGGGGCGACATCGACGAGAAGCACGTCCTGGATCTGTGAACTTTGATCCCCGCTGAGGATGGCTGCTTGGATTGCTGCACCATAAGCAACAGCTTCGTCTGGATTGATTGACAAATTGAGTTGTTTGCCTCCGAAGTAGTTCTGGAGTAGGCTTTGGATTTTTGGGATTCTTGTCGAACCCCCAACAAGGACAACGTCATGAATTGATCCCTTGTCGAGTTTAGCGTCGTTCAAAGCTTTCTCCACAGGTTGTAAAGTGCTTCTGAAGAGGTCTGAACAAAGTTCTTCGAAACGTGCCCGAGAGATCTTGGTGTAAAAGTCGATACCTTCGTAGAGAGCGTCGATTTCAAGGGTGGCTTCTGTACTGGACGAAAGGGTTCGTTTGGCCCTTTCGGCTGCAGTTCTCAATCTCCTCAATGCTCGAGGATTGGCGCTCATATCTTTTTTATACTTGCGTTTGAATTCTTCGACGAAATGATTAACTAAACGGTTGTCAAAATCTTCTCCTCCCAAATGGGTGTCGCCTGCAGTAGATTTGACCTCAAAAAGCGACCCTTCGTCGATTGTTAGGATGGAAACGTCGAATGTACCGCCACCCAGATCGAAAATCAAAACGTTCCGTTCGCCTTTAAGATTTTTGTCCAGACCATAGGCAAGGGCAGCGGCTGTTGGTTCGTTTATGATCCTGAGAACGTTGATACCAGCAATGGTACCAGCATCTTTGGTTGCTTGCCTTTGGGAATCGTTGAAATACGCAGGAACTGTGACGACCGCGTCCTTGACGCGTCCTCCAAGATACGCCTCCGCGATCTCCTTCATTTTCGTGAGGACCATCGAACTGATCTCTTCCGGGGAGAAGCGTTTCCTTTCGCCCTTGAATTCGACTTCGATTTTGGGCTTGCCACCATCGTTTGCAACTTTGAAGGGCCAGTGCTTGAGGTCCTGTTGTATCTTCGGATCGTCGTATTTTCGGCCGATGAGCCTTTTTGCGTCGAAAACGGTGTTGGATGGGTTTAGTGCCACTTGGTTCTTGGCGGCATCCCCAATTAGACGTTCCGAATCGGTGAATGCAACGTAGCTGGGTGTTGTTCTGTTACCTTGGTCGTTTGCGATTATTTCGACTTTACCTTGCTGCCATACACCTACACACGAGTACGTTGTACCCAAGTCGATTCCGATCGCTGGTATTTTCGGCATTTTACCACTTGAATTTCACAAAAAAATTAAAAATTTGACAGCACTTGTTGGTTTAGTTTATCCGTCGCGCTCTTCCAATGTTTGTATTCAAACTAACGCGATTCCCGCCGCGCTAATCGTATTTATAGCGGCATTGACCGGTACCGGAAAAATCGAGAAACGTGGAGAACGTACCAGTTCGGACTGGATCGTTCGAGATCGGCCCGGACACGCTCGTGCAAATGCTTGTATTGATTTGGCGGCGCGTTTTCACGTGTCATTACGATGTTATTGTTTTGGTTGGCGCGTGGAGGTAATCACATATCTACCTACATATTTATAACAAATGAAATGGAAAGTTTTCGACAATTGACAACAGTGGCGGCGCGACGGGAAGATCCTTTCAATTCAATTACAGTAAACAACATAATGAATAAATGAATAATGCTAAATAAACAATGGTAGCCTTGAATTACGTATATATACTATATAGTATGTATATAAACATATCATTTTTTAAATATTTAACAAACTAAAAATAAATATTAATTTAAATCGTGCTCTCTAACTGAAGATGACACACGTCTATAAATATGGTGGTGTCGAAACGCGTATAAAATAGTTTTGTAGAATTTTATGAAATTTTATATATGCATATTCAGTAGGTCTGACAATCGAGAACTAAATTCTTTTTAACCCCTAAGTGATAAGGGTTGTGCTGTGCACCCCTAATTTTTTTTTATTTTTTGGACAATTTTTTTATGATTTGGCATTAAAAAATACATATATAACCCTTAATTCGCACACTTCTACCACCAACCCTCATTTTTTAATAAATTGCTGCTAGTTATTCTATAAAAAGTTCTCACAGTTACCCTTAAGCAGACGAATAAAAATAGAACCGGGTTCCAGACAAAACATCCTGCCGCCGTTACCAACAATTAGTTAAAGTTAAAAATAAATATGCAGAATTTTCCAGTTTTCCTCACTCTACCCTACCCTACCTAGTAGTACCTACAGTACATAATATAAAAAATATCATAGTCCGCCATGCTGACTGGCAACTTTTTGTGTTCTTTTTTCTTATGGAAATCGTTTTCAAAAATATGACGCCATTGTGTTTTTTAAAAAAACAAGACCATAAATAAGTTGGTTATTTTATTCATGATGCGAAAACATTTCCAAATTTAACGAGCAGATTTGCACGTAGGCCGCAGTAAAAATTGTTGAAAATTAAAATCTACTTTTTTATAATATACATACCTACATATAGATAAGATATTATATAATTATGTAGTTATATTTACATGGTGAAGAAACACACACACAGATATATATATAGCAGTACAACAGTAGTTAGTTACCTACCCTGCTCAATAAAACTTTGTTAGGGGTGAAACTAGCACGAAACCGTCTACGCTGCTTTTTGTTGTCCTGGTGCTGTCCCTTTGTAGTGGAACTTTTGTTAGTGGTCACTTTTGTTCGTTTTAAATTCATTTTCAATTATTATTTTTTACACAGCGCACAAAATGGACACAGATAATAGAAAATAATGGATTATTGAGTACTCGATTGTTACAAAAACAAAACAATATTCTTCACTAAAATTGATAAACCACCTCCTTTATGTTCACAATATGTAAGCAATTTACACTAGTAAGTATCTACATAAAATAAAACCGATATACCTTGCTATTAACGCCCCCAAAAGTTATTAAAATGATAAGCAAATATACAGGGTGTAGGTATATAAATCTAAATGCATATTACATTGAGAAAACGAAACTTAAGACAAAATTTTGGAATATGAGAAATGTATTAGGACGTTCTCGAATATTCCAGAAAGTTCTATAACATTCTAGAACGTTCTGTCTGTCTGTCAAGTTTCAGAAGTTTTTAACATAATTCAGAAGGTCGAGGACAAAATTTTGGAGTATCAGGAATATTTTACACCGACCTGAAGTATTCCAGAAGGCTCCCAGAATGTTCTATAGAGTTCCAGAACGTTCTGTTATGTTCGTACATCATTCACCTTCACTCACAATCAGTAAATAAATTTATTCTTAAAAATTTCACGTCAAGGAAACAATAAACTGAAAAATTAAGTTTTCAGAACACGTTTGAAATATTTTGGAACATCCGGAACATTTTAGAACGTTCGGGGAGATTCTGGAACGTTCTGAAACGTCACAGAAGTTTTTAAAAGAATTCAGAAGGTTCAGGATACAATTTTAGAGTATTTGGTATATTTTAGACCGACCTGGAGTATTCCAGAAGGCTCCCAGAACGTTCTATAGCGTTCTAGAACGTTCTGCTATGTTCGTACATCATTCACCTTCACTCACAATCACCAAATAAATTTATTCTAAAAAATGTCACGTCGAGGAAACAATAAACTGAAGAATTAAGTTTTCAGAACACGTTTGAAATATTTTGGAACATCCGGAACATTTAAGAACGTTCAGGGAGATTCTGGAGCGTTCTGAAACGACACAGAAGTTTTTAAAAGAATTCAGAAGGTCCAGGACAAAATTTTAGAGTTTCTGGTATATTTTAAACCGACCTGAAGTATTCCAGAAGGCTCCCAGAACGTTCTATAGTGTTCTAGAACGTTTTGTTATGTTCGTACATCTTCCACCTTCACTCACAATCACCAAATAAATTTATTCTAAAAAATGTCACGTCGAGGAAACAATAAACTGAAGAATTAAGTTTTCACAACACGTTTGAAATATTTTGGAACATCCGGAACATTTTAGAACGTTCGGGGAGATTCTGGAACGTTCTGAAACGTCACAGAAGTTTCTAAAAGAATTCAGAAGGTCCAGGACAAAATTTTAGAGTTTCTGGTATATTTTAAACCGACCTGAAGTACTCCAGAAGGCTCCCAGAACGTTCTATAGCGTTCTAGAACGTTTTGTTATGTTCGTACATCTTCCACCTTCACTCACAATCACCAAATAAATTTATTCTAAAAAATGTCACGTCGAGGAAACAATAAACTGACGAATTAAGTTTTCAGAACACGTTTGAAATATTTTGGATAATATTTTGGAACATCGAGAACTTTTTAGAACGTTCGGGGAGATTCTGGAACGTTCTGTAACGTCACAGAAGTTTTTAAAAGAATTCAGAAGGTTCAGGACACAATTTTAAAGTATTTGGTAGATTTTACACCGACCTGAAGTATTCCAGAAGGCTCCCAGAACGTTCTATAGCGTTCTAGAACGTTTTGTTATGTTCGTACATCTTCCACCTTCACTCACAATCACCAAATAAATTTATTCTAAAAAATGTCACGTCGAGGAAACAATAAACTGACGAATTAAGTTTTCAGAACACGTTTGAAATATTTTGGATAATATTTTGGAACATCGAGAACTTTTTAGAACATGGACAGGAATATTCTGGAACGTTTCTAAAAAAATTTAGAAAATCCAGGACAAAATTTTGGAACACCTGGAATATTTTGGAACATCCTGGAAAATTGCAGAAGTCTTCCAGAAAGTTCTATAACTTTCTAGAACATTCTATCATGTTCTCATATCTTCCACCCTTAGTATGGTCACTCCAAATTATTCATAAGTAATCTATTCTGATTTTTTTTTAATGTATTAGGAAGAGATTCGTATTAGTATACACCCCTACTACATTGATCAAGGGCTATTTACCACCATAACTATATATGTAAGCAAGATTATTAGAAGGCAGTGGACAGATAATTGGAAAGATGAATAAAAAAAAAAAAGATTATGTAGGCAGAAATTATTTCAACTTATAAGTACTGTCAATGTAAAAGGATGACGCTTTAAACATATGGTCTATATTACAAAATTGTTGCTAATTAGTCATATTTAAAAACAGAACTCTACTAATATATCCATGTAGAGAAAGTTGAATCTACCCATCTAACAAAACGTGGGTTTTTATACATATTTCAAAAAAAATATCTTGCCAGATATTAAAAGATTTAAAAATTGTTAGGTATGCAAAATAATAAGCATAAGTGAATTGTGGTTGCATACGTGCAATATCAAATAGTGTCTGTAAAAAATTTCAATGTGGCACATTTTTTAATTGTATACATAAGACTTCATTTAACTCGTAAAAATTTTTTGACCATCTATTAAAGCTCCCGATTTTCAATTTTCTTAATGCCTAGCTAAAGTCTACCCCTATTTTAATGGCCTATCATTTACCTCCCTATTTTATTGGTTTTTTTTCGTCGTCTACTGTGCATTGCGACAAAGTCTTTGCGCCAAGGTTCAGTGACGTTGACTTTTATTGATCGGCGCGTCGGTTGCTCTGGCGTCGCGACGCTCACCACACACGTTCCGAACAAACTGCCATAGCAGCAGCTTGCGTACGTACGAAGTGGTCGGGCGTCGATATTAGGCGTCGTCGAGGTCGGGTCGTCGGTCAGTTCTTTAATAAAAGGGTGAATTCATGCACCACCATTAAAACAAAAGGTAAACTACACCATTTTATAATTTAAATAGAAACAGAAGGGTCTTTTTTAATTAAGGGATGGTTTTTATTTTTTAAATAAATTTACACCATTAATCGTAACTGGGGTATTTCTATTTCTCTATTTTATTATTTTAATAAGAACAAAAGTATATTTTTACTTATGTATGTACTGAAATACGGTAAGGGTAGATTTTTTAAATAAATTTGCAAGTTTATGAAATCAGTTTATCATAACTACCTATTATTTCTTTACCTGTATGATAATTGTGATAAATATTGAAAGACGTACCTCACGTATTGTATTTTTCTTACTTACTACCCTTAAGATAGAACGTAATTTGTGGCGTAAATAAATTTATTTATGATTTATACTCATCCTACTTTTCTATATTTATATTTTCAAACTCTTATGCGCAGTTAAAATTTTATTTTTTATATATTACAAGTGGAAGTGACTTCTTAGTTCGTATATACTACGTTGGTGACGTAATAGCAATCCCTCAATAATTTTACTGTACCTACGTTATTCTAGTAAATGTAATAAACCCAAAGTTTTTGAAGATTCCAAGAATATTGTTGACTAACATGTAAGATGGTGAAACTGTCGAAGAGGGGGGATTACTGTTATTAATTATAAATTCCAATTAGAATTACTGATAATTAAAAGTACAACAATTACAGTAATTAAATATGTTTTTATCTTTAGATAAGTGTCTGTAAATGTATTTGAAAGGATATTGCGAAACAATTCAACTTTTTTTGTTAAAAAAAAAAAAAAAAAGAGAAACGCGCTGTGGGTACAATCAATTGTTTAGATATTCGTTTGTTATATGAAACAAAGAAAAAAAAAAGAACGCGCCATATAATCATGTTTGTTGTGTAACTTATTCCAGGAGTAAAAAAGTTTTTTTTTTCTCTAGTAAAATGTCAAAGTTGCAAATATTAAAATCGAAAAGGTCAAATATCAAGTGTTTCTAACAAAGTACAAATAGTTAACTAATTAACAGATATCGATCTGTTAGCTCATTGGTGACACTATTTTTTCTGCTTATCATTAATGATTCAGGTCATTTTTTTCTTGAATATTTTGACCTCTTTCTTTAATACTTACTTAAAAAAAAAATTATTTTTCAGTTAGTGGGGGCAGTGACCAAGATGATCGTGTATTTTCTGAAGGAAACAGTAAAATTGTGCAAACATAAACATTTCAGCAGTAATCGCGAGAATCAGTGGACTGAATCAGAAAACAATAAGTGCGTCTTAATAATTACAACAATCAATTCTACTAAAAACAATAATAAAACAACTGTTATTACTGGAATTAGCGAAAATTAATTAACCTACGTAATAAACTTTATCTGCTCAGCGCAATATTGAGCTACAGTTGCGCACCAGCTTTTTTGAGTCGCCCACCACCACCACCACCACAACCACATCCGTATCGAAAGTAAATTGTAACTTGTGGTAGAGTGAGACAGGACAAATTAAAAACAGAGGGGCGAAAGAAAGATAGATAGATAAAGAGAAGAGGTGGGGTTGTGGCGTTATATTTGTCCAGGTTATACAACTCGAAACACTCATCGCACGTTTCCTAAGAACCACATCAAGGTTTTCACGTGTGCACCCCTAGCGGGCTCGTTTTTCTTTTTATTTGAAGCGTTTTCGTTGTATGGGTGAGTAATTATTTATTACACTTTTATTCCTAACTATGTATAGATATATTTATTTCGACCAAACATTATTTATTAATTTAAACATCTTATCACTTAGGTACTGATACTGTAGTCAAAAATGATGCAGAATTACCTAATATCTATTTAATGTTGTGCATAAATAATAATAATAATAATATATTATCAACTGATTAATTAATTAATTAATTATGAACCAATAAGTGAAATCAGCTGATGTAGACGTTGTTTTTGGAGAACCATATGTTTGCCAAAAGATTATTTTAAATCACTAATTTAATTAAAATACCAATTGCAATAATATACATAATTAAACCTCCCTGTGTGTGTAACGATTGTTAAATAAAAAATATTTAAAATCGATTTAAAAAAATTATTTCCGCAAATTAAGATCGATAAACATAAAAATATGTAGGTGATGGGATTGTCAATGGCTTATTTATTACTGTAGGTACCTATTTTAGAATTTCATTTTTTTTTTTTTTTTTGAAATTAATATCATAGAGCAAAATGGGAATTTTTGTATGCACCTAATTGAATTGCAATATTAGCATTACGAAATTCGTTTTACGTTTTTATTTTTAATCGAATAAGTAAATAAATTTGAATATCTAGCCTTATTTAGGCATTTTTCGAAGTAGAAACAAAAATGTGTCGTATGAGTAAAAAATGCACCTAATGAGTTGGAGTGTTTTGTTTTACGTATGTAGGTATTATAGATACGTAATTGTTTTGTTAGTGTAAACTATTAGAATTTCTTTTGTTTCAAAAATAATTGCATATACATACATGCGTCATTGTTTCAGAGAATAATTATTACAGACAAAATAAGTAAACATCGCGGATGTAATTTGATAAACTATTATTATAAGCAGCAGGAACTGAACTGATGTGATGTGATGCCACGAAGTAAAAATAAATTTTCGTTAAAAATAGTGGGTGTACAGGAACCCATATTATATACGTATAAGTATACGTGTACCTATGCAAATAATTATTCAAGTATTATCTATAAAATGTACGTCCTTAGGTATTAGAAGTGCACAAAAAAAATATATTTTACACATGATAAGAAAATTGATAACCGATATCTGTTTAATAAATTGCTTGATTAATTTAATTGCGTGTCGCAAATTAATAACAATTAATTGTCACTGCTATTGGTTACGATAAAATTTATAATATAACAGCTGTTGATCGTCATTTTCAAAACAACTTTTGTTTGATAAATACTACATTACAAAACAATGAGTAATTTAATTTGAATTACGTAATTGTGGGGAAAGGTTTTCCTGGAAAAATCGATACTACGTACATACTTCTATCTATTTAAATAATGACGTAGGCACGTGGGTTTCTGCGGGGTTAAAAATCAATAATACCTTCGTTATGCGAAGTACCCAATATAAATTCTCAGAATTATTTTTAAATATCGTTTTGTTGTAGATCGTGAAAAAAAGTCGTTACAGCCGTTATTGTGTACAGCCAACCAGCAGGATGCTGTACACGAAGTCCAGCAGCCGGTGGCTCTTCGCACACTGCATCCCCTTTCAATCTGCGAAATGGACCATACCGAACAAGCATATTTACCTACGGTCGGCAGGTAAAAATTCCACAAAAACCTCCCTCCCCAACTCCTCTCTTTGCAGCATATAAATCTTTGTTATTATTTTTCAGATGGGGCAACGAATGGCCAAGTTGACTCGCAAGCCGAACAAAGTGGGACTCAGACTGGCCCCTGATAGGGGTTAGGGGGTCGGGCAACCCCGACTTACTGCTGTCATGCTACCAAACGGGTGAGACCAACAACTCAAATGAACAGTTGTTACCGTTACCGCCCAAATTTGCTCTTGGAGAAAATGGTGAAACAATTAACAACCTCAAGGCAGCCAAAAACAACAATAACAGTAACAGTAGTTGCGACTACCAGTTCATACCGTTGATCCAGATAACTCAGGTGGAAGGAATATGGCCAGTAGATCATCCTCTTCCGTATCCTTCTTGGGAACTGGAACCGAAAGAGCCTCTAACTCTTGATAGTTTTGGAAAGTACCAGGAAATAGTGACCACAATCGAGGGTCATCTCCAAAGTTTGCTGGAGGAAAGGAAGTACAACACGGTTGGCAACTTTCTGGAATTTTTTTCGGCTTACAAGAACAGCCAGTGCGAAAACCTTTCAGAATTCTTTTCAAGCTACTATCCACGTATAACTAGTGAACATCATACTTGTGTGGGTCTGGCCTTGGAACTTTGGCAACGGCTTTCCAAAATCACCTTCCAATTAGTTGAGATATCCAAATATCTGTTTATGGTGTCTTGCGAAGAGAACTTGGACTGTCCAGAAGAGTATGCCAATTTTGGCCAGGACTTGCATAAGTATGTGGACACATTGGAAAAAGAACACGTTCTTTTGGCTTTGAAGATCAAAATCAACGGACGAAATGGGGTTTTACTCTGCGATCCTGGGTATCACGTTGGGAGAGTTGTAACTGTTATGGAAGATGGGGAATATCCACAAACAGGTAAGTTGATAATCCTTTTCTGCTGATCTTTAGGTACCTTTTCTACGTAAATACTTTCTTGTTCCAGGATGGTTCACTCAATCCCAAGAATCAAACCTGACCAAAGAGTACAACTACGTCTTCTCCTTAGTAAACCGAAGTTTCGTTGAGTGGCAAGAGAGAAACACAAGGAACGGTTTGGTTCAAACCACTTCCACAGCACTAATTTATGTCGCAAAACCGTACGTTACCGCAGTGGATGTGACTGAAAGAAGAAATTTGGTTTACAACTTTCGAAGTCTTCTACAGAGAGACCCCAAGGGACACCTGGTTGCCGGTATTTACTTTAAGATAAAGGAAAACTTTGACGAGTTCACCATGTTTTTCCATGATGATAATGGAGCGAAAAAAAGGATAAAGTTGAATTTTGCAAGTTTTCTCAACCCAGACAGGGTAAGCATAAGTACCCCTAGATAAATATATGGCAAAATATATTTTGTTTTACCTTACCATTTACAGGTTAATCAGTCAATGTTAGACTTGATAAAAAAATGCAGTCAACAAATGAAAATGGTCGAGAACGAACTGTTGGATACTGTAGTCAAAATAGCAAATGTATTGGTCGACAAACATTTTATCATACAAATGCTGGAAATTAATAACGCAATCAACTTAATAACCGAGGACAACTAGCATTCAAATGTTGCAAAGTTTAATTTTAGACCTAGTTTTTCAACTGTTATTTTATTCTCTTTTGTTTTCTACCTTGTTTTAATTTCATTGTTTCTTTATCTATTCCTTTGTTTCGCACAATTAATTTTTTTGACAAAGTAATTAGGTAGGCATGGGTGTTTTGTTTTAGTTTTTGAATTAGTTGGGTTCTACTTTTAAATTTCTTTTAGACTAACAATTGTTAATTAATTTTAACTTGGTGTTTGTTCGTTTTATTAGTTAGTTTTACTTGAAACGTAAAATAAAACGTTTTCTTGTACTTAGCGTATTATAAATACAAAAAAGGGGATAATTCATTAGAACTATAGATTTAAATTAAACACTCAAAATAACGCTTTGTTAATTGTATTATCTGCTGTCTTTTCTGCAACTTTAGACTTTAGTTTTTACACTTTACCAACACAACGTACTTGTTCGGGCTTACATGAAATACCTAATACATAGGTACTTAGTTGTGCATTGATGAAGAATTCGTAAATAAATTGGTTCAGATTGAACAAATTATTTCATTTATTAACCGCAATCTAATGGATATCTGTAAGAAATTAAGCATAAAAATTGCATGCAACTACCTTTACGAAGAACAGTTCTGGTTCTTGTGGACCATGCATTGGGATAGGGAACAGGCAGCCAAGGAGGCACTTCACAAAACACCACAATTTCTGAAATGATAATTAATTCTTTAAAAATATTTATAGTTATTTATTAATAGGCAATTTAGACAGAAGTTATTAAATTAATTATAAGACAAGTATTGGGAAAATTACTAAGTTTATTAAATTGTTGGGCCGGGGTGAATAACAGGTTTGTGAAGCTACAAGAGCTCTGATTGTAGGTAGGTATATTTTAATAATGAATTTCAACTAAGTTAAGCTAAATTCGATTAATCGGATTTTAAGATTGTGACTTCAACCACTGTATTGTAATAATTACTGTAATCATACGAACATCGTAATATAACTTTACGTTTAATTGTGATCACATTTGAATAACAAAATAATTTGATATAAAGTCGAATTATTAAAAAACTACTGACCAACAATGAACGAAGCAAGTGGTATTTTGTGTCGCCATTTTAGCATTATAAAAATCGCAATTTTTATCATTGCTAATTAAGACAGCGCAATTTTGCATATGTGAATTAAACAAGGGAGGTTTTAAAAGTAATCTTACCACAAATATTCAATCAATCAAGGCCTTTTCAACACAAAATCAACGAAACAACACTCACTGCCCGCCAGAACGCCATTTCTACCGTTGGCCATTGATCGGAAAGACCGAGGTGCCCTCTGTCGCGTATGATCTAAAGCTTGTGGGTCAAATGAACTACTCCTAGACTCCTACACATAACCTAAAAATTTGTTTACTATTTATAAAAATTTTTTGAACTTTGTAATATGTTACAGAACGGTAAAAAAACGAATTGTAAAAAATAATTTCAACACGAAACTACTACTTAAAAACAAATTAATAGTCTAAATTGGAAAATTGAAACATATAACCCTACTTTTGGACGATTCCACAGTATAAGTGTTTTTGATGTTTAATTACAATAATTACAGGTATTTTTAACTAATTTTATAACAAATAATCTTCCGTCTACTTACATAAACTCTTTATATACCAAAAGAGCTAAATTTACCTCCCAAATAAAAACTTGGTGTGCACTTCACGAAACAAGGTAAATTAATAAAAAATACTAGTGATTACAATTCAGATCCACTTTATTTTAAGGGTTAAATATAAACCATAACTTATTGGAATATGCAGGAAAGACAACTGTATGTATGAAATATAGTTTGCTCCTTCATACTTGCTATATTAAACAGTGACAACAACCTTACGTCTAACACCAGTTTTTAATAATTTCAAGCACACACCTATTATCAAATACTCTAGAAACATACGTATAAATTTTACCTACTATTCATTTTTCACTTGTGAGAGAGTACTTTTAGTGCCAAATTATTTTTTTGATACAATTTAACATAGGTATAAAATATAAGCCCCATATTTTTATATTTAATGTGTACTTGACTGAATTAATTAGATAAAATACTTTGTGCATTATAGATTCCTTATCAAATAATAGGTTCCCATTGTATGAACTAATAAAATACAATTACAAATAAAAGTAAAAAGAAATCAAAAACAAGTTAAAGGTCAAATTATTAAAGCCTTTAGGTACTTTATTATTTATTTGTTTTACTTTTACACTTTTGATTACAGAGGGATTTGATTTCTTTTATACTTCCATTTAAGCAAATTTTACGTAACATTACAGCTGTTAAACTACCCTTACACTTAATGAACCACCGTCATCAATTCTCTTACATTCAAATAAATACCTTACACTATTCCGACATGAAAGTCACAGGGAATCTTTACAGCTGCCACACAAAAAAATTATTGAAAACTGAAAGATATACAAATAGGAAAAGTAGCAACTGTAAAATAGATGTAATTGTGCTGTATGCTAAAGGGGGGTCTCAGACTTCCCTTTAGCAAATAGAATTAACTTAAATTTGCTAGAATACAGGGCACAGTGTACCCATGTAGTTAAAACTATAAAACAAAACTATTTTGAACTGAAACACAATATGAGGAAAGTTAAACTGCTTAGGGTTCCAAAAGGTAAATTCACTAAGATCTGATTTATTCAATGATGTCGTGAGTTGGAGACCCCGAAACGCTCTTAATGTTTTTATTCTTTCTCGAATGATAATGGCCAGGTGGACTGTATGGATGGGAGGAGCTGTGAAAACAAAAAAGTAATTAATACATGATTTAAACCATTTTGAAATCAAAAAAGTTAATTAATAACAAAAAGAAGCAAGTTTACTTTTAAAATTTAAATGAAGAATATTTGTTAAATATGTATGTACTTATATAAATTATTCTTTAATAATTTTGTTAATAACAAATAATTTTGAAGAGTGGCACAAAATAAAAAAATCCTTGTTATTATTTATCACATAAAAATCCAAGGTACTCACTTTATTTAAAATCTATAATACTTTAAGGAATACCTGTAATCATTTAAAAGGTGACACTACTTTATCTTTAATGATTGATGACCTTATGGAAATGTGTGAATGGTTTTTTATGTGTCTGACGTTTATAGCATTAAGAAAATAAAAACTTTAATGAGACATTGCAAGCCTTTTTATTGATTCAATTTGACGATAATTCCAAATAACTGTTCTTTAAATAAATGAACACCAAAATACATTATGTATATTAACAGAAACTTGAAATTAATTTCTTTTTTCAGTATTATTTTTTTATAGATTTATTGGGAGGACCAATCTTCATGCAGTTTTTCTGTTTCTTTACTTTTTGTTCCTTTACACGTTCTTCCGAATAGATACAATTAACAGAATTTGAACTTGAAAATTGTTTTCGTCTAGGGCTTGCTTTAATTGACTTTTGCTCATATTTATGTCCCCTGAAATTATTTATTTCTTTATCGTTTCCCACTTTAAAAGATAACGAATCTTTTAATTAATTTAATTAACTATGTACGTAATTACGAACGTGAATGGTATTAAGTGATAATGATGTGATAATGACACGTATGTGGTGATAATACTTGTCATTCGTACCTTGATGGACTAGTTCTGTCTTGTCTATGTGACCTAATAGAACGTCTTGGCAACAAAGAGGAACTTGAATGACCTGGCAAACTTAATTTATCTTGTCTTCTGTCTTGTCGACTGGTTTGGGTACAAGCAAGTTTACAAGCACTGGATAAATTTAAAGAAAATACATTCATACAACATCAGAAGGAACAAGAAAGGGAGTACATAGTACATTCTAAATAAAATAGGGGCATGCATACGACATTTACAATACAATTTCTAACTGATTGAATTAAACAATAAAGTTATTCAATAAATACCTGGCTGGTCCTGCTGTGATAGCTAGTAGTCCACTATGTTCACGGTCTCTGCCATAGCGATGTCTTGCTGCAGTAATTCTACTGATTTCGGGTCGGTGACGAGTTTTCTGCTCCCATTCATGATTAAAATCTTCAGCTTCTTCTTCGTCAAGATTAATAAAGTCCTCCCTTTGCTCTTGGTCACCTGTTTCCACATTTTGCTCTCTCTCTATTATATGAGCACGTTCACCAATATGGTGTCCTATTGCCATCTTTTTAGTACCAGTTCTAGAGTCACAGACGGTCTTTTGAGTCTCTTTGACACCACCTGGTGCTGTACGGGTGCTTGATGTGGCCTTGTAAACATGGGGTCTTCCATCAGGACCAGAAGTCATGCTTACAACAGTGCTGGTGCTGTAGCAGTGAGCATTTGGGCTCTCAAAGGAAGATGACAACAATCTGTTGATGTTAGGCATCGGTGGAAAGCCTCCGAATGGCATGAGACTCCCTGCTTGTGAACCTGTCAATGCAGGCATTCCAAAGTCGCGCATCCCCATGAAATCCCCAAAGGGATCGCTAAGGATTGAGTTCATCATGCTATTCACGTGACGCATTGTTCTCATATGAGACCTAAAAAAAAGGAATTAATTTATTTACGAGATAAAATTTTATCCTAAACAAAGCATGGCGGGATTTGTCAAAGCACTCTACTTGTCTATTGGTAAGTGTCAAATTGCAAGGAAACTCACCCAAAAAACGGATCGTTTTCTAAATCACCCATTAGAGAGCCAAACAGAGACATTATTTAAAACTTATTTATACACTTTTCCTTTTAAAATTAACGCTTTTCACCACTCTTTGTAAATACACGACACTGCTGTTAAAGAACAATCGAGTAAAATCATAGAACTAGAACAAGAAACGATCTTGATAATAATGACGTATGAAAAACATGAATTGATAATGATCTATGGAATGTGATGGTTTAGTTCAGGCATTGTGTGGTAGATGGCGTGTGCTGGTCCTTTCTGGTGCGAATATTTAAAATTCAAATTTCATGTACTGGGTGTTCGTGTTCTAAAGTAACTTAACTATTTCATATAAAAAAATGTTTTAAATTATGAGCTAGCTGTAGAATAGAAATAGAAACAATTAAACACATTTTGAAAAACATTAAATTTAATGTTGATAATAAATAGAACAGTGTTTGTGTGTGGTTTCTATTTTTATATTTATGTATTTGTATCAGACTGTGGTTAGCACGGAAAACAATTTTATCTGTCATTCTAACGATCTAATTTCTAATGGGTAAAAGAAGGGAGAATTTGTCCGTGAAGTTTATAAGAAAGATTCCACGCTCGTTTCCTTGTATTGGTGCCATGTGACCTAGTATTCGTTTCTCTCTTGGCCTACTGCGATACCTCACTAAATTCGCAGTTCTAGTGTTTTCACTGGGCTAGTCGATCATCGCAAACAAAAATAAACGAAAAACGCACCTATTTTTCTTCCTTTTTTCTGAACGCGAAATATTCTCGTTATTATATAATATACTACATAAAGTACAAAAAATGTTCAAATTAGTGTTGGTGTTTACCTGTTTGGCACTTCTAGACTCGGGTAAGTACAGACAAAATATTTTAAATACCTATGTACCATCTATCTACGTTTTATAAAGAATGTCCTTTGATGATGTTGTGCATTTGTTTTTAACATTTTTTTGTTTTCCAAAAAAAAAACAAATGATAATGGAAAATAATGTTTGTTGCAAAGGAATTTGTTTGGCCATCTTTTTTTTTATTTGATATTATTGTAATAATTTGTGCATGTGATAGTTTGGCAAATTACCCAACGCGTTACGTAATCAATGGTCAGAAAGATGGCCAATTGGTGATGCTTTAAAGCCTGAAATAAACAAATATAAACCAAGGACATTAATAAATTAAAATGCACATAAAGTGTAGGTGGAAATTAAAAATTATAAAAAATATATTTATTTTACTGTTATACATAGGTATGAGCAATGTTTTTTCAAAAAAAGTACAATTAAATTTATTTATATATATATAAATATGATCAATTAAATAAAAGCAGTTTTCCTTGGAATTCTCCTACACTTATGTATATACGTGACTTTTTTTTTAATAAAGTACCACAAATACTAACTAAGTACTTAATTATTATTTTTTAATTAAATTTTTTAAATATTTTTTTAATTTTTTTTCTAGCCTATGGCTTGAGATGCATAAGCTGCAACACAGTCAAAGACCCAGACTGTGACACTCAACCCAGCAAATACACCGTTGAATGTGCCCGTTTGGTGCTCAACATTTACGAGTCATTCTGTCTCAAAAAAGTCACAAAAGGTAAACAACACCAAGGCTAATTTTTTAAACCTTAATTTTTTTTAATTTGTTATTACTATTTGTAAAAAAATAATTAAAAAAACAGTCAACTTTTTAATAATAATAATAATAATAATAATAATAATTGGAAGACAAATTATTTTTTTTTAGATCATGATGGTAAACAAACGACCGTCCGAAAATGTTCAGCTGTCGAAAACAAAGATTTCAAAACCGAATGTTCAGCAAATCCTGGAACAGAGGTAGTTTTCTGCCAGGAATGTAAAGACGATTTGTGTAATTCTGCAACCACGAACCGTTTCACTTTCTTCGGAATTATAAGTGCACTTTTAGTTTATTCTTTCACCAACCAGTTTTAATTTAGGTAGGTATTCATCGCGATTTAAAATTTACCTATTATTAAAATAAGAGTATTGATCTGATGACATGACAGCAAATAGTAGATGGATATTATTATTGTAATTAATTTTAAACGACACAGAGTACCTTAATAAAGAATATTTTAATTTGCTGTAATATTTGTAACAATAACTATTTATAGAGTAAAATCTTTTGTTTTGTTTCTTTCTTGCTTTGAATTTTTGTTTTTTGTTTTTTTCATTTGTTGTTATTATATTATACATATACACAGATATTTTTATACAAATGTTTTATGTATTTATCGATTTTAATGCTGAAAAAAATATAAATATACGTAATGGTAATTTGAAATGTATGTACCTATCTATACAAAAAATGTAACAGTAATAATTATTGTATTTATTATGTAATACGTAGGTATGTGGTGAAAAGTACACTAATAATAAATTTTTGAGTAGTAAATTTTTTGTTTTCATAAAAAAAAAACTATTTCAGATAATTTTTTGGTGGTTTGTTTTTATTTGTACCTATTATTTTTTTGGTTGTTTACTTACTACATGATATTTTAATTAATTAGAATAATAATTTTTATTAAATATGAATAAATAAATGGATAATTAGCGAAAATCTGATCCTTTAATGTCTGTTCCAAATGATACCTAGAATTTAGTTTACGGTATACCAGTATACATATTATAAAGAAAAATGAGTCCTTTAATTAATTCGTTAATTAAATAGAAAGCATTAGGTAATTGGAAACCAATCAGAATAATTGGAATATTTCTCTTACTTCACACAAATCAAAAAGAAACTGCTTTTTACATGTTTATAAATATACAGGGTGATAACAAATTTAAAATCGATAATACAGGACTCAACTCTCCATTAAATAAGTCAGTTTTGTTAAGATGTAATAGGACCCCCCTCTCACATTCCCCAATAAAATTTAAAAGATGATATAAGATCTTTAATCACCCCCTTCCTCTTTTTGCAACCCCCATACCCCTACGTGTGAAATTAACTATAAAAAATTAACAAAAGTTGATGTGATATTTTCAATGGCATCTCATCTTTTGTGAGACTTTTTATAACCCCTCCCCCCAATTTGTGAAATCTACTCTATAATAAAATTAAAAAGTTGATATAAGATTTTTAATGACCTCCCCTTTTGCAACCTCTATAACCCCATTTGTAAAATTCACTCTATATAAAAAATAACAAATAAGATGTGAGATTTTTAATACCCCCCCATTTTTTTCCGAATTCTATACCCACCTTTTGTGAAATTTACTCTATAAAAAAATTATAACAAAAGTTTATGTGAGATTTTTAATACCCCCCCCCCCCATTTTTTCCGAATCCTATACCCCCCTTTTGAGAAATTTACTCTATAAAAAAATTATAACAAAAGTTGATGTGAGATTTTTAATACCCCCCCATTTTTTCCGATTCCCATTTATACCCGCAATTTGTGATATTTACTTTATAAAAAATTAAAAAAAGTTGATGTGATATTTTCAATGACCTCTCAACTCTTGTGAGATCTTTTATACCCCCCCCCCAATTTGTGAAATCTACTCTATAATAAAATTAAAAAGTTGACATAAGATTTTTAATGACCCCCCTTTTTGCAACTTCTATACCCCCATTTGTAAAATTCACTCTATATAAAAAATAACAAATAAGATGTGAGATTTTTAATACCCCCCCATTTTTTTCCGAATCCTATACCCACCTTTTGTGAAATTTACTCTATAAAAAAATAATAACAAAAGTTTATGTGAGATTTTTAATACCCCCCCCCCCCTTTTTTCCGAATCCTATACCCCCCTTTTGAGAAATTTACTCTATAAAAAAATTATAACAAAAGTTGATGTGAGATTTTTAATACCCCCCATTTTTTCCGATTCCTATTTATACCCCCCATTTATGATATTTACTTTATAAAAAATTAACAAAAGTTGATGTGATATTTTCAATGACCTCTCAACTCTTGTGAGATCTTTTATACCCCCTCCCCCAATTTGTGAAATCTACTCTATAATAAAATTAAAAAGTTGACATAAGATTTTTAATGACCCCCCTTTTGCAACTCTATAACCCCATTTGTAAAATTCACTCTATATAAAAAATAACAAATAAGATGTGAGATTTTTAATACCCCCCCAGGTTAAAGGTTGATATATAATTTTTAACGACCCCCCTTTTTTGTTTCCCCCTACACCCTCCCCCTTATTTGTTAAATTTACTCCATGAAAAAATTAACAAAATTTGATGTGATTTTTAGTAACCCTCTGAGCTCTTCATTTAAATGAGATTTGAATAAATAGGTTTTGCTGGACCCCTTTACTCCCCATAATTTCGACTCCATTATATAAATATATAATAATAAATAAGTGCATATATTTATTATGTACCTACATTATTTACTTATCTATCAGTAAAAATAAAAATAAAAATATAGAATAAATGTTAATGTTAAATAAAATATTATTCGATTGTTTTGTTATCCTTGATTCCTTTGATGGTGGAAAACTATCAGTATTAAGAAGTGTTAATACTGTATATAATAAATATGACGTAGTGAGTGAGTTTTTCATCCATCCATCCACTCTCCACAAAATCGACCCAAAGTGAGGCGGATTTCTGACGCCACTCTAACAATAAACCGACTAGAGCCAAACAATTTTCATTTCTGTCTCAAGACTGATTGTGAGCACTGTCGAATTCAAACTTTGTAACACATACATACATACATATATTTTTATCCTTTTTGTGTGTTTGTTTGTGATAACAGATCAATAATTTAATTAAATTCGAAATGGTAAAATCGATAGCTGTCGTTTTTGCCTTTTTGGCTGCACTCGAATGCTGTAAGTATAACTATACTTTTTTTATTAATAATAATTGTGTATGAATCCTATAACTAATTTCTTGCTCCAGTGGTTCAAAAATTTTATTTTTAATAGACTGTGTGTCATATTTATTAATAGAAACCACCAACACAAATTTAACTAGGTATTTTACATAATTCTTTTAAGTAAATAACTATATGTGTGATGTACATACCGGTTTAATTTTTTTATAAACATGTTCTAAATATTTATAATTTAATATTTTTGTGTCCTTTTTAATTTTATAAAATATCAGTCGATACTTAGTCAACAAAATTTTGTTTCGCATTAAGCAACCTCTTTATTTTTAGAATCACACACTTTATAATAATAAACAGTTGAAACACGCTTATAGTATATGTGCAGTTGTTTTTGCATTTTACATATTTACTTGTTTAACAAAATCGTTTTTCTTGAAAACAAAAAATTGCTTTTGTTTATCTTAAAAACAAAAAAAGTTGCATTTGTTTGTCTTAAAAACAAAAAAGTTGCATTTGTTTTTCTTGAAAACAAAAAAAATTGCATTTGTTTAACAACAACTTTTCATTTTATTTCTAATCGTACTTACTTAGCAAGTAGTTGAATATTATATTACGTGTCTGTTTATAATTAAGTATTTGTCGTGATTGGTACTAATAAAGAAAAATTGGGTTAGCACCGTGGAAACTTTCTAATTTTAACTTGGTTGTGCTGTATTTGTGGCTGGTTGCAAAAGCAAGTTGCATGTCCATGTTTTTATGCAGATTAACGCACATAATTAATAATTACATTATAACAAAAGACCATAAAAATACATAATATAATATGTACTTAGGTATTAAGTCTCAAAATTGTATGACTCCTATTTTTTTATCGTGAACAAATAACAAAAGAAAATATATTATAAAAGTAATAAACTTTCCAGCAAGAATTAAAAACTCAATTTATTATACATATAATTAAACGTTTTATTTCTGTTGTAGGTTACGCATTACAGTGTTACAATTGCACCCATGCACAGAAAGAATGTCTTGAAGAATCCTTCGACAAGAGCAAAATTGCTGTCGTAAATTGTCAAGGATTAAATATTGCTGCCTCGCAAGGATCAGGGCCAGTCTGTCTTCTAAAAGTTTCAAAAGGTAAACGTACCTAAAATAATTTTTTTACTAGGTAAATAATCAATAAAAAAGGATTTATTTTGCAAAGTCCATAAATGTAAGTGTTAAAAAAGAAAAGAACATTAAAAAACAAAATTAAAAACAAAAAAAAAGACAAAATTTATAGCCTCAGAGTAGTGCGCTTTCAACTGTCGAACTGCGTAAGGCAGCAGCGTAGATGCGAAACGAACGATTTTCCAAGTGCAGCAACGTTATCTCTGGTTAGTACTTGGATGGGTGATCGGGTGATCGGACAAAAAACATTACTTACATTAAACTGCACCTTGTAAATTCAAAGGGCGCGTTAAATAGCAGAAGGGAACATACATAAACATTCCATTAAAAAGAGCCTAAGAACAAACCACCCCAATAAGAAAAAAGCTCCTAAGAACCCCCACCCCACTCTCTCTCTCTTAAAAAAGATATATTTTATTTTATATATTTTTTTACTAAGTAAATAATTGACAAAAATACCTGATTATAATAAGTACATTGGTACATGTATAAAATAATATTTCGATAATTTTTTTTCTGTCACTTAATCGATATTTATTAATTAAATGGTCTAAATATGGCTGCACATTTGATAATTATTTACCTACGTATTAGAAACAAATTTAATTCGAGCGAATCAATTGTCTCTTGCCAAAACATTTGATCCTGTAACTCGTGGTCGTGTTGTTTTTTTTTTTGTTGGCACAGTTCACTGACAAAAAGACGTGGGTGTAAGGCGGTTGTTAGGTCACGGTTCTATACATACATACTTGTACTTTACTTGTAGGTAATGTAATTACCCTCATTTGTTTCAATACGTATTGTACATATATACGAGTACCTACCTATGTAGTTATATTAGTTAATCGGATTAAAATTTCCTAACTACAAACTAAGTAGTAAACTTCTTCCTAGCTTTACAACACAACATATAAGAGGTGCCTGAGCAATATTTTCAATTGTTTTTAACCCTTGTGTACTACTGTACCTAGCTGCTATATGTTTGTCATTTGTTTTACTGAGTAGTTTTTTGTTACCTTAACAGTCACACATAGACAGATATAAGTAGTGATTATTATTACAGGGGGTTCGATTTGTTGTTTGTTATGCTGTCGTTAATGGGGTGGGGGGTCTCCTTAATGGGATATATTTGTAAAGGTTCTTATGCTGCTTTTTTTTAAAAAGGGGTGGTTCTTACAATTAAGCATTTTTCTTTTTTAAGAGAGTAGGGGGGGGGGTTCTTAGGGGCTTTTTCCTTATTGGGGTGGTTTGTTCTTAGGCTTTTTTTAAAGGAATGTTTATGTATGCTCCCTTCTGCTATTTAACGCGCCCTTTGAATTTACAAGGTGCAGTTTAATGTAAGTAATGTTTTTTGTCCGATTACCCGATCACCCATCCAAGTACTAACCAGAGATAACGTTGCTGCACTTGGAAAATCGTTCGTTTCGCATCTACGCTGCTGCCTTACGCAGTTCGACAATTGAAAGCACTACTCTGAGGCTATAAATTTTGTCTTTTTTGTTTTGTTTTTAATTTTGTTTTTTAACACTTATACTTATGTAATTCCAAATAGCTACATATATAAAAACGTTTCTATACGTATACGTATAGTTATCGTCATCAGTTTCTTTTTGGTAATGGAAAAAAAAAAAACGTTTAGTGCATATTAATTTATTATCTTTCGATCTATACCTAAATACATATTTAGTGACGCTATATGTACATGTAGGCTAAGGCCATCTTCGTGTTTTGATGACGAAGACAATGATAAAATAACCCATCACATTCGTTATTATTGGATCAAACAGTCACTCAAGAGAAGATGATGTAATGGCTAAAAATAAAAGACATTTAAAAAGTATTGACAAGGCCGCCGAGGAAGCACTCAACAACAGAACGACATAAACGTTTTCTATTTTGTTTCACCTTTACGTTCGTTAGTCATTTATTTCCATTACAATTTATAGATTGTTTTCTGCATAATTATGCATTTGTTTGTTAACTAACATAACACTGGTGTTTGTGTTTAACGAGGGCTCTAATGGCTTTAATTATCGGGTAGCTAAAATCACACTGTTTAAAAATTGATAGACACAAATGTCGATATATTTATTTAGGTAGGTACGAAAATAAATCGTTATTAAGGGGGTGGCTACAGTCAATTATTTTGTCGTCTTCGTGGGTTGTGAACTTTGAATATTTTTTTTATACATATATACATAAATGGGCGTGTTTAATGATGTGGGGGGGGGGGTAAGTAGCCGTTAAAATAAGTATTTAATGCTAGATTTTTTTGAATAAAAGTGAAACAGTAAATAATATTGAGATACAAGTAAGGGAGGAGGACGGGGGGGGAGGGGTAGTTGACGGTGAGGAGATACTATAACTAAAAGGCTTTGCTACCAAAAAATTTCTGAAGTAACTTAATATTTTTTGCAGTCATGTTTAATAAATCTAGTAGGGGTTAATTTACCCCCCCCCCCCAACCCTCCATTAACCCACCATTATCCCTGTTGTGCTCAATTAACACCGCTAAACCCCTTCAATTAACCCCCCTTCCAATTAAATCTACCCCCCCCTACACTAACCCCCAAATTGATAATTTCGAGTTATCGAAGTAAATCCTTTCGGAAGACAATTTATGTAATAAATATATAAATAATTGAAGGTAACATTTTGTTTCTTTTTGTTGTTTTGTTTAACAGAGAAGAGAACAGGGGTGACAACGGTCTTCAGAAAGTGTTTGCCCGTTTCGAGCCCAAACGACTGCAAAAGCGCCAGCACTGACTTGGAAATAGTCAACTGCAAAACGTGCGACACTGACGTGTGCAACACTTCACCGGGGATAACGTCGACTGCAGCCCTCTTTGCTCTACCCCTATTTTACTTGTTCACAAAAATGATCTTTAATTAAGTTTTACAACACGATTTGTGATTAATTTAATTAAATACACAGAAAAAAGACTTCCGTTATTAATTATTGTCTGAATTAATTGCCAACAGAATGTTGGAAGCATTTATTGTATTTTTTGATCTACATAAATATAATCTGTAGGTAGTTGTAGATGTTGTAACTAGATTGTTGTTATTATCGTAAGACGTATATGAATTTTATGTGATTGATGTTTATAGAATTTATGAAAAAAGTTATTTTGGTGTTCAATTGTTCTGTCCTCAAAAAAAATAAAAAATAAAATAAAAGATAAATATGTAACTGTTTGTTAATATATACCTAATGTTAATGATAGATACAAAAAAATGTAATTCGGGTTACATAAGTACATAAGTAAGAATAAACTTGTAGGTACTTTGCTTTTGACAATTTTTTATCTCGTCATATCCTCATCCCATCATTTCGTTGTCTTTTCATACTGTCATCTCCTTGTTATCTCATTATTTTCTCTTCTCATTCCACCTCGTATTGTTATATAATCATCCCCAAATATTATCGTTTCCTCATTATTGTCTACTACTACCTCTTTACGTCTTTTTGTCTTTACCTTTTCGTCATCTGTCCATCTCCTCATGTCATGCATGATATAATGAGCTGTGTAAAAGTAATGTTTCACCTTTAATTATTTTTCTAATTATCGAGTAGTATTTCCTTATATTTTTGAATAATTAATGTTTTCACAAATTATTTTATTTTACTTTAAATAATAGTAATAATAATATGTGATGGAAAATATTATTTCAAATTTAATTTATTTATTGCCCTGGGAATGTGTGTCAGGTAATAAATAAGGAAAGATAAAACAAGTTATTCGACCTCTCCACTGTCCTTGCTCGAACGTTGTAAGTTAATGCCTTGTTTGTGTGTGTTTTATATGTGAACGTATAAAATTCAGTTGACAATTTGTTGAATTCGGGAGAATTAAATTCAGTTATCGTGTTAAATAAGTTCGTAAATCCTGTGCAAAATGTGATTTTAATGCATTTATGGATACACTCACTTAACAACCACTGCGAATAAAGGTAGGATTTTTTTGCTATGAAACGTATAATTATACCATTAATTTAATTAGTACTTCCTGGAATTTACGTTTCGACTGATTGTTTACTTAATTTATATATTTTTTAAATATTATATTAGGGGTCAAAAAATCAACCCCAAATAATAAATAGTCGCTCCTGTAGGACTTACCGTTTCCGAGATATGATTTTTTAAACGCCACCCTGCTAAAAAAGTGCCTCTCTCTTAAAATGGCCCTTAAATAAATCATAAGTCGAAAACGGTAAGTCCGATCGTAAAAAACTTTGCACCATCGGAAAGCCCGTCACTTTACGCATCTCATGGACTATTTCCGGTCGAATTTGGCAATTTTAGAAATTTTTCATCGATATCTGCAACGGTTCGCTATATATTCTCTCCTATAGAGTTTCAAAACATGTCAATTATGACACCCTGCAAAAACTGTCGGCATTGATTTCTCCTAAACAATGTGAGATAGGGAGATGATTCTAGGCTTATATCAAACAGGGGTATCTCCAGAAAATTTTAGTCTCAGTCCCATGCGAATCCGACACTCCGTTCCGTTTTTATCCTGTATTTTCTGAAGTTCGAAAAACGCATTTTTGAAAGATTGGGTAAATGCCGCGAACAGAGAGGTCTGTAGTTAGGGCTCGGACTGTCCGATTTGAGTGCGGTTTTCACAAAAAACTTGCCGCGTCCTTCTAGTTTCGATTGAGCTCAGGATCGATCCTGTAGGACTTACTGCTTTCGAGATATGATTTTTTAAACGCCACCCTGCTAAAATAGTGCCTCTCTCCTGAAATGGCCTTTAAATAAATCATAAGTCGAAAACGGTAAGTCCGATCGGAAAAAACTTTGCACCATCGGAAAGCCCGTCACTACGCATTAAGGAGATATGTAGGTATATGAAAAAAAAATGGTAGCTGACTAGATACCTACATATCTTCTTAATCCATTATCCGAACCGTGTGTAGATTGCACAGTTTAAATTAAACAATATTTGAAACGTAATTGTGCAATCTGCATATGGCTCGGACAGTGGATTAAGAAAATAAGAGGCTGACTAGATACCTACATATCTTCTTAATCCATTATCCGAACCGTGTGTAGATTGAACAGTTTAAATTAAACAATATTTGAAACGTAATTGTGCAATCTGCATATGGCTCGGACAGTGGATTAAGAAAATAAGAGGCTGACTAGATACCTACATATCTTCTTAATCCATTATCCGAACCGTGTGTAGATTGAACAGTTTAAATTAAACAATATTTGAAACGTAATTGTGCAATCTGCATATGGCTCGGACAGTGGATTAAGAAAATAAGAGGCTGACTAGATACCTACATATCTTCTTAATCCATTATCCGAACCGTGTGTAGATTGAACAGTTTAAATTAAACAATATCTTTAAACGTAATTGTGCAATCTGCATATGGCTCGGACAGTGGATTAAGAAAATAAGAGGCTGACTAGATACCTACATATCTTCTTAATCCATTATCCGAACCGTGTGTAGATTGAACAGTTTAAATTAAACAATATTTGAAACGTAATTGTGCAATCTGCATATGGCTCGGACAGTGGATTAAGA